>CM034148.1:15148494-15574618 GCA_019776745.2 Taxus chinensis
AAAAATAGTTTGTCTATGAATTTTATCCACATCTCACCTTTGAAAACAATAAACAACACCATATGAGGGTTAATGATGTCTTTAAAATGTATATAGTCAAGTTATTAGAGGGAAACACAATGGAAAGAGTGTTTGTAGAGGCCAAAAATTTAATCTCAACCTTTGACAACCTCTTCATTCAATTGATGATGTTTTCCTACATTAGATTGGTAGGTTTTGAAGGTACACCCAACAAGCTACCCATGTATTATAATGATAATTTGGTTCTTGTGGAAGTCTGCAAATAGTTGGACATGTTGCATAGGACATGTAGAGACAAGAAAATCACAAGCATTCAATTTCCTATCTTCCTGTGAAATTATACTTGGAGGACTGCCTTAGACACTCAAAATATAGAAAGAACAATTTCTGAATTCAAATTTCACTCATATCACATAAGATATTCTTTTGATATAATAGGTTTAATCTTCAATCAATTAATAATGTCTTATTATCATGTCCTTGCTCTTAAAGATTATTGGGAAGATTGTTCAGATGAATATGAAATGAGAAGAAGATACTTTTGCAAACTCTCTTTGCAACATATCAAAGACTTCAAGGTATTTCAAGTTCTAGAAGATTTGGAGGATGATATTGAGGATATGTACTCTGTTGAGTACATCAAAACTAACTAAAACATGCCCCTCCTTACTATTTGTTGGTATCAAAGGGAGAGGGATTATCCCTATGAAATAATCAATCCAGTTTTGGTGAGAACAAAAAATTGGTTCAATAAGAAGATGAGAGCATATAATAAAAATCTGAAACAATCTTCCTCCCAAGAGGATTCTTCATCACACAAAGAGTTTTCTATTCCTCCTCCAGAGGTTAAAGCCAAATCAAATCCTTCCTCCTCACCTTTGGATTCTACAACAAAAGTGTATACACAAAAAGATAAGGCCAAGGAGATTAAGAAAATTGAATAAATACTCGAGAAAATAGTTGAGCACGAGAAGGTTGATGGATGACCTAGAGACGTCCCAGTGATTGAAGAAATAACTCATCCTTCATAAGAAGAAGAAAAAGCCACTGAATAACGAAAGGATAAATCTAAGAAGGAGAGAGATGAACATGAAAAGAATGGCAATGAAGAAGAAAGTGTTGAGGAAGATGAAGTAAAAATCATAGAGCCAGACTCTGAGAAGGTTAGAGCCTCAAATCCTAAATCAGAAGTCAAAGAAGTATCTTCCTCCAGTATTGAAGTACCCACTTTGGAAGTCTCTTCTTCTCAAGCTCTTGGCTCTCTCAATGTTCTTGAAATAAATCCACCTTCTAGTGAATCTTTCACATGGGTTCAACCCATGATTGATAGAAGGAAGAGGAAGGCATCTTCTCAAATTGTTGCTCCTGGATTTGATGAAGTGGCTGCCCTGCTGATTAACTAAAAATAGGATTTTTGACTATTTTATGAGCTAATCTAAATAGAAACTAAGTGATATAATCAAAGTGCTAGAACTAAATATTTTTATTTTCTATTTGAATTGATTAAAATAATAGAAATGAGAGGGATATGTTACCAACCTATAAATAACTTACCTTACTATGCGCTAGATTATAGTAGACTAGTATGTAGATTGGGCATGCTATGACTGAATAAATCTAGGAAGGGAGGAATTCGATTGTCTGTCTGTACTTAGAGTGTATTGAGGCACCTTGGTTTGGATTCGGGACGTTGGGAACTATGAAAATACTTGGGAACTGTGCAAATACTTAGGAACTATAAAAATACTCAGGATCTAAAACCTTGCATGTTTGTCGTGCTGGATTCACTGGATGAACTGAATAATGACCTTCAAAATAAAAGGTTAATGGGGTTGGATTGTCCTCAGCCACCAAACTAGTGTATTTAATGCTAAGCCCTACACTACATTACGAACCTTGATGTAGTTATGGTGTGTGTGTGTGTGTGTGTGTGTGTGTGTGTGTGCGTGTAATCTTGTGCCTAGGATGCCCTAGTGCCAATGGCGCAGTAATAAAGGGCAATATCTAGAAGTAAAATGTAAAATAATGGATAAAGTGGAAAGAATACAACCCTTTCCCCTTGTGCTTATGTGAAGCAGATGTAGAAGAAGCTCAAATGAAGTCCCTTGCCTTAGTAGATAGTTTCCCTTGATGTGTGTGATGTCTGTCCATAATGTAGTGAGTATCTTTGTTTATATAGGGATATCTTGCTCAAAATTTGACACTAGTGACCGAAAACTGTCGACTATGACCTAGGGGAATACACAGGGTGACTGTTAGGACTGACCTCAAATAAAGAAATTAAGACTACAAATTACGATGACATAGGTGCCTAAAATCATGGATTGGGGCGCCCGGGGTGCCCCAGTGCAACCCTAGGCGTCCCGATGTAGACTAAAATACTACAACTGAGATGACTATGACATCTAAGACACTGTAAGAGATGGATAAAATTATAAAGACAACTGACGACTGAACTATATAAACAACCAATTTTACTTACTCACTGACAACAAAAACCCTAGAAATAGGTCGCTAGTGAATAATTTTATCATGTAAGATCCATATGTAAATTAACATACCTAGCGGTATAAATGTTATGGTAAATGTGTGATTTCGTGACTAAATATTCCCCCACTTTATGTTGGTGATCAGAAAGATCGGTAACATAAAGTAGTTAGAGAAGCATACCTGAGAAAAAGCCAAAGAAGCCTAAGTTGTAGAACTATTTAGTGGATTAATGATGCCCCCAGTGTATGGATGAATAGGCTCATTTAATAAGTTCCCTTAATAGCCAAGTATGAGCCATGTAAGTAAGAGTGCATCATCAGGATATGATTGAGGTGTGCTAGATGAATGAAGAAGCATGTGGTGAAAGGTTCTTAAAAATAATCCCCCAAAAAGTTGTGTAAGAAATTGTAAGAACACAAGTGCATCATTGGGGGGTGAGGTGATAATGATCACCTACCAATGACCTAGATGATGGGTGTAGGTGGATGAATATGATGGAGCATGAGTGTATGGACCAAAGTGCATATCATAAGAAGTCACCATGGGATATGCAGAGACTGGTGGAAACCCATGGGATGCATGTGATGGATAGTGCAAGTGAGGCGGATGCAATGAATATGGAAGTGGAAGCAATGGAGGTGGTGGATAACAAGCAAGAAATGATGGTGATTGAAAAACAAACTGATTTCTAGGCATAGGAGACCTAAGGGGTGTATTCCTATGCTGTTGTGGTGAATGAGATAAGGATTTCTCATGAGAGGTAAAAGATATGACACCAATGTCCTATAAATGTTGTAACCTCTCACATAAATCAAGGAAATCATTGTCACGATGGCCACTAATACAGTGGTAATTACAATAATATTGTTCATGTTGTCATTGTAAACCATGTGGAGGGTGGTTGTGATTGGAAGGAAGTTGACTTAATTGCTTAGTAAGTAATATACATAAGACATCATGAGGTTGAGCATTAGGTTAAAAACACAGAGGTTCATGGTATTGAGGTGAAGCAGTAGTAGTGGTAAGTGGTCACAGAGGTAGAGAGACATGTGTAGGAGATGGAGGAGGATACTAAGGTTGTGGCATTTACACTTTGGGTTGAGATAAGGGTAACTTTGGATTGTTTATAGGAGGTGGAATAGGAGTACATGGTTTGTTTGAGTTTTAGAAAATGGTGGAGGTTGTTGAGGATGTAGAATTGGATGTGTAGATGGAAGATAAGAGGGCCTAGTAATTGAGGAAATGTGGGAAGGCTCTATAAGAGAAGAAGCAAGAAGGCCCCGTTCTAGATCAATAACCTTATAACACAAAAGGATAAAGGATTCATAAGTATCATACTGTAAGAATTGCTTGAGAGGATGAATAAGACCACAATAGAAGAGGAACTGTTTTTACAAGTCACTAGGATGAAAGATAAGTTGATGTATGCATGCATTAAAGTTTAATATGTAATCTTGAATAGGTTTTGAAGAGCCCCGATGGAGAGTGGGAATGTGATTGTATGTGACCCTAGGACCAAAATTGATAATAAACCTAAAAAGGAAGGCCTCCTCCATGTCGTAGAAAGTTCTAATAGAACCAAAAGGAAGATGGGTATACCATTGAAGTGCATCATCAACTAGAATAAACTAAAAGGACTTAAGTAATAGTCGATCATTGGAATGAGAGGCCATAAGAGTGCGATAATGTGCAATATGAGCATGAGGGTCACCGGTACCGTCAAATAAAATAAATGTGAGCATGGAAAAATCCTTAGGAAAGGTTGAGTTATGATTTTTTTTGGGAACGAGATTACCATACAAGGAATTGTTATCTATAGACGTATAGGAAGCCCTAATTTCTAAGGTGAGAGAGTGAACCTGAGACTGAAGTTTTCCTATGGCATGCATGAGGGATAGGATGTCTTGTGATGGAATAGAAGAATATGATATTAATGTATTAAGAGGTTGGACCTTTCCATTGCGTGTGATCACATGTATGTAAAGATGTGAGATAGTAGGATCCAAAGCTAAATATACTCGAGAAGCTTGAATCAAAGGAGCCACATGAAATGATGAAGGGGAAGTTGTACTAGAAGTAACATGTGGTGTCGGTGAAGTGGAAGAAGGAAGTGTAGATAAAATAGGAGTAGAATGAAAAGAAACAATAGAAGGTGAAGACTCATGCAATATGGTAGGAGCAATCATAGGATATGAAGAAGATGGAAGAGGTGAAGCACTCTCAACAATGTAGAAAGAAGGAGACTCCTTTTAACAAGAGACAGAGTGGTATGGTCAATGCTATCTTAAACACTAATATCAATGGGATCATCAAGGTAATAATAATGTGTCAGTGAAATAGAATGGGATGTCGGAGAAACACAATGAGAAGTGGTAGGAGACATGAGAGTGGCGATGGGAGTGGTTGAAGGAGAGGTAGGAGGTAGACTAGTTTGGGAATCAATGCCTAACAGATAATCAATGATATAAGGATCTAAAACATCATGTGGAATATCAGAAGAAGAATAAGAAGGATCACAGGCCCCCGGATGGCAAGGCATATAATGAGTAAAAGCAACAGGGTCATCAACAAGGCATATGCCTATAGGAGAGCTAGTAGGATTGGTGGGCACATGTTTTTGACCTTCTAGGAGGAGTTGTTGAGTGGTAGCTGGTAAGGTCATAGGAGTACTATATAAAGTTGTAAGATTAGCGATGGTAGCCGCATCATAAATAGGGTTGACACTAAAATGTTTAATGATAATAAAAGAAAAGATATGCTAATGACATATAATCAAAAAGCGATAATGTTTGAAATGATGGGTTCACAAAAAAGATTAACTAAAAATAGGATTTTTGACTATTTTATGAGCTAATCTAAATAGAAACTAAGTGATATAATCAAAGTGCTAGAACTAAATATTTTGCTTTTGTATTTGAATTGATTAAAATAATAGAAATGAGAGGGATATGTTACTAACGTGTAGCTAACTTACCTTACTGTGCATTGGAATATAGCATATTGGTATGTGGACTGGGTAGGCTATGATCGAATGACTCTAGGAAGGGTAGAAGCCAACTATCTATTTATACTAAGGTGCCTGGGAGTGTACTGGGGTGCCCTGGTTTGGATTATGGGCAGTGGGAACTATAAAAATACTCAAGATCTGTGTTCAACAGTGTTGCAAGGAGATCTAAAACCTTACCCGTCTATCGTGCTAGATTTTCTAGATGAACTAAATAACGAACTGTAAAACAAAAGGTTAGTGGGATTGGACTGTCCGTCAACTACCAAACTAGTGGACTTAATGTTGAGTGCTTCACCACATTACAAACCCTAATGTAGTTATGGTGTGTGTGTGTGTGTGTGTGTGTAATCTTGTGCCTAGGATTCCCTAACAACAATGATGCAGTAATAAGGGGTAATATATAGATGTAAAATGTAAAATAATGGATAAAGTGGAAAGAATACAACCCTTTCCCCTTGTGCTTGTATGATGTAGATGTACAAGAAGTCCAAATACAGTCCCTTACCTTAGTAGATAGTTTCCCTTGATGTGTGTGATGTCCTTCCATAATGTGGTGAGTATTCTTTGTTTATATAGGGATCTCTTGTTCAAATTTACACACTAGTGACTTGAAACTGCTGACTATGACCTAGGGGAATACACAGGGTGACTGTTAGGACCGACCTCAAATAAAGAAATCAAGACCACAAAGTATAATGACACGCGTACCTAAACTCACAGACTGGGGCACCCCGAGGTGCCCTAATGTAACCATAGGTGCCCCGATGTAGACTAAAATACTATGACATCTGAGACACTGTAAGAGATGGCCAAAACTATAGAGACAACTAACGACTGAAATAGACAAACAACCAAGATGACTGACTCAGTGACCACAAAAACCCTACAAATAGGTCACTAGTGAATACTTTTATCACGCAAGATCCATATGTAAATTAACATACCCAGTGGTATAAATGTAATAGTAAATGTTTGATTTCATGACTACACCTGCTTGGTATAACTACCACTATCTACCAAATAAGGCCAAAACAACCTCCATATTGGTTTCTGATTCAAAGGATCAACAATTTTTTGAAATTACAAAACCAAGGGGAGAGAAGGATGAAAAGGATATCACTATTGAAGATCTAGAGCTGACCAAAATTTTTCTTGGTGAATCTACTCCTGAAGAGGTTCAAAATTTAAAAGAGACTATTTCCAAAGTCATTAAAAGAGTTGAGAAAGACAAACAAACATAGGAGTAAATGGAAGAAAAATTTCAAGTTCTTTCCAACTTTATTAAGTCTTTTCTTTCAAGTGATAAAGTTATTGATCTAGCTCCTCTCTCCTCAATGCCTCGTCCAACTGTTCTTTATGAGGAAGATGTCAAATACATAACAAAAATCCACATACATGATTAATATGGTAGAACTACTGAAGCCTTGTTGAAGGGTATGCTAATTTCTAGTTTGAATTTCATTTATGAGACATACAAGGTATATGATAATATCTCTGCAGCTCAAGAGCAATTCAATATAGCTATCAAAGAACTAGAGAAAGAACTTAGGATATGGTTGGAGTTTATTCAATATTTGAGGATCACGAGCACAACTGATGAGAAAATTCTCCTTTCTCATAATTTTTTTGATGATCCCAAGAACAACCTGTCTAAGAAATGGGTTTACAGTATTGAATGAAAGATCAAAGTCTTTAAAGAGGCATCCACTGAGTTAAAGAACATGGTGTAGAAAGAATAGGCTTTCAAATCAGAATTTTTTACTGACTTGCAATCCCTGAGATGCCAATTTTGTGAAGACAATTCTGCAGAATGGAACTCAATGGATGAATTTAAAGTAAAATTCAAGGCATTGATCAACGAGGATATGTTTAAAGAAGAAAATTTCAACAAAGAGAAGATGGAGGAGATCACTGAGTTGCACAATGTTGTAGTAGAAGCCACCAAGGGCTTATTGCATAATGGTGGGATTGCAAAGGAAATGGAATACTCTCTTAAGACTTAATTGAATGCCATGGAAAACATAACCATCCCAAAGGTAATGGATATTTTTGGTTCCCTATCAAAGTTCATACTGCATGTGCTTAAAATCAAGATCCTAGCTACATCACTCACCAAGTTTCTTTCATGTCCTCATATAACTGCCTTATGCTTGAGTTAGTCTAGATTCTTCTCTTATCTATTACAACTAGTTATTTTCCCATCAACTATATTGAAATCACTCCTTGTCAAAAACTACATTATGAAAAAATAAAAAACCCACCCATGTGTTTATATTAATTAAGTATTATATAATAAATTCGATTTATTGGTACATGAAGTTTGAGAGTAGCTAAGATTTTAGTGTGCATGTGAGATTATGTAATAACATCATTTGAAGGGGGTATGGCAAGTAGACCACATAAAATAACCTGCCACAAAATGTTTCAACTTTTTAGAACTACTTAGTAAGTTTCATATGACAATTGCAACTGTCAGAGATTAAAATAATAATGAAGAGCCAAATTATAAAGACTCTTGAAAAGAAATAGCCAGTGATAGATAGCCACCAACAAAAAATAGTGAAATTTTAAAATATAATACATACCAAAAATCCTAGAACAAGTAAGCCATAATGAAATGAAGATGTCTTTGTCAAGTTGAACTCCTTTTACATATATATTAAGATCACTTACACTCTCCCATCATAATAGAAAATAAAAATAAAGGATAACCCTAACATGTTCTATTATAGGTATATGTAATCTACCAAGCTCCAAAATCTAGCTGAGAAACTATATTATGTAACCTGACATGCTTTGCATAGCAGAAGGCATAATCAAGGTAATTTTTAGTGAGCAAAACACAATTTCAAAACAAGCATGAGAATAAAAAATGTATATATACTTGAAGCCATCTCTAACAAGGAGGAAAATTTACTGTTCGGGCTGGGGAAAAGAGATTTCAACAAGCATATAAAGATGCTCAAACAAAATGACCTTTACAATTTACATTATTAAAACATGACCATAAGAGAAGTATAGAGCATGTTTTAGGTCTTCAACATTGTAGAGGAGATAAAAAGTGTCTTTTGTGATCAGGAAAGGGATCAAAGGTTTACTGCCTATGGAGATTGAAGCACAATTGAGTCGAGTTGAATTAGATCCTAAATGTTGGAGGGGTTTACAATGGATCTGAGAGATTAAAATAGTCTGAACAAGAGTCTCATAGAGATATTGACATTTCTCACAAAATTTTGTTGAGTGAATGTTGATGCAAAGGATACTGTGTCGAGTTGGACAAACAATGGTGTAAGTAAATACAAAGGCAAAAATAGTGGCAACCTACAACATGCATAAAATACCATAATTATTTTTATTAAAACCTTAAAAAGGCTTATATTAAAATGACTTGTTACAAACCAATTAAATAAAAAAAAACAATGCAAAATCCACTCACATGGCTCATTTACGGCCAATCTAGAGCACATTTGCTTGAAAATTTTAGATCTATAGAATAGGTGTTTATGAAAAATATAGAAAATATAGAAATTCTAAATCTTAATTAAGTACCAAAGTAGATATAGATATGCAATAAAACACAGATTTTGCACAAGAAAATAAACTATAAAAATATGAAACTCTAGTTGAAAAAGAGGGGATAAAATACTTAGCTAATTCACAATAATTCCGAAGTTGTCCTGAGCTAGAAAACTAATGAAACAAGAAAGTAGAGTTTCGCAACCAAAACCATAAAAATGTAGAATTATCAGGATTGTCAGGACTAGGGTTTTGGGTTAGGGGATCGTGGGGTGCCAAGGACCTTCTGTGGGCACCTGTGACTACACGAAACCTATGAAATTCAATTTCTTAGGGTCGCAAGATGTTAGTTTGAGGTCGTTGTTAGTTGCCTCTAACTCATTTTATTTTTCTATTAATCACCTGAAACCTACAAAGAAAAAGAGCACATGTAAAACCTCAAAACACATCAAATCCTAAAAACAAAAATATGCAAATGGGGATTTAGACCCTGATGGTCACCTGACTAAGTGAACTTACGATCTAGGCACTGCACTACAATTCAGACTCCATGTAGTTTTGTGTGTGTGAGTAGAATCGTGCCCTAGGTGGCTCTTGTGTAAGTTACACTTGATAGTGATCAATAGTTAGATGCATAAAATGTAGATAGATGTATGCATGGAAAAATTAACTTCCCTTCCTATTGAGTGTATGCAGAAGTATGCAGTCCCTTGTCCTTTGAATGTATGATAGATGGATGTTTTGATACTCTTGCAATGACCTTTGGATGTAATTTTAGGTGATGGTACTAGATGCTTAGTGTTTGGTCCTTTATTATGATCACATAGATTTGTATTTATATGATTCCCTTGGTTGAATTTTCTAATTAACCACTAAAATTTTGACTAGTAAGAAATAAGATGCCCAAACAGATAGAAAAGACCTAAAAGATGCGAGCAAGATACAAAGAGGTCAGTGGTTCCCGGAGGGGATGGGGGTGTCGTAGACATGGTGGTGTCTTGGCTAGGCGAACTGGTGTCCAAAGTGGAAGAAATGCAAAATTCTGAACAAGATAAGAACTGGGTAAGGAGGTGTATGAGACCAAGAGAGGAAAACATAAAGAAAGTAAATAGGTGGCAAAATATAGTGATTAATTAGTATTTTTCTCTCTTAGGAATCATATGAATAGTGGTATGTGATCAGGACTAGAAATATACCCAAATTGTGTGATTTAGTGTCTACATTTTCCTCCACTTTATGTTAGTTGATTCAATGCTTGTTATCCATCACCTAGATTGAAGATGCTATTCCATGCAAAAACATACTAGACTCGATGACATGTAACAACATTTTTAACACTTATAGAGCCAGTGTGGAGTCTCTAAACCACACTTCCAGTCTGGAATCTTGACAAACTTCTCTATGTCAGTAGAAGCATATAATCCATATGGGTGAAATCATATGTGTAGACTACTACCCTATCCTTACCTAACATCAAAATGGCTTGATGCTGATATTGAAAAATTTAGGTTGCATACCTCTGATAAGGACTGGATCTATGAGATAGAAGAGCAAGAACAATAGTCCATAGTTGCCTATATGACAAATTCGATTCAAATGTTTGCTACCATTATTTCAAAAGAGTATGTAAAAATGTGAAATGGAACATGTACAATTGATTTGTGATGAGTGAATGGAGAAGAAATGATCTTGAAGATGTTGTAGGAGAATGATTTTTTGGGTGATCCCATGCCAAGAATGAGTTTTTCAAGTGATCTCAAGTCAGTTGTGCCAAGTGTGAGTTTTTCGGGTGATCTCACAACATGGCATAAGAAGTGTAGGGAGAAAGGTCTAGTGTTATTATATAACCTTTAACTGTTTCCCAAAGATTAAACACCATTGTAGATGGTTTGATCAAATTCGATTGATTTTGATCTAGTCTGATATAATGCAAAAGAAGAAAAAGAAGATAGATTACATGTATGCTGAGTGTTGAAGGACTATGTCTATCCTGTAAAAGCCACTGTGTAAAATATTGTAAGATGTGTCAATATGAGAAAAAATGTGTAGCTTTCCCCTAGTCATAGGCACCTAGGAAGGGTCAGGGACACTTAGTAGCTACTGTGTGTGTTTGGGTCGTTGCTGAGACTGTAGACTGTGCTGGCTCTGTACTATAATATATTGTACTGCGACTATAAACTACTGTATGGGGTGACTTATTCACATAATGGTTTCCCCCCTAATTTGGGGTGCATGTAACACCATAAGGAGTATGCAACCCAAATGAGGACTAGACACTATGGTGAAACTGATGCCCTACAGGGGGGAAGGGAATGCACTTGGTAGAAACTAAGGCACATGCAAACAAAGTGGCTGAAACCAAGTGTTAGTGCAAATAAGATAAACACGCATATGGAAGACCAGATGTAAGCTAAACATGTATGAAGATGATGTAGACCACAAAAAGTAGGTTGTAAACATGGGACATCACTCACGATGTCGCAAGACAATCGAGGCCAAAATGGCCAAAAATATACAGTGTGCACACAAGAAAAAAGGAAAAGCCTGTAAATAATGGCAATCAATGATAAGTAATGACAGACAATGAAAAAAAAATAACATGCAACCATGGTAACAAAGAGCTCATGTAAAAAAATGCTACACATAAAGCACCCGTTAGCATGTTAGAAAGATAAAAAAGTATGTAAAAACATGTATAATCTGATATAGTAGTGTGCTAGTAAGAAGAGGAAGTGATATAAAATGAATCAATAACACCTGTGATGTATACAAAAGTGGATGCCTCTAGGAGCCTGTTGCGGGACTGGTAAGAGGTACAATGCCAATAATCCATACTACGTGTAATGATATGTGTAAAGTATGTGATAAAAACTAGAAGGCAAGTGAACTCACATGTGTATATAGAAAAGATAATGACATATAATGTATCTAGCTAACATAATAAGAAAAGTATATCATGCGGGTATAAGTGAGCAAGAACAATGTGCAACCAAGATACACACTATGTTGTGGATGAGTGAGATGGAATGGAATACAAAATGAATGTGATAGAAGTTGTGTGCCCCCCAAGAAAATTTTATTGAGTATGCATGAGATGAGGTTCATTAATAAATGCCCCATTAGCAGTCGAGAATGAACCATAGAAAAAAGTGTGTTATCAGGAAATGGTTTAAAATGTGTGCTAGAAAGATACAATTATAAAGCATAGAGCATAGAGAGTGCATGCATGTGGAGAGGTTCATTTCATATTTATATCCTTAGTAGTCGAGTATGAACCATGGAGCTAGAGTGTGTCATAGGGTAGTGTTTTGTGTTGAGTGTGTGTGAGAAATATGTGTTGTGAGTGCACTGTTTGTAGTCTCTATTTTAAACTTAATAGCTTAGGCATGCTGACACATCATTAAGATAAAATGAATGCTCACTCAAAGCATGTGAGACTACCAGGTCCCTCTTTTATGCCAACTTTGTCGAGATGTTAGCATAAGGATCCATATTTAACGAAGTAGTTATCCCATCACAAAGAACAATTCCATGAACTTAAATTGGAAGTACATGTAATAATGAGACAAAAAAATCACATAAGAATTAATATCAGATTTACCATGTAATTACCATGCTCAGAAATATCCACAAAAAATATCCATCCACAAAGATCCACTGTATTACTTCATCACAAAACATAGTAGATGAAAACAAAAGATAGGGTCTCCAAGGTTATGCGCAAAATTATACCAAAACATAACTCTTTTATAATTCATAGCCGATCCCTTAGCCATGCAAATCAATACATATAAATATTAGGTGGGGGATTTCCCTTCATCATCCATGCACTCTCAAAATAGGCCGTATGCTCAAAATAGCCATGTGTACAAAAATAACTATAAAGCATGCACATTTTTCTTGATAATAGATCATCTTATAAATAAAATTTAGATCTAATCCTATTATTAGCTCAAACTTTGCATGATGGTTTATCTTCTTTCCCTCATCTGTAAGTCTTCATGCTTTAATCTTTGCATTCTCCACACTCAATCCTATTTTTAGCCCTCAACATTCAGAATGGCTAAGTCCCAAACCTTCTTCTTCTTGGTGCGAAACCGCATGGAGAAAATATCTCACCTTCTCGTGCCTACTCACGTTCCCCCTATTCTTGCACCAATATCATCTGCACCTTCCATACTTAGGAAATATTTCATCAGCCCAACATTACCCCACACTAATATCATTGCTAACCTCAATAATGGGGTTAATCAACTTATAGAATAAAATAATGACTTAAGGAATAAAAGAACTCCCGAACTGAAGGAACAATCTAATAATCATTGCACTTTTTATTATACAGGAAACAAAAAATCTGGGTACTCATTCTTGATGTATGCTTCTAACTCTTCCTAATCACTGAGTCCCTTCTTCACCCTTGCGGGAATATCTCCGAGCACAGTATCCATGTCTACCATAGTCATGCTCTTGCCCTTGTGCTTCAATTCCTGAACCACATTTTCTAATCCCAAGATCATTCCATCCATTACATTCATTCTTTATGTCATCAACTTGCCAAGTTCCTTAATTCTATCCCCATGAGGATCTCGATCTGCTTTGCGCACATCACACTTTTATCCTGAAAACTCTAACCTCTCCTCATGCCCAAAAGTCTAATTATTCTTTACCGTAAGGATGCCATTTTCTTCTTGAATTGTCCTTATCTTAATAATCTATTTCGGTTCCTCACACATATGTAGTGCCAAAGTTTCCATTTTTAACTTATCCCTTAATGTATTAAGGATGACATCATACTCAAATATTTACTGCACTATCTGATTCTTTACTCTATCATTCTCTACTACAACCTCTTTCTTCTTTTCTATAGCTATCTCCTCCATACTTGGGCCATGCACACTTTCTCCTTCATTCAACAATAAGTGCACTAATTTTCAAAATTAATGCAGGGCCGAGGGAAATCTACCACTTACATGTTTCTCATACCTTAGCTGCACCTACAAGATATCTTCCCAAATCTTCTTGGCCATGTCAAGACAAGTCTCCACCCTTTTATTTTCATTCTCTTTTGATTCCTTCATGCTCACCATTTCCTCTTCCTTATCCTTCTTATCCTCAAGTAGAGTTCTGAAGGTAGTTGCCTTGTTAACATTTTGGTGCATGACCTCTGCAATTATCTTCATTAACACATTGCTCACTTGCTTGTCTAATAATTATATTACCTTGATGGTCACATGCTTGGAATGTGGAGCCTTATTCATTATTCTTGATGCACATGACTCCTCACACACATTGAATACATTCCCATCCATGTGATTCTACATACTCCATGATAATTTCTTCCTGGTGCACGTATTTTCCATATGAGGGTCCATCAACTCCCATCCAAATAACTGTTCCTTCGCAATAGTGCTTTGAAACCTAGCGCATATAATATTCATAGGGTTGTTGATGTACCCCAATTTAGGAGTTTGTACTAGCTCCTCCTTGATCTTCCTACTAGAGCGCTCACTTATATGCTCCCATGGGCTAACACCTTCTTAATCCTCTTCTTCATTTCCAGCATTGGGACCACTAGTTAGCTGCTCAACACTATCTTCTAGCTCCATGTCTCCACCAGCTTAGACTCTCCTCTTCAGGATCGTGTACGCTTATGCTGGGGACCTATCTCTCAAACTATTATTTCTCATCGCCAACCTCTTCATATCTTCCAACTTCAAGGATGGGTAAGGACTCACTTTGGCATGCAATTTCCTTAGATGACTTCTCCTCTCACTGTCTTTGGCAGGAACATAATTGCACCTTTTCTTCTTTTATTCCTCATGCTTCTTCATAGGTGTTACATGTATTGAAATTCTCAAATGATGTGAAGTCCCTGTGCCTACATCTTCATTCTTGTGCCTCCTGCGTATTTTTCTTCTATTATGATCCAACCTGGTACTACCTTCTGGTTCTTCTTATTCAAGGACATTCTTCAAGTTTTACGTCTCTTGTTATCTTGGGGTAGTATCCTCGAATGAAATTTTTATCCCAAAAGTTTGTTTACCTTTTGGAGGACCTAACAATGACAAGTCCTCACTTGCAATAACCTTTCCTTCTTTGAATTGTGGCCTGAGGTACACATACATGCACACTAGCTCAATCTTCCCTACAACCATAACCTCTAGAGTGATGTCAATATTATATGACTCCATTACCTCTACATATGCATCCTTATTGGGGGAGATACATATCTTGCACAAAATGTGGATATCTGTGTCTACTTTGTTAGCATCAAATTTCAACTTATGCATGTTGTGTAGTCCTATTCACTGAATCTTTAAAGTAGTGAGTGGTAAATGCAAGGGGAAACTTACACCATGTGATTTTCTTTCCTGTCTTCATGTAGAAACAACCAAGGTAGAAATGATGATATTCCATGAAATCTGATTGTTCCCATAAAACACCAGACAACTTTTGTGGTATGCGCCACTCTCCTTCAAATGCCTGATGCATCCTCTTGAACCTATTTTCTTGGTGCTGCTTATAAGTATTTGAAAATGAGCCATGACATGTATACCTTGTGAACTTCTTCTCTAGAGATTTGTTTTCCATGGGATAGTCCCATATTTTCTCTTTTGGCCCATCGGGCACACCGATCTCAGTAAACACATTAACAATAAGATGATGTCCCAAGTTATATTCTCACCTTTATCTACTTGGACACACGTCTCTACCACCAAGATTTTTATAATTTATCCAACAATGTTGTAGTATGTCTTGTTCACCATTTTATGTGCTAAGTACAACCAATGCTTGTTCAATTTCTTCCATCTCTCCGAGGCTCCCAACTTACAATGACTAGTCGCACTACCACCCTTGTAGCTAGTCTTCTATGTGTGTGACGTTGAATGCCCGACCTCCCTTCTGGTAATGGAATATGGTGGCCGTTACCTCTATTGCATTATCATCTAACAAATATCCCGTAATTTACGAACTAGATTCACACAAACCTGTGACTCTACTAATCAGCTTCACGGTAATCCTCATCCGGCTCCTAGCGAAGTAAAATAAATCATTGTGCATGTGTGACATCAGTCACTAGTAAAAATGGCCCAACTTACTAAAGAATGAAAACTCATACAACCACATTACTCCAACACTTTCCAATAGTTTAAGCATCGAATAATCCAATACCCTTTTCCCTTATGCAGTCCTCCTGTTTGTCTTCAAAATGTTCTCTGCATTAATATCCTTTAGGGTTTTCTCAGTTTAGTGATTGAAATCACTAATCTTGAACTTAGATAGCTGGGATGTCCATAACCTCCCTTCAATTACTTCTTCTGGGTACTGCATCTCTGCAAACCACTCCTATTACACTTCCTTGGTCTCCCTCTCAATGACCGGAGCTCTCCTTGGTGCCAACCCTACTCAAGTAGAATGTGATCTAAAAACTACAATATTTCTACTACCTTTTCTTCACTCTCCTTGATCTCCTTTGGATCTTCAGATATCCCATGCCTGAGTGTGCCCTAATCGCAAATCTACCTTTATGAAACCCTAACTGAGTGAATCCAAATTCCCTTACACACATAACCATCTCAAACACACTTATGTACAGAGCTCTGTCAGTGTCATGTCTCAAATTCTCCTGGTTCACCACTCAATCACTAAATATTTTCACTTTAAACTTTGTCACACTTTTCAGCTCGAAAACTCTAAGAATGTAAGTTAGGAATAACATTACAAACAACTTCTTTTATAAGTTTTTAAAAATTCCCTGCATTAATTTCTCCTTAACCACCATTGTACATGGCATTACTTCCACTCCTTCAATCTTCCATGCATTGAGTTGTATCCTTCCACATGTCACGATGTATCCTTTCACTGTATTTCTCTGTGCTGCATTCATATCCTTCTGGCGTGCCCACTACTTCTCATCCATATACCTCCTTACGTGCACTTTGCTGCACCAAAGTATCTCAACCACTATGCCTCATACCAAGTAGTGTCCAATGTTGCTGCCTACCTCATGTTACACTACATGTCTATACATATACACATGGTATTTAATATGAGCATATTTCTTCTAAATTTTCTCTGAAACCATCTTCACTTCGAACACCAGTAATTTTAAATTACACACTAATCACTTCTTCTTTATGATCCACCCCACACTAAAAGTATGCATGGTCCTCTGCACATGAATCCAATTGATAATAATCAGCTATTGACGTGCAAACACGCTTAATAAAATAAAACAACACTGAACTAAATTGACCAAGCATAACAATGATGAAAGAAAACACATAGAAAGTAAATGCATAAAAGGGAAACCTAATCTAAGTGGAAATATTGCCTTATTACAAACACCAAGAAGACTTATTTATAGTAGAGATTTAGTCTACTCCAGTTAAAATTACTGGGCAAGAAAGTACCATCCAGCACATGTAACTGGCAAGTGCCTAAATCCAATATCTTTGTCACAACAAAAGGTCCTAACCAATGAAATTTCAAATTCCCTGGATGAAGTGCAAATTTTTCATCATACAGAAGAACCATATTTTCAATCTCAAACTTCTTGTTCCGAATGTGCCTATCATGTCAAGCCTTATGTCTTACTTTCTTTATCTTCTAGCTCCATCTAGAAATGGCGTACTACTCATCTAATTACATCAACCTATCTATGCACTCTTCAATATCTTACTCATCATCTAATCCTCCTAGGCACGTAATACCCAAGGATGACAACATAAATTCCATGGGAAAAATATCTTCTGTGTCAAACACCAAATGAAAGGGTGTGGCCTTATTTAACCTCTTGTAAGTAGTCCTATATGCCCACAGTACAACAAAAACTTTATCATCCAAGTATTTCCTTCCAACATCACAAATCTTTCTCAATGTATGCCCCAAAATCTTGTTGAAAGATTTAGCATTATCATTTATTGAGGGTGATAAGGGTTTGTCTTATGGTGTGTCACCATAAATTCAACTAAAAGAATTTTAATGGTCTCATTAAGAAAATTAGTACCCCTATCACTTGTCAAACTCAAAGGACATCCATATCTGCTGATAATGTTCTCCCATAAAAACCTTACTAATATAACTACCATACAATCCTTAGTAGGTTCTACTTTTCCCCAACTTGTAAGATAATCTATACAAGTTATGATGTAGAGCATGTCATTCCTACACGTGGGTGGGGAAATACGACCCACAAAGTTAATAGCCCATTTCTCAAATGCTTCAACACTTGAAATAGGCCTAAAAGGCATCTCATCTTGGGTTCTAGGTTTCCCAAGGTGATGAAAATGATCACAATCCTTGACATAATATTTAGTATCCTTATATAAAGTTTCCCACCATAAGCCATGACACACTCTTTAGTATCCTTATATAAATTTTCCCACCATAAGCCAACCTTAAGAATATTACGCAAGGTGGAATCTCTAGCATAGTGACCTCCTGTAATTCCCCCATGAGCTTCTTCCATGATAGGCTCACGCTTATGTTCCAGAACACATTGATGTAAAAATTCATCATGGCCTAGCTTATATAAATGTCCACTTATCAACTAATAAGGTGCCACTCGTATTGCATGTTGCTTCTTCTCTAATGTCTTCATCCCCTTAGGTGCTTATCCAATGCACAAGAATATTGTAATGTCTTCCAACTTTGTGGGTATGTAGTTTAATCTAAATATTTGTGCATCCGACATTGTATCCTTAATGTTATGCGGATCCTCACAAGAATTAATTTGTGATAAAAGATCAAGCCCTGAGTTTCTTTTCCTTGGCTTAACAATCAATGTGAAGTCAAACTCCTTAAATGGTAGTATCCACCAACAAATGTGCCCATACAAAACAAACTTGTTGACCAAGTACTTAAGTGCCATATGATTTGTGAAGAATATAAATGGTGTGGCCAACAAATATTATCTAAATTTGTATAGTGCGTAAATCATAGACAAATCCTCACGCTCAGTAGTTGTATAGTTCTTCTCAGTCAGGGTTAACTTCCTACTTGTGAAATGGATATGATGATCTACTATCCCCTCACCTGGTTGTGCCAATACCATCCCAATGGCTGTGCTAGAGGTATAAACATGAACATGCAATGACTTATCCTAAGAAGGAAATCACAAAATGGGAGTAGTCGTAAGTCTTTCCTTTAAGGTTTCAAACGCTTGTTGTTGTGCCTCACCCCAATGGAAATTCAACTTACTCTTCAAAAAATCTTCTAAGGGCACAAAAATATTAGCCTATCACTTAATAAATTTCCTATAATAACCTGTATGTCCCAAGAATCTGTGCACCTCGCTTTGGTTGGTAGGTTCCTCTAAGTCCAAAATAACTGCAACCTTAGCTAGATCTACCAACAAGTATTCTTTAAAAATGATATGCCCCAACAGAGTCCCAAAGGGTGTCGTAAATATTCACTTCTTCATATTCAGAGAGACTCTCAATTCTACCAACAAGTCTTCTTTACAAATCATATGCCCCAACAGAGTCCCAAAGGGTGTCGTAAATATTCACTTCTTCATATTCAGAGAGATTCTCAATTGCCTACACCTCTCAAACATTAGCCTCAAATTCTCACAATGATCTTTTATTAAACTATAAACTATCCAATCATCCAAGTAGACTTGCAAAAACTTATGAATAAATTATTGAAATGCTTGCACAACAATACACAAAAATACTGTAGATGCATTCTTCAAGCCAAAAGGCATCAATGTGTACACAAATCTTCCCCATTAAGTGGTGATGGTTGTCTTTTCTTGATCTTTCTTCACTATGAAAACCTAATGATATCCAAAGAAACCATTAGTAAACAAGTATATCTCACACCCTGCAATGCCTTCAAAGATATCTTTTGTAAAAGGGGTGGGGAAAGGATCAATAACACATGAAGCATTCAACTCTCTATAGTCCATACACATCCTTATCATCATATATTTATTAATGATGATAACCATGGGAATGACCCATTTAGACTCTTCAACAGGAACAATTATGCAATATTTGACCATCTTATCAATTTCCTCTTTTACTTTGACACACAAATTATGATTCATCCTATAAGGCCTCTTCCTAACCTGGTGCACACCATCTTTTAGCTTGATCTTCATTTCACCGAACGAAGGATGTAATCATTTTAACTCATGATAGTCTCGCGGAAATAGATCTTGAAAGTCATGCAAGAGATCAATAAATTTAAAAAATTCCTGTTCCAACCAATAATCACTAATAATGGCTTCTTTAGGTTATGTATTCATTCCAATGTTAACCTTATTTGTTTTCATAGGCTCATGATACATGTGTGCCTTCTCATCAGTTTTATCCATCACCTCTCACATACCTTTAGTATGGTTAACATCCATGGTATTATCCACATCATCTTCATCATTCACAATGTACACCAATTTACCCTTTTCTTTGTCTTCCCAGGTGTGGTCCATTTATTCTTCCTCAAATTCTTCAAGGTCAAGGTGTGCCTCTAAATCCATCTCTCCAAACATATCCAACAAAATTTCCTTAGCTTTTGCACTATCTCCCAAAGTAAGGAACTTCATGATCTACAATGCTTCATTGACCAGAGGATTAGTAGAAAAGTAATCAAAAGTATGTATCATACTTGAGGTAATCTTCTATGAATTCACTATTTCTCTTGTTAATTCAATATGAACATCCTAGGCATGAGTGCAGCCACATAAGGTGGCATATAAGCTATGTCGCCAGAGTGATGGTGGTAAGGCCTCCTGCCCCTCTTTCGAGAGTCTATCACATTCTTGGACATGGTGTAAAGTAGGGAACTTCCCATGAAATTTACATATTTGTGAAGGTACTGTTGGTCGTCAAACATGCACCCGCATCTCAGATTCGGAAGAGCCGAGCTATTTGAGACAATAATGGAGTTGTCCCCAAGTTGTGGGACCTTGCACTCTTCAGATGGATCTCCAGAGAAGCAGTTCTTATACCTACCTCTAATGCTACTGCTACTCCTAATGCTGAAATCAAATCCTATACTAAACATGTCAAGGGATCATGGATAGAAGGTTGTGTAGAAAGGGGAAATCCTAAGCTAAGGAAGGCGATAGCGCCAGAAAGAAAGGGTTGATCTCTCTCCATGAGTTGTGAAGGAAATAGAGAGGGTGTGAGAGAAGAGGGTAGACGACGCATGCCACATATCAACACACGTGCTCAGCCTTCCAACGCACACAACACATGAACATGGGGACTGTAAGAAAAAAAGTATACACAACATGTAAGAAAATGTAAATAGAGAGGTGAGATGCAATAAAAACGAGAAAGGGAAGACAAGATTTCCATAAAACATGATTTTATTACTCAAGGGATGTATAGTCAGTTACATTCATGGCTTGATGCGAGACTAAATTTTAGAGACCATGCCAAGTTCTAAGACCCATGGGAAGTCATCCACCATTTTGGCATGGTGCCATTACAACAGAGAGGGATCCTTTTTACAAAGTAGAACTCTGTTATTTATAGAAGAAGAAGGAGAGAACAAAAGGAGAAAGAGAGGGAAAATCAGATTCAAATCTTTAACCACCAATAGTCAGTGAAAAATTCCTACAAATCCACTTGCACAACTATTAGATGTGCTTGTTAGTGTAGGTTATTATTTATCCTTTTATTTATTTATCAGGGTAATTCTTACACTTGTGTTAGCCCTACACCTCTTGGGTTAGCTTGCTTAGGTGTACTAGTTGTGTGGAGTTAGCTTACTAGTTGTGTTGAGTTAGCTTCTCAGTTATGTGGAGTTCGTTTACTAGTCTTTTGGAGTTAACTACTAGTATCAGTTAGTGGGAGTTCTTCACCACTGATTTAGGTAGTAGTTGCACTTTCCTCCTCCTAAAAGAAGATACAAATTTCTTATTGAATAATGTCAGAGCCGTCTGGGCATTGTAATGACATGTGAGCCCATTATGGATTGACTGAAGGAGTCATCCAACTCTTCATTTGTTTTTTCAAATCTCAACCATGCGGTCATACACCAATTGGTTCATCCTTATTTGGCACCCTGGCTTGGTGCAATCTTCTGATAGGTTGCGTGTTGCATGGTATCAAAGTCTTAAAGATGATGATAGACATCAATGATAGGCGCAAAAGTTTTTCTTTGAAAGAAATGGAAGTTTATTTTTTCACAGAATTCAGAAATACAAGCACATATAAGTAGGAAACATTTTTAGGGAATACATGCACGTAATGCACGCAGAAGGATTTGGAAGGTTCCAATACTTACAGAAGGCAATTGTAAACTAGAAGCAGGGTGTTGAGACATTTAAGTTTGAGGAATGCATTCATGTATCCATTGAAGAATAAAAAGTGTGTACCATGTGAGGGATGCATTAGTGTATGAAATCATGTAAGGTAATTCAGTTTAGGTACTGTAGCCATTTATCAAGTAGACACAGATCTCTAGCCTAGGGGTATGCACATGAAGTGTGTGAAATGATAGGAAAGAAAGCATGTGCTTTCAGGAGGAAGGTGCTTTTACCCTCTGGGTAAAATGGAAAAGGAGATAGTCAAAATATCAGAGGGAGAAGTAGGAAGGTGCATAAAGGAACTAAAAATGGTGCCAAGGTGTTTATCCATTGGATAATATTGAGTGTGTGCATTACAGATGAAATCTTGAAACATCTAGATATTTCAGTAATGAAAATATAAGTCTATCTAGATCCACTAGGATGTAGTTATTTGGATACCCTCAAGGTGCATTAATAAGATTCAATTGGATATTAGAGCATGTATCCTTTGGACAAAAGAGATTTACCCTCAGGATGATTGTAGGTTGTGGTGGACAGGATTTTATCCTTTGGTCACAAGGTGTCTTCAATCCTCTGGTCACAATCATGTATGGAAGTGGACTACACTCTTTTACCCTGTGTGATTCTTAATGTTGGGGTGAAAAAACATATATACATTATATTTTACCTCAGCATTAGGAATTATTATTTCTGACATCATCAAAACCTTGTAGACCCTATTCTATCACTTTAATGATCTGTTCCTCGCATTAAGGTTTATACTATTTTATTTGATATCCTGTCACCATTTTATATCAAGATTACAATAAATTCATGTATTATTTCGATCACAAATGAGATGAAATCCTAATTAAGGCACATGACAAGCATTCATGGGAATTATTAACATGCACATGAATTCATCTTCATAGTCTCCCTATTCGGGAGGATTAATTAGACTATGCTCATTTACCTAGAGATGGAATCTCGGTTGAGCCCTACATCCATGAAAATTTATTGGGTATTAGGATGCATGTACCCTCTCTAACCATATAAATATATAATCTCCCATGCCACAAAGTTTGTTGAGATATTTTGGATCTGTATTTTTGACACTTTTTTTTGGCATGTTAAGAGTCTCTTGTGGGGGAGCTATTCTGGTGGAGCCCAATGTTAGTTTGTCAATGTTTGAGTAGTTGATTTTGACAACTTATATAGATCTGTGGTGTCACTCTACCCATTCTGCAGTATTGGAGGGTGTGGTGTTGATAATGTTTCTTTAGGTTTTGTGTACAATATAAGCACTCGTGTTACCTTGAGTCTTCTCCTGGATCGTGGCAACATCCTATTGTATGTGCAATAAATCAAAGTCCTTACACCTTTTCTCTCTAAACCTTAAAAATGTTTTGTTAAACCTAAAATTTCCTGGCACATCGAAAGTATCATCATCCAGTTAGAATCAAATTATTCTTCCTATTGGTTGTTTTAAACATTCGACCCATCATCTCAGATCTGGACAGAGCTGAGTTGTTTGAGAGCTATTCAATGGTGAAGCCCAGTGTACCCAATTTGTGGTACCTTGCACGCTTGGGACGAATATATGGATCAAGGTCAGTTCCTCTACCTACCTCAAATGCTAATGCATACTTCCTAATGCATTGAATGAAAATCCTAGAATAAAATTACAAAGGGAGCCAGAGGATCTGAAGATATGCGTAGAAAAGGGATTTTTCCCTCTCTAGCTTTTTTATTGAAAGGTGATGGGTGCCAGGGAAAGGGTCAAATCTCTCTCCAAGTTGTGGTACATGGGTAAATAGAACAGGAGTGAGAAAAGCTGGGTACCCAAATGCTTTTTCGCTCACCTAAGCTATGCAACATGTGAGGGTCAGCCTTCCGGTGTAGCCCAACACATAAACATGGGGAATGAAATCATCAAGAGTATGCTTACAACTTATGCTAGCCCTAAATTTCAATAGAGTTAGGTTGAAATGTAGGTGAAAACGAGTTGAGTGGAAGATAAGAGTTCCAAAAAACATGATGTTTAGTTAGCTTCTAAGGGATGCACAGTCAGTTTACTACTCATGAAAGGAGGAAAGAATACACTACTAGATACCACACCAAGGTCTGAGACCCATGGGGAGTTCTTCAGCCACTGATTTTGGTAATAGGTGCACTTCCGTCCTACAATATGAGAGGGATACTTTCTTATTGACATAAGTAGAAGTCTTTGCTATTGTATATGTATTGAAGAATGATGAGAAGATGAAGGATTTCCAGAGATGGGATTTTAAATCTTTTGTATTACAAATCTAATGTCAACCACCAATAGCCAGTGATGAAATCGCAGCTTGGACAAATACACCTATAAGGTATCCTAGATCAGCACTTCCCCATGTCTGTTTGGCATGTAGAAGAAGGAAGAAAGTAAGATCTGATTGAAATCTGGTGGTTGAGGTTGATTATATGTGTGACTTGATGATCAAAAATATGTTTCCCTATTTTTCACCTACCAAATCCTACCTAAATTTGAATTTGAATAGTCAACTGTGTAGCTTGATGTTAGAAGCTCTCAAATAATACTGCAGCACCATTGGGAATCTTAGCACTGTAATAGAAGATATGGATTGTCAAAAGATATAGAGTCATCTGGGACACGTAAGACACGTGGTGTGCGAGGATTGACTAAAGGAGTTGGCCAATTTTTCATTTGTATTTGTCATTTCTACCCATGTTTCATGCACCGGTTGGTTATACAAATTTAGCACCCTATTGGTTCACTTTGATAGGTTGCATGTAGCACACTCAAGTATGATAGATGACATGGCATAGTGACTGGCACAGAAGAAGTCACAAGGCGCGGAAGTAAAAGTGAAGGCACACAAAAAGGAAACATGCAAAGGAATGCACGCAAAGAAGTGCGCATGTAGGAGGAATAGGAGAATACTTGTAGGGGACATAGTATGGAAAGGGTGCATGAGAATTCAACTAAGGCAAGGGCACATGGTGGTAGAAATAAAAGGGGTGCATGCAAAGGATTGCAAAGAAAAATAAGAATTGCAAGGTGCGCAAGCATGAAGGAATGCTGAGGGACTTAGCCTATTTAGAAAGTTTGAAAGGTCTATAGAGGTGTGCATGATAGGATATGAAAGAAAGTGGTGTGCACAGGAGGAAGGTGCAAAGGAAAATGGAAAAGTAGATAGCAAAATGTAGAGAGAAAAAGAACATAACCAAGAAGGAAGCAACAAGGGTTCACAAAAAAAATGCAACCAAAAAAATTATGCCAAGGGAGACAAGCTTGAGTGCGTGCAACCTGAAATGTGAAACATCAGAGTTCAGAATGAAAAATATAAGTTATCCAAATAACTAGGAGAGTTGTTTGGATAACAATTTTGGTGAATTTCGGGGCCATCTGTCTGCTAGATGAAGATACTAGTAGCCTTAGAATTCCATTGTGCATGGAATCAAGTGCTAATCTTTAAAATCTGATCTACAACTTGAAGAACATCCCTAAAGTTACTTACAAAACTATCTAAAATATGAATTGAACTATTGCTCTCATATGAAGATACTCTGATTTGGATTGATGAGAGTGAAAGCTTTGTGTGGACTGTTTGAAATTACCTCTACCAAAATTGAACTTTCATCCTGAGGAATCAAAAAACGGGTGCATGGGGGCAGCAAGAAAGGAAAGGCACCATAGGGAGTGCACCAAAACAAGAAGCACAACACTATGTACAAAACTGAAAATCATACATGTCCCAAAGGGAACATGCAGAGTGTGCATGAGTACTTGTTTTACTAAAAGAAAACCTAAACTACCCTACACTAACCAGAGGAAAAGGGCACTCAAGTAAAACCTACAACAGGTAGGGAGAAGTAGCTTCCCTTCCTCACAAATTGTGACCATGTAACTGATTTGGCACTGGACATGGTCTAGAACAAGAGTGAAAAAACCACCTTGCAATGGTTTTCACCCTCCTCAAAGTATCAACAAACAAAATATGCACCTCCTGAAGTTGTTCTGCGCTTGGATTTGGGAGGCACTACTACTGACCTTTGGTGCACGCTGAAGCTCTACCTCATGCTCTGAAATGAGCATGACCAGTGGAAACTCTGTCTTTGGCTCTAGACTAGCCAGATATCTGATTGGGCACAGTTTGATCCTTGTGATTTGCCCATTACTTTTAAGTTCAATCCCATAGATGGGATTTTCTTGTAGACTCTCCTTCTGAAGGTGAGTACTTGTAGGCTGGGTCATGCAAATCTAGGGTGTGCACATGGTTCTACCTCTACAAGAAATTCACTCTCCTTCAGAACTAGTGCCCTTTGGGACTAACTAATTTTCTTCTAAAACAGGTGAACTTATGATTTCCTCTTCCCAGTCAAAGTCACATAAGTCATACCATTCTTCAAATATTCTGTAGTCATCGAACATGATGATGTTAGTTGGGAAATGTGCACATTAGTAGGGGGGTTGTTCATTTATGGTACAATTATATAGAGGGAACTCATAAGAAGGTGGAAGGATGGGTGTGGAAGGGGATGGAAGGTGCATGCGTAAGAGGAGTGGATGCACGTGTGCACATAAGGAGTGGGTGATGCAGAAGAGAAAATGAAGGTGAGAGGATGGAGGAGGGGAATTCTCAATGGGGGCAGTGCACACAAGAAGTTGGGAACATGTGTAGTGGGCTGAGATGATGTAGGTTGGTGAGGAGGAGTGGGATGGTTATAAGATGGTAGTGCAGGGTTCCCCCATTGACAGAGTTTCTACATGCTAGATTTTTGAGCTTCCATTCTTCATCCCATTTTGTAATCTTGGGGCAGCATCTTAGTGATGAAGTGCAACTTCTACTAGGTGCTAAACCAAGCCTGGTACAGGGTTGACCCATGGAAAAGGGACCGTGTAGCCAAATTTTACTACCTTAATGGAGAACTTGACTCTGAGATGCATCATGTCCATCTCCATCTTTTTCACCTTTATCTCAAAATCAGCTTCAGTCTATGGAGTTTCCACCATCATCTACATAAACCTATTCTTCATAAACATTTTGGTTAGAAAAAAGTGGGTTATATGCATTTTCAGGATAATGGGGCTTATAAAAATGATTTGGAGGAGGATTTTGAAACTGTGGGGATGGAGAAAAATAGTTTTGTTGCTACAAATGGGAATTCCAGGAAGGGGAAGAAGTCATGATTGCACAACTTCAAAAGAGGAAGGTGGAATGATGGAAGAAGGAAAATGAATGAAAGAAGGAGGGGAGACTAGTCTGTGAATGAGAAAATGGGTGTGTTTGGATCAGTGGAGTCACCAGATGCATTGAAATATGCCTCCAAAGGCTGGATCTCAATAATTGCACATCAAAATTGCTGAGATGAAGATGTATAACTCTTCAAACTTGTCCCACTAGGTGTGCTAAAAACTTTTGGTCATTCAAATTACACCTGCGATCTTAGATCCGGAAGAACCAAGATTTTTGAGACAATAATGGAACTGTCCCCAAGTTGTGGGACCTTACACACTTGGGACGGATCTCTAGAGAAGGCCGGTTCCTCTACCTACCTCTAACGCTACTACTACTCCTAATGCTGAAAGAAAATCCTAGACTAAACATGCCAAGGGACAAGGGATAGAAGGATGTGCAGAAAGGGGAAATCCTAAGCCAAGGAAGGTGATAACGCCATAGAAAGGGTCGATCTCTCTCCACAAGTGGTGTGGAAAATAGAGAGGGCATGAGAGAAGAGGGCGGATGGTGTGCACCCAAAGATCAACACATGGGCTTGGCCTTCTGTGCACACAACACATGAACATGGGGACTACAAGTGGGAATATGCACAACACGCCAGAAAATGTAAAAAGAGAGGTGAGATGTAATGAAAATGATAAATAGAAGACAAAGAGTTCCACAAAACATGATTTTATTGCTCAAGGGATGCACAGTCATTTACATTCATGGTAGGAGGTGAGAATACATTGCAGAGACCATGCCAAGGTCTGAGACCCATGGGAAGTCAGCCACCATTTTGGCATGGTATCGTTACAACAGAGAGGGATCCTTTTTACAAAGGAAAACTCTACTATTTATAGAAGAATAAGAGAGAGAAGAGAAGGAGAAATAGAGGGAAACTCAGATTCAAATCTTCAACCACCAACAAAAAATGATAAATTCCTTCAAATCTACCTGCAAGGTTATCAAATGCACTTCCCCATGTCTGTTTGGCATGTAGAAGAAGGAAGAAGGACAAGATCTGATTGAAATCTAGTGGTTGAGGTCGATTAGATGTGTGCATTGATGATCAGAAATATGTTTCCCTATTTTCTACCTACCAAATCCAGCCTAAATTTGAATTTGAATAGTCCAATGTGTAGCTTATGTCAACAACTTTTGACAAATGAGACATGCCGATTAGAGATCTGTAGCAAAAGATATGGCTGTCAAAAGATGTACAGCATTTCTGGGCACGTAAGACATGTGGCACGTGCTGATTGACTGAAGAAATCATGCCAACTATTCATTTGTTTTTGTTTTCTGCCATGTGTCATGCACTGGTTGGTTGTCAAGATTTGGTGCCCTGTTGGCACATGCTTTGATAGGTTGCATGTAGCACACTCAAGTTTGACAGACAATGACATGGCACAGAATGGCGCACAAGAAGGTGGAAGGCAAAAGCAAAAGAAAGGTGAATAAAGGTGAAGGCAGGATAAGTGTGCACGTAGAGCATGCAAAATCAAGGGGCATTTAGGGACAAAATGTAAGCAAACATTGTATTTGTAGAAGGAAACATATGGAAAAGAAAAGGGGGCATGAATTCAAAAGGAAGGGCACATGCAAGATGCACAAGATAGGCAAGAAGGCATGCGAGGGACTTAGCCATTTTGGAAGGCAAGTCTACATAGGTACATGTACAAGGAGTGCGCATAGATGGGACATGATAGGAAAGAAAGTGGAAAAGGAGGAAAGGCAAAGGGAAAGATGGAAGGGAGAACAAAATGCAAGAGGGAGAAGCAGGAATGCATAAGGGTGTGTAGAGGAACTGCAACCATGAAAAGGTGCGAAAGAACAATCTTGAGTGTGTGCAACCTAAAATGTGAAACATCAGAGTCAGAATGAAAATATAAGTTATCCAAATAACTAGGAGAGTTATTTGGATAACAGTTTTGGCAAATTTCAGGGGCCATCTTCCTACTAGATGAAGAGACCAGTAGCCTTAGAAGTCCATTAGGCATGGAGTCAAGTGCTAAACTTGAAGATATTATCTACAACTTGAAGAACATCCCTGAAGTCACTTACAACACTTGTCTGAACACTGAACTAAACTACTTCTCTCATATGAAGATATTCTGAATTGGATTCATGAGAGTGAAAGCTGTGTGCGGATTGTTGGAACTTCCTCTTCCAAAATTAAACTGTCATCCCAGGAAGCAAATAAAAAGGGGCACGTGGGTGCAACAGGAAAGGAAAGGTGTCAGAGGGGACACGCCAAAATAGAAACAAAACACTATGTACAAAACTAAAAATCATACATGTTCCAAAGGGAACATGCAGAGTGTGTGTGAGCACTTGTGTTACTGAAATAAAACCTAAACTACCCTACACTAACCAGAGGCAAAGGGTACTCAAGTAAAACCTGCAACAGGTAGGGAGAAGTAGCTTCCCTTCCTCACAAATTGCGACCATGTAACTGATTTGGCGTTGGACATGGTCTAAACAAGAGTGAAAAACCATAACTTGTAGATGGTGTTTCACCCTCCTCAAAGTATCAACAAACAAAATATATACCTTCTGAAGTTGTTCTGCACTTGGATTTGGGAGGCATTGTTGCTGACCTTTGAAGCACTAAAGCTCTACCTCATGCTCTGAAATGAGCATGACTGGTGGAAACTCTATCTTTGGCTCTAGACTAACCAAATATTTGATTGGGCACAGTCTGATCCTTATGATTTTCCCATTAATTTTAAGCTCAATCCTACACATGGTATTTTCTTGCAGACTCTCCTTCTGAAGGGGAGTACTTGTAGGATGGGTGCACAATCTGGGGTGCACATGGTTTTGCCTCTACAAGCAACTCAGTCTCCTTCAGAAGTGCACCTCTGGGACTAACTGACTTTTCTTCTGAACATGCACCCGTATGATTTCCTCTTCCAATCAGAGTCACATGAATCATACCATTCTTCAATTGTTCTACAGTCATCAAACATGATGACATTGGTTGGGAAAGGTGCATTGGCATGGGGCTGTTCATTTATGGTACAATTAGACAGGGGGGAATCGAAAGAAGGTGGAAGGATGGGGGTGAAAGGCATGGAAGGTGCATGCATGCAAGAGGATGAAGCGTACACAGGAGGGGTGATGGTAGAGAAATGAAGGTGAGAGGATGAAGGAGGGGAATTCTCAATGGGGGCAGCACGCAAGAATCTAGGAACATGCACAACGGGATGAGATGATGTAAGTTATTGCAGAGGAGTGGGAGGGTTGTAAGATGGTAGTATAGGGTCATCCCATTGATAGGGTAGCTATGTGCTACATTTTTGAGCCTCCATTTCTTCTGCCCACTTTCTAATTTGGGGTAGCATCTCAGTGATAAAGTGCAAGCTTCTGCTGGGCACTAAACCAGCCTAGTACAGGGCCGACCCATGGACAAGGGACCTTGTAGCCAACTTTAGCTGCCTTTATGGAGCACTTGACTCTGAGCTGCATCATGTCCATCTCCATATTTTGCACCTTCCTCTCAAAATCAGCTTCTGTTATGGAGTTTCCACCATCATCTGCATAAACATATTCTTCATAAACATTTTGGTTAGAAAAAAAGTGGGTTATATGCATTTTCAAGATAATGGGGCTTATAAAACTGATTTGGAGGAGGATTTTGAAACTGTGGGGATGGAGAAAAATAGTTCTACTACTGCAAATGAGAATTCCATGAAGGGAAAGAAGTCATGATTGTACAACTTCAAAAGAGGAAGGTGGAATGATGGAAGAAGGAGAACTGAATGAAAGGAGGGGGGACTAGTCTGAAAATGAGAAAATGGGTGTCTTTGGATTAGTGGCGTCCCCAGATGTATTAAAATATGAATCTAAAGGTTGGATATCAACAATAACACATCAAAATTACTGAGATGAAGATGTATAACTCTTCAAACTGGGTCCCACCTGGGCATGCCTAGAAACTATTGGTGGTCAAACTTGCACCCGCGTCTCAGATCTTGGAAGAGCCTAAATGTTTGTGACAACAATGGAATTGTCCCTAAGTTGTGGGACCTCACGCAGTTGGGATGGATCTCCGAAGAAGGTCAGTTCCTCTACCTACCTCTAATGCTACTACTACTCCTAATTCTAAAAGAAAATCCTAGACTAAACATGCCAAGGGACCAGGGATAGAAGGACATGTAGAAAGGGGAAATCCTAAGCTAAGGAAGGTGATAGTGATAGAAAGAAAGGGTAATTCTCTCTCCATGAGTGGTGAAGGAAACAGAGAGGGCACGGGAGAAGAGGGCAGATGATGCATGCCACAGATCAACATGTGGGCTTGGCCTTCCAGCATGTGCAACACATGAACATGGGGATTGCAAGCATAGGTTTACACACATCATGCCAGAAAATGCAAATAGAGAGGAGAGATGCAATGAAAATGAGAAAGGGAAGACAAGAGTTCCACAAAACATGATTTTATTGCTCAAGGGACACATAGTCAGTTACATTCATGACAGGAGGCAAGAATACATTGCAGAGACCATGTCAAGGTCTAAGACCATGGGAAGTTGACCACCATTTTGGCATGGTTCCATTACAACAGAGAGGGATCCTTTTTACAAAGCAGAACTCTACTATTTATAGAAGAAGAAGGAGAGAAGAGAAGGAGAAAAGAGGGAAACTCAGATTCAAATCTTCAACCACCAACAACCAGTGATAAATGCCTACAAATCTACTTGTAAGGCTATCATATGTACTTCCCCATGTCTGTTTGGTGTGTAGAAGAAGGAAGAAGGAAAGATATGATTGAAATATGGTGGTTGAGGTCAATTAGATGTGTGCATTAATGATCAGAAAGATGTTTCCCTATTTTCTGCCTACCAAATCCTTCCTAAATTTGAATTTGAATAGTCCAATGTGTAGCTTATGTCAGTAGCTCTCTGACAAGTCTAGGCACACACCGATTAGAGCTCTAAAATAGAAGATATAGCTGTTAGAAGATGTCAGATTCATCTTGGCATGTAAGACACATGGCGCGCGCTAATTGAATGAAGAAATCAGCCAATTTTTGATTTGTTATGTCTTTTCTGCCATGTGTCATGCATCGACTGGTTGTTAGGTTTCAAATCCCTATTGGGGTACTTTGATTGGTTTCGTGTTGCACACTTAATTTTGACATATGACATGGCAAAGTGACTGACGTAGACGAAGGAACATGGCACGGAAGCGAGAGGTGTAAAGGTACATGCGTGAAGTACATTCGTGTGAACACAATGCACATGACAGGAAAGAAGGCATACTTATAGAAGGCAAGTATGGAAGCAGGGTGCGAGCATTCAACTGAGGAAGGGCACGTGATAGAAGATAGAGAAGGGGAGTGTGACATAGTTTAGTGTATGTAAGCGCATAAGAGGAATGCCAGGGACTTAGCCATTTTGGAAGGCAAGTTTGCAGAGATGTGCATAAGGAATGCACGACAAGATAGGAAAAAAATATGCGCATAGGAGGAAAGGCGCAAATGGGAAATGAAAGGAGATATAAGAATGCAAAGGGAGAAACAAGAAGGCACGTAAGGGTGCATAGAGGAACTGGTGTTGTGCCAATGTGTCAAAAGAACAATCTTGAGTGCATGCAACCTAAAATGTAAAACATCAGAGTTAGAATGAAAATATAAGTTATCCAAATAAATAGGAGAGTTATTTAGATAACATATACATTGCTCCTAAAAAATCTAGTGGAAAGGGTGATTATCACTTCTCACCATTCCAAAATATTGTCTATGTGTTTTCCACTAGCGTGTTGCTATCCCACGCAAAGTGTATACTAACATGTTGCTTCTCTGTACTTGATCTTTCCAATGGGATTGCATGGTAGGAAGAAATACATCAGGGTTCCCTTCACCAATGTACCTCTGTACTAGATTACTTCCTGAGCACCTAATAGTGTGTTGCCTAACCATGGGTGTAACCGTATTCTTAATCTCTCACCCAATGAATTCATATGTTCCATGCACCCAGTTATCATAGGAAATACTTGTAGTATCACTAACAGACTGGGCATGATCCCATTGAATCTCTCTCTCTCTAGATCACTCAAGAGATTTAGGATCCCTAATAATGCATGCATATATCCTGTTCAAATCCTCTTCAATCAGGGGTTCAACATAAGGTGCAACCTTTGCTTTTGTCAAGGGTATGACCATGCACTCTATCTTATTCTCAAAAAATAATGTATCCTTTATTAAAGTGCATGTATGCATTATAAGGGTAACACCAGGGGTGCCCAAGTTGTACTAGAAAGTTATCAGTTTCTATGAGCTCTAACACCTCAAAATCCCCCGTAAAATGAACTCCCTGAATGGTAATAGTTACATCCTTCAGTACTCCAATAGGATTGGCCATAGTTGTGTTCAACATATACAACACATTCATGAAAGGCTATAATGGCGGTTTTCCTATTTTATTCCATGCATCCAATGCAAGTACATTAACTTCTACACATGTATCTATCAAAATGTTACTTAGAATCCATCCATCCATATCTACATTCAATGTAATATCCTTATCAAACTCATGGCTATGGGGAGGTAGATTCACATGAAGTATCTATCTCTCTCACACTCAATCCCAATGCACGATACCTTCTCTCGTTACCATTCTCCTAACAGAGGGATTATATTCTCTTGGAAAAGCGTTCTACAGACCTCCTTCAAGTTATCTACATATTTTAGGGGGATATCAACCTTCTTTTCTCGTTCCATCACATGCACTTATTACTTCAAGCTCTGAATCTCTCCTTGCAGATCCCTAATGATTCCATAGTCTCTTGAAAAACCTCCATCTGATGTGCAACATTAGGTTACTTCATATTTATAACTTCTTACTTTGTAATAATAGGTCTATGCTTCGGAGTCTCATGTGCGCGTGTTGCCTCTCCGCGGGTAGTCATTAAAACAATCTATAACTGAGGGTCAGACACTAACTTCGACATCCAATGATTTGCAATGGCATGCTATGATTTTATCATCCCCATGCCCTTGTCTTTCTTATGCTACTTACTCATATGTTCTTACAAATCTAGATATTCAAAAAACTTGTGTTGTTTTCCACACCAGGAGAAAACTACATTCTAAGGGAACTCATGTTGATAATGATCGGGAGATCCAAAAGTATAGAAATTTCATCTCAGAAATCCTCCTCTACCATTACCGCGACCTCGGCCTCTATATCCACCACTGAAGCCTCATTTTCCATTATCCCCACAAATAGTGCACCCTTCAGTATGTTATTCTCCTTGTTCCTTGGATCCACTCGCAACACCAGTCTAGCACACACCAATCTTAATGGGTTCATGGATGTGATTAATCAATCAAAAATTAGTAGTTTCATGAGTGCGGGACTTACAAATCTTACAATACATAGAAACATTTTTCTGAATCAAGTGCTGTAAAATAGGGCACCTACTCGAATCATGATCCAAGTTACAAATCTCACAATCCAACAATATGGTGCACACCGATTCATGAGGGAAGATATCATTTATGTGTCCTTCAACCTTATAATTTGTACACCATATCCCACTGTACATCTCATGAGATTAATTAGCTGAGAGCTTCTTTAATTGCTTCACCATAATTATAGTTTGTGCCTCTAAAAATGGATTTACTCTAGCAATTCCATCTCAGAAATCCTCCTCTACCACCACCGGGACCTCGACCTCTATATCCACCACGGAAGCCTCATTTTCCATTATCCCCACCAATAGTGAAACCTTCATTATGTTATTTTCCTTGTTCCTTGGATTCACTCGCAACACCAATATAGCACACACCAATGTTAATGGGCTCATGGATGTGATTAATCAATCGAAAATTAGTAGTGTCATGAGTGTGGGACTTACAAATATTACAATACATAGAAACATTTTTATGAATCAAGTGCTGTAAAATAGGACACCTACTCGATTCATGATCCAAGTTACAAATCTCACAATCCAACAACATGGTGTGCACCGATTCATGAGGGAAGATATCATTTATGTGTCCTTCAACCTTGTAATTTGTACACCATATCCCAATGTACATCTCATGAGCTGAATTAACCGAGAGCTTCTTTAATTGCTTCACCATAATTGTAATTTGTGCCTCTAAAAATGGACTTACTCTAGTGTCCACACTCCCAATTGACTCGACACATAGAGCTTCCTCCAAAGCATTACACAGATTAGTGAAAGTCTTATGAGATAGTGCCCTTCTAAAAGGAGTTAACATCCTACCAACAAACCACTGTGCTTACTAGTTAGTATGTCATAAGAAAAATTTGATAATAATGTATTAAAACACATCATATTCCCTTACACTTTCTGATAAGCCCTGCTTAATATAATTTAGTGTGCTGATACTATTTTGTTCAAAATTAGGAATATGGAACTCAACAAGGAACACAACGCATAAAGAATTATAATCTACCGTAGTTTGGTCTGAATCAAATTTTTTGTACCAGATGTGAGCCTGCTCTTGAAGAGTTATAGAAAACTAAATCACCTTTCTCTCTGGGGCCGTAATCTCTTTAGTGTGCCATAGCAACTCACACTTGTGCACATGCTCTGTAACATATTCAATACCTCTATACTATGGTAAGTGAAGGGACATATCATAGAAGACCTGGTGTGGCTGATGAGGGTGAAAACTGTGTCCACCAGATCCAAAACCAAAAGCCCCACCAATATTTTATCCACCTCCAGAACCACTTGATCTAATTGATCCACCTGATCCTCCCAATCCTCCTGATCCCCCTGATCCTCCTCCTATTATAGGAAACAAACCAGTGGATGCACTTCCTTACATCCCAACAATGGAACTAAACTAACTTCCCAAAGTTTGTAAAGTTATGCTACTTCCAGATGTATTCCCAATATTCTGCACGCCCACGTTCTATCTTGATGACGTGCTAGAAAGTATTCCTCCAACTAGACCCAAAACAAAGATGTTGTTTATGTTGTCATAGATATATGTGTTATCTCATGAAATTTTGTATCTAAAGGAAAATGATATCTACCTATATTCACTGGACTGCCTATACTCACCTACTGATTAGTGTTTAATTTTAGGATTAAAGCACTAGGTGCAAGGACAAGGTTGCTACGTGGGTTCAGATGCATGCCTGTGGCTCTCAATCTTCCCTCCTCTAACGTGTTCCTATTAGAAGTTGAATGGGATTATCTAGCACACTTTCCTAAGGTTGGGAGAACCAAATGATTTGGCTCGACGTCTTCCACATGAACTTCAAATACATCGCGAGACATAGTCCTCTACAACTCCAAAGACTCCTCAATATCATTCTGCTTTGCTAATTCCATCTCTCATGTTTCATTAAACTTGATTTGTATTTACTCTCTCTTCCTTGCTACCGTCAGGTCCACAATATCTCACCACACATGCTCCAGCCCGTGTGCACAGTGGTGGGTTTAGCTATCCATAAGTAACGTCTCCAAACTCAAGGTTACCATCAAGATCTTAATTACTAAAGGAATAACGTGAATGTGAGATCATTTGGGCTTGCACAAGTACTCAAACTCATTAACCTCTAAAAAAGAATAGGTAGAAATAAAATACTCCAAAGTATAACTGTGCATAACACTAGCCCACCAATGATCTAAAGTACACATCTAAGGTTCATCAACATAAAAAACATTCTAGTATTCTGCATGTGTCTAAACCCTTGATCTATAACTACAACTCATCTTTGATGCATACGCTGATAGACACTCATACAAATCTATGGGAAAATAGCTGAAGAAAAACTCATAAATCTCATGATAAAGATGTTCTTTAACCCATGTGTGTGCATTGAAATTGGGTCCATTACTGTATCTCTGTGTAAACTGATCTTATCCGTCATCTACCCAAGTTTCAATAGACGCAAGTGTCAATCGATACACCATCATCACGCAAAATCTTTGCAACAACTGGAAAAGAGGTAATGACAATGGAACCAAAATGTAGTCTCTATTTTCCACTTAATAGTTTAGGCACGTTGGCACATCATTCAGATAATTTGAATGCTCACCTGAAGCATGCAAGCCTAATAGGTCCCTCTTTTATGTCAACTTTGTTGATATGTTAGCATAAGGATCCATATTTAACCAAGTAGTTATCCCATAAAAAAGAACAGTTCCATGAACTTAAATTGGAAACACATGTAATAAGCAAACAAACATATCACATAAGAATTAATATCAGATTTACCATGCAATTACCATGCTCATAAATATACACAAGTATTCATCCAAAAACATCCATTGCATTACTTCATCACAAAACACAATAGCTGAAAAAAACATAGGGTCTCCAAGGTTATGCGAGAAAAATCATACCAGCAACATAACTCTGTTACAATTCATAGCCGATCCGTTAGCCATGCAAATCAATAAATATAAATAGGAGGTGAGGGCTTTCCCTTCACCATCCATGCACTCTAAAAATAGTCCGCATAATCAAAATAACCATGCATACATACAAAGATAACTATAAATCATGCAAGATTTTCCTAATAATAGATCATCTTATAAATAAAATTTAGATCTAATCTCATTATTAGCTCAAACTCTGCATGACTCTTTATCTTCTTTCACTCATCTGTAAGTCTTCATGATTTAATCCTTGCATGCTCCACACTCAATCCTATTTTTAGCCCGCAACATTCAAAATGGATAAGTCTTGAACCTTCTTCTTTTGGGTGTGAAACCACAGGGTGCAAATCTATCACCTTCTTGCACCTACTCATGCACCCCCTATTCTCATGCCAATATCATCCATGCCTTCATTACTTAGGCAAGATTTCATCAGACCAACGCTGTTATTGATAAAATTTTAACACCCCCTTTTTAAAAATAAGTTCTAAATATTCCTATCACTTCTCACTTGCTATTACATTCGTAATGAGTCAGACAATGGCCACTAGGTATTTAATGCATTATTTTATTTTTCTAACACTAAGTGGTTTCGTTGCATTCTTTAATTTTTGGCTATTATCATAAGATATATATATGTCATTTGTTTTATCAACATGGATGTTGAAATTGTTAACAATGTAAATCAAGTTTCGCTTCATGATATCTCTGTTTGGTTTTCAATCTCGTATCTTGATATTCTTGAATTTCCCATTTTTGAAATGATTATTGAAGGTGACAGTAGTAAAAAATGATGTTTAAAAGTGATTTTCGTTTGCTATAGTCGACTAATGGATTGTCTCTCGCTACTTATCTTTTCACTTTGAATGTATTGTTTGTACTGTGCAGATTTCATAAATAATAAGGATGTGATCGTGCCATTAAAATCTATATCCTAAATTTGATTTTCATATTGCTATGGATATGATATGGTATGTTCATTTTAGCTCATATGACATTCAAAGGGTGGTTTAAGGTGATTGAAAGTAATATGTTGAATGATTTTATTTAGACCATCGTATAAGCCTTCATTTTTAAGAATTGATTCTCGAGGTGGTGAGCTGGCGGGAGTATATTGGTGAAGCTGGTGGTGGCAAGTTAATGGGTATTGAATGAGCACGTATGAGCATTGAAATATGTGTTGTTTTGGATTTTGATTCATTTTTTCAAAATTTTGATGGGAAAAAATTTGAGTTGTGTGTTTTTGGTTTTGGGCGAGTGGAGATTGCTGGTTTTGAGATTGAATCCTCAGTATAAGCAATATGTGGAAATATTCAACAGGTATGAACTATTTTTTGAAAATTGTGTTTCTTTCTTGAGTTGGTCTATGTGCATGCATATTTGACATGACATTTCTGTCCAGTTCACATTTCATGTTTTCCTATGAAGTTCTTAACCTTGCCCGGGTTGTTATCCCTCACACCCATTTGGTATTTTTAATGAATCTTTACATACAATGAAATAAATATCATTTGCATGTTTAAAAAATGATTTCTTTTATATTCTTATTCAATTTTCCAAAATATGCAGTCATTCTTTTGAGAATAATGTCATTTTAATGGGTGAAATGTGTTCATCTTAAAGTCTATTTGCTCATTTTTAATGTAGTCGAGTTGGGCATTGGTTATTGAGGAAGCTTGTCGAATAAATATTCTCTGTCCCATTTCTCCTTTCTGGGTCGAAGAAGAGATGTATGTTTGATGAAAATGGAATAATATCTCAATTTTTTTTTGTGAAATTTCTTTTCTCATTGATTGGTTTAGTAGATGAATACCAACTCTATATCAAATTTTGGGCATTTATGGTTTCAATTTGGCTATTTAATAACTTCTTCGAAGCTTCTACAATGTGTAATAAAAATACCATGTAAATACATGCATTTGTTAAATATACGTAGCTTGTTGTTTTTAAGAGAGCAATAATGAAGATTTGTGTATAAAAACTTTGATATTCATATTCCTGCATTTGAGTTTTTGAGGCTGTTATGAACTGAATATGATGGAATGATTTTGAAAAAATCTGTGCATGCACATTCTGAAGGATAGTTTGCTAAAAATATTAATGCTTAAGAGTTTGAAATCATATAGTCAATTTATTTTTTTCAAAATCGTATTCTAGAAATGATTGTTTCTTGACAATTTAAAATGATTTTGTGGAAGTGGAAAATCAGGGTTTGAAGTAAACTATTTTGCAAAAGTATATGTATGTTTCCTTTATTTTCAGAACTAAGTGTTCTCATATGGATAATTGTGACCTGTTACTTTGATTGGTACTGCGATGGCTCTATTTTTGGGAAATTAATGTTTCTTCATGCTAAATTATTGGTAATTATATCTCCTTTTTATTATTACAATCATGTCTAGATGGGATGGTTGGGGTTCTAAAATATATGGGTCTCATCACTCAGGGAGGCATAATAGTTTTCAAGGATAATCATAGTGGCAAAGAGGCTCACCTAGGGGTAGCCAAAGGGGAGCTAGTAAGCTTTGAAAGAGGAGACATTTTGTTAGACATGGCCCCACTCATGTTTCCATACATTTTGATGTAATTGAACCCTTCCTTCATGACATTTTACAAATTATTGAATCATATTCTCATACCCAACCTTCCCGTAGTATCAATAACCCTCCTTTGCATAATGTTGAACATGCACATTCTGATCATAACAGGTCTTCTTCAAACATGTCTACTCAATCTGCCCCATCTCATATACCTCCTCGCAGTGTCTTACATGTCACCACCTCACCACTATTACTTGGGAAGAACAATGCTGTGCATTCCAATGACTCCCCATAGCCCTATAACCATGCTAGGTCCTCTTCCGCAGTGCCTAATGTGAAAAGTGTGGTAAAGAGAGTTAAGTTGGAGGTGGATGAAGATTCAGGGATCATTAATCACACTATTCTACAGGTTGAGCCATATGAATATGTTAAAATGACCACAACAGAAGGAACACCATTGCTAGACTTGACTAGAGAGGATTGATTATGATACATTAGATTTAATAAACTTGATAGATATACTATAATCATATATGGATACTTTTGGATGGTGATTGATAAACTTATGATGATAGTTTGTTATATCTTATATGCATATAAGTAGATGCATTTTTGAATTTAATTATTGTTTTGATGATGACGTGTTTTGCTTTAAAAAGGAACATAATGCTTTATGGTTGTGTTTTACATTTATTTAATGCATTGAGTATTCGGTGGGCCCTTGTTTAGTGACTCATGCCTCATTTAAATGTCTAAATGTCATATGTTTTAAATTTTCACGAGTCCTTTGATTATAATCAATATATGATTATAAAGTGTCACCTAAGACATAAGTAATGACTTATTATAAAGTTATAACTTATTTGCTTGGAAATTATTCAAACATTATCAATTAGTTATAACTGATTTTGTACAAGAAGATATTATAAAAGGACTTGGAAAATACAATTTCAGGGGATGAGAAATCAAGTATTGCAGCTATTTTGAAGATTATTTCATTCTCAATTATTTATCTACAATGTTTTTTTGAGGCAAGTGATATTACAGGCGCTATGATGACATTTTTTTGAGGTTTGAGTATGAAAAATGAATAGAGTAGGTATATCCAGATTTAATATTATTTTTTTGATGATCTGATTTATTATCCTAAATTTTATCTGAATTGATTACAGATCTTTATATGTCATATGAAAAGTAGACCTTGATGATATATTCATTTCCATCTCGAAATAAACAAATTTTTTTTAGCCATGTTGGCCTTGATTTGAATCACGACCTTTTTAAGACACTGTTTTAGCAATCATTGTACTCTTTCATCAATGTGAAATATATTTTTCCTCATCATGTCTATTTTTAATTTCATCTTGCCATTTTTGTAAATATGTTTATATTTCAATATTAATTTGTGGAACTTTCTTTTAGGTTTTTTGTTATGTTTTTATTTTCAAGATCATAATATCATTTTAATAAATAAATTGTAAGGAAGATATTATAAATATATCACTCAAGATTTTCACCTTTTCAAGAGGTTACCTAATTAATAGGTTTCACTCTGTCGGGTAAAGGTTGATAATAATTTTTATATGGAAAATTAGTTTGATTTATGAGTGATTATATTAAATATAATATCGTAAAGTTTATTGAAAATATCTTCATAAGTCTAATTTATTTTTATGTGGTATTGTTGTGTCTTTTGGTGTCTTTTATTTGTTCTTTTGTTAGAGTGTGTATATCCTCTTTGTTGTCTAGAAACAAAAATTTCCCAGATCTTAGGTTGAATCATTATCAAACCCATGTTAAACTACCCATGCTTAAGCTAATTCTTAAGTATAATTACAATTAAATTGGTCTGATTCCATCTTGACCTTTTAGGTTAGGTGAAAGGGTTGATAGTTATTAGTTTAATTTTCATCGACAACATGCACCAAGTGTGTAGTGTACAATGTGATGATGTGAGGTTTATGAATGTAGTGATCCCTCAACAATCAAGTGTGAGCCATAGCATGAGAGTGCATCATCGGGTAATGATGATACAAGTGTATCAAGATGTGAAAAATGCGTGTAAAAGACTAGATGTAGAGTAATAAGTAAGATGGTAGAAGTGCTAGACACTTGACAATGATAGAAGAGGGGGGAGAATAAGCATGATGCCCACCAAGTGTAGCAAGAAGAGAATGATAAAGTAACATCATCTAAGAGGTCATCATTTTCATGGTCAAAACTGAATGGAGATGCATATGAGACTTGCTAAGCAATAATATGTGGTTGATCCCTTAGAGAGGCATTGCGTCGTAGATTATACATGCCCATTACATATTATTTTTCAATTGAATATGGTAATGGATATCCATGTACATACCAACAAGTAAGATTTTGTGAATAACCAAGAAATGAGTCATTACAAATAAAAATACGACCAAAAGGCAATCAAAATGAAATGCCGATATGATCAGGATCTAAATTATCGCTAATATAGTCAAGACAAGATTGATAGAGAGTAAATGGTGAGATGTGTAGCCATACTAAACTAACTATGCTAATGAAAGAGAGATAACAACAAGTATCGTTAAAGGAAAGTTAATCTAAGAATGGACATCAAGATAATAACTTAAGGGAAACTAGCTATTTTGCATAAACATGAATTAAATCACATAATGCTAACCATTCCTACTCTTGTATGTATGATTAATCTAAAATATGAGCCTCTTTAGATCAATGAGCAATCAAATTGATGTCTTAATCTCTAAATAAAGGGAAGGATCTCACCAAGAAATGGCTACAAGGCCATTCTTAGATCTTCCTTTCTACTCAAAATGGTAGAATAGATGAAGTAGCTATTCCAAATCAATGGAGAATGCTCTTATCAATATGCCTATAAATTCCACTATTCAAAGTATGGTGTGGTGTGTGAGGGAAATACTAGGAACTTATTATATAGCTTTCCAATTTAGAGAAACATGAATCCTAATGCATGTGGGATAAATGATAAAGTGCAATTAGAAGAATTAAGCTTGATCAGAAGAATTAACAAGTGATTAGCAACTTATGGGAGTTGGGGGTACTTTAATTAATCAAATAGGATTAATGAATAGGATAAAATAAGCTTAGAAAGATTTTAGAGATGATTTGGAGGGAAATGTGGTGATTTTGAATGGTTGGAAGGGGGTTTTAACCAATAAGAGGGTTTATTGATTAAATACAATGGTAAATAGGCTTAATTAACCAATAATAGCTAATTGTTTGATCGGAAGAGGATTATAACTAATGAAGTGTCGTTAATTGACATCTGAAGGGAAGTAGAGACTAGTTAATTAACAAAGTGCCATTAATTGGTTGAAATGGGGAGAAACATTAGTTAATTAGTGGGAAATCACTAATTATTATGAAAATGATGGGAAAGAAGGTAATTAGTACAATTTTAGTAGTAAAACTATGTAGGCAGATTTTAGGTGTCTACATTTGCCCCCCTTTAGGTGGCGTAAGCGAAGTCACAAACAAGTAAATTTTGAATGAAATGGAAGAAAAATTAGTAGAATGAAGGATGCACCCTCGATTGTCAATGGGGTGATGAAAAAGTTAGATCGACGATAAAAAAGAAGAAGGAAATCAATAGAGGAAACAAGGAGGGGGAGGGGGATAAATGTAATCCCTGTTGCCCCAAGTGATTATGAAGAATAAAGTGATAGAAAGAAATGATAATGAAGAAAAAAGATAATGTAGAAGAAATGGAGATGAAGAGAATGGAAATAGCTTTCAGCGACCCTTTATTATATATATAATAATATGTTGATGTTGATGTTGATGGTTCAAAAGTGTAAAATAACATGAAAAGCCATAATACTAACATTTTTTCATTGCTAAAACATTAATATCAATGCAACATACATGAAGTATTGTAGTACGGGAAAGTAAACAATAAAACCAACAAGGAAACAAGAACAAAAAACATACTCAGAAAAACAACATTCAAGGAAGTTGCACTAATGTTTTTGTTATCGAGATTCAGTTCCCACATGTGCGAGTTAACGACAAGGGTTAAAAATAACACCCAAAGAAAGGATACATGTGGGGTGAATAAATAGAGGACGTATAAGTCCCATGAAAAAGTAACTATTCACTATGAAACTACCCCAAACAACTCATTTATACAAGGGAAAACAAACATAACAAGCAAATCGGCTTTGTTAATGGAGGTAGATTAAAGTGATCTGCAAGTCATGCGCAAGAACAAGCAAGAACCAAAGAATGACGTTTTGTAGGAAAAATTTCAATGTTTGAGGAAATTATGTCTAGTAAATGATTCAGATGTGTGAATGATTTTTACCAATTTTTGATATAATTTTTAATTTTTACCAATTTTTTGGATTTTTTAACAATTTTTGAATTTTTAGAATTCTTAGAATTTTTTTGATATTTTTTTAATTTTTTGAAATTTTTAGGAAGACTATGATATATAAGAATGACAAGGCACATGAGGCATCAAACAAATGTTGGGAAGCAAAAATATGCCACAAGTAGAAGACAAGGTCATCGGGAAGCAAAAACATGCCCCAATGTAGCGAAAATGCAAGAAAAATGACCATTTAATAAAAATAATCATCGTGACGGAATGAGAAGAATATATAAGAATCATTTTTAATTATCTAGCCCCTAGGGGGAGAAAAATGAAGAACTAGGTAAAAAAAAACTATAAATAGCAAGTTGGGATGATAAAATCCACCGCGATGAGTTATTGTTACCTAGCCCTTTTGAGATTTAGTGAGATTTTTGCTCTGACTTTGGAGAGAAATGGCTCAAGTTCAGAACCAAAGCATCTTGCAAAAAAAATTTGAGAGTACACATGGCTTCCCTTAGATAGTGCCTCGATACATAGACCAAAAATTTTAAGTTTCGAATGCATTTACTGCTATTTTTTGGGAAGGACAAAACTGTGGGATGATGTTAGTGTAATCCTTTGGCTACGTTAGCATTAAAGGGATTGCACTAGTGCAAAGGGCTTGCGCTAGTGTGAAAATGAATGCACAAGCATAGAAATATATTTTGGGGGAAAACGAGGCTCGTGCTATCGTCAAAATGGGAGAGTTAGCATGAGAATGAGTGCACTAGTGCACGCCTATGCTAGGGTGAAAAATGCAAGTGTTAGCATGCAAGGGCATGTGATAGTGTAAGAATGCTTGCGTTAGTGTAGAAGTTAGGTCTTAGACAAATCTTAGAGGAAATTAGAATATTTTTAGAAGAATTTAGAAATGAAAAGAAGAATGCCGAAGCAATTTAACATCTTAGGAAGACATTAGTAGAAGAAATGATGTTAATGAAGTGTTGTGTAATCTTGTAGGTGAGATCACACAACTTGTAGGTTCATGAGTGGTATAGACGTCTTCGGGAATATGAGCAGACATTATCATGGTGAGAGAAGATTTTCCTTACTGCCACATTGGAGGCTATAGGCCTCGCTTACATTACACAGATGCCTATCATTAGGCTGGATCACGGTCTTCTGACTGCCTTAGTAGGGAGGTGGTGAAGCGAGAGTCAGATGTTCAGGTTTCTGACCAGAGAGATGATGGTGAATTTAGAGGAGGTATATTAGATCTTTCAAGTTCTGATCTAGGGAAGCTTGGTGACTTATGACGTAGATTGTACTCGTATCTTAGGCTATATTTGGGACATGTTTCTATGCCGGGACATACCCCAGAAAGGTATGACTGTAGAATTATATAAATGCTTTGAGGATCAATGTATCACATAGATACCTGTATATTTGATGGATTTTGTCAGTGACTACTTGTTTCGTGAAAAAACTGGCACACACTTCCTGCTTGGATTGACAGGAGTAGTGCACAAGCTCATGGATGGAGAGGTCTTCTACCGGGGTCAATGTATATTGACCCACTTATACTGGGACATGCACTTAGTTACATATAGAGGGATGAGGAGTGTGGGGCATGCTACATTTCTATAGATATGGACCTAGGACTACATTGTTATTGGGCGCTCAAATGGAGTACTACGAGTTAGGGCTCTAGATGAGCTATCTTGCATGGGGTGAGAGCAAGTGGGGGAGGAAGTCCGATCACACATGGGCGAGACTACATATTATAGGAAGGTATTTGATGATCTAAAACTCTACATGATCACCTGGCATCCCTAGAGATTATATCAATGATGAGGGGATGCCACCGAGCTCAACACTATAGAGGTTGAGTATTTTATCATTAAAAGCCGACATCATATCACAGAGTGGTATAGGGTTGACTAGGTGTAGCGAAAGCTAGGTCGTGTCTAGGGTATTCAGGGATATGATATGTGGTATGCGTGCAGAGCACATGAGATCTTTGATTTTGGGCCTTGGATTAGACAATGATGAGTCCAAGACAACTTTAGATAGGTCGTCCCGCACCCATGGGTAGCACAACCACAAGTTGTCAACCCTAGGACCACTCCAGATTATGGTCCATAGTATGCGACAATATTACCTCAGTGGATTAACATCCCTTAGGTGGTGATAGATGTTGGTATAGCCACAAGGAAACAGGGTTTACAAGGACATGATTGAGAGATAGAGCAAGAATGGGTAAGCTTGAGGTTGAGGCAAATTTACAGGCTTAGGGCCATAGACAAAGACATGCATAGGTACAAGTGCCATAGATGGAAATACCACCATAGGGTCTTCTACAACCATAACTGCCACAATAGCCACAACCACAACCACATCTATAGCCATAGGTACATATACATGTGCTACAACAGGTTATACATAAAATTGTTATATATGTTGCCCCTTCACCACCTCGAGCATCGAGTCCACACATGGAAACAAGTGGGGATTGATATGCTGGATGAGGATCACCCCTAGACAGGTTGCATCACATTGGGGTTTTGGCTCGCCACCTAGATCACCTCGAAGGTCACCTCAGAGAGCCCCATAGATATAGGGTGTTGGGGATGAAGATGCATTGAGGTAGTAATTACAACAAATTACTTTAGAGAGAGAAAAGTTGAAAGCTGAGAGAGAAAAATGGATAGTTGAGAGGACTCAGCTATAGGCCGATGTGACCAAGTTGACAACAAAGCAATATCAACTAGCGAATGAGTGAGAACAGTGGGTGGCTGAGAGGACTTAGCTACAGGTTGATGTGACTCGATTGACAAGAGAGCGCAATACACTAAAACATGTGGCCTTAGTAGTAGGGGCTCAAGATTTGGTTTTTAATTTTTCATCAGCCACATGTGAGGTTGTGTACTATAGAGAAATGTATCATGGGGCCATACCAAAGGGCCAGAGAGATATAACTTTTATTTAGATAACCGGAAGTCATTATATATCCAGATCACAAAATCCATCTATATCTTCCAGGTTAGTACAAATTTCATCACCACAGTCAGGGCCTTCAACACAGAAAATGCTGCTACCACACGGTCTAGTAAAGAAGATACTACCACCTGGTTCTAGATCAGGAAGTCCTGGTGTCGGTGAGAGTCATGGTTGAATCTATACATTGTACTATATATTACTATGTTTTATGTATTCCTCATGATGAAGAAACAATTTTGATTGGATGTATTGTGTATTGTTTTTTATTATTCCTTGATATGAAGGCACATTTTTGATCCATGCCCATAATGGCTTATTGTATCTGATGTACATCAAGACACATTGTTTTGTATATGGATATTGATATATGATGATGATGGACTTGTATATTTATCACATTTTGTGTTTATATGAGATATCATGTTTAGCCCATATTTTTACTATGGTTTATGATGTGGGGGGATAAAGATAATATTTCTTGCCCCATTGGTGATATCATATGATGTTTAGCTTAACATACATGTTGATTTTCAGTTTCATGATGATCTAGCTTAGCATTTTATTTATAAGTGATGATAGATGAGATGAATGATGAAATGCTAATAAACTGTACAAACAATGAATACAAGAACAATGAACACTTAATCAAATCTATTATATACACAATAAGTAACAAAACAACATAGCTGTGTACAAACACACAAGATAAAATGAATCTAATGGACTACACAATAGATTAAAATAAGATGTAATCTAAGAATATAAATTAATCTAAGAAAACATACAAGAAAAAAAACCAAAAAAAACTATTTACAAACAAACAACTAAGTAAGCAAATACTACCTTGTTTTTGCAAGACATTTTGAGAACATTTTACGTTGTTTTGATGTTTTTTTTTCTAAGACCATTTTATATTGTTTTGTGAGTTTTCCATGAGATTTTATTTGAAATTTTTGACATATTCAACTAAAAATATTTGACTATTTTTGAAATTTTATAAAATTTTATACGAATGTTTTTGGGATTTTCTAAAAGAATTCCAAAAATGTGTACAAGAAAACAAGAAAACTTGGATGCCCCTAGAGATAAATGGGAATGTATAAGGGAAAAAACCACATATATGTGCAAGAATATGAAGATGCAAAGTTTCCCCCAATGTTAGGTGGGAATATGTAAAGATAAACTATTCACAACATGAGTAGGTTCAGCTGGATCAAGACCATGAGGGATATGTTTAGAAGGATCCCATGACATAAGGGAAAATTGGACTTTAGGATAAAGTCAATGTACTTCTAGGTATGAGATGCTTGTGAAAAATGGACCCTCTGATAGCATCGGAAACTATTTTTCACCAAAGGACTTGTCCAATGTGCCATAATTGTGTGGTTTTCAGACTTGGACGTATTCATTTCTTTTTATTTTTTGTTTCTTTTTCTGTCTTATATATATACTTTTTTTGTCTTATATATATACTTTTTTTATTTTATGATATTCTAAATGTCCCCCATGCTTAATCGTAGAACCGCTTGAGATGCATGGCATTCATAAGCTCTCGCATCTTGTCACCATCGGAATCCATAAGTTTATAGGCTCCTATATCAAAATTAGTAACCGAAAAACATATGGTCCTAACTAGTTAGGCTCAAATTTGCCCTTCTTTTCTCAATATTTAGTGGTATTGAACTGATTTTAATTTAAAACAATGTCTCCTACCTCAAACTGGTGAGGTATGATTATTTTATTATAGCCTCGGTGCACTTGATTCTGATACACTTTTTGAAAGTAGCAAACATGGGTGGAAGCTTAATACTTTTATTAATGTTCAATCAAATCAATTAAAAAGGTGTAGGCTGCAATACTTATAGATACTGGAAAGCCAGTTTATAAACAAAAGATAAGTTGTATAGGTGCAACCAAAAACCACGCATGAAATAATACAGAAAAATATTTTTATAACTATATAACAATAATAAATCCATACGATAATAATATGAAAAATATGGTTTATAAAACCATAATACAATAATCAACTAATTACTAAAGGTAATACTACAATGTATAAATTACTATGGTAAAATAAGTTTACCCTAACATTCCCCCCTTAATTTTGCATTGTTTCAAGAGATGAGGAGAGGAACTCTCTGTACAATTCAAACTTGTCACATGTAAGTGACTTTGTGAAGATATCTACTCATTGTTCATTTGTTAGGAAAAACTAAAGCTGTATATTGTGTTTCAAGACATGATCATGTATGAAATGTAGTTGTACCTCAATGTGCTTTGTTTTTTCATGAAAAATAGATTGTAAACAAGTTTGAGAACACCTTCATTGTCTACATACATTGTGGTTGGTTTATATTGTGGTATTCCATGTCCTTCTAATATGTGAGGTAGCCATATCACTTCATAGAAAAATTCACTTTTAGCATGATACTCGGCTTCTTTGGAAGAGCAAGAAACAAAGTGTTGTTTCTTTCTTCCCCATGACATTGATCCAGATCCCATAAAGAAAAAAACCCTGAAGTGGATTTTTTGTCATCAATGTTGCCTGCATGATCTAAATCCAAATATCTAGACAAGAAGAAATTATCATTCTTATTGTATTATAGGATAAGATCCAATGCTCCCTTGAGATATCTCAAGATTCAACTTGTTGCCTTCCAATGAAAAAATCTGGGTTACTGCATGAACCTAGTTAGATATCTCACTACAAAGCTGATATTTGGTCTAGTGTAGGTTAGGTAAATGAGATTCCTAATCAACTACTGATAGAGAGTTATATTTACCATAGGAGATGGATCTGAATGAGATAAATGAAATCTATTCTAAATAGGTGTAGTAATAGGTGTGCAATCCATCATCCTAAATTTCTCAAGTATTGTCTTGTTATAATTAAACTGAGAAATAAATATGTGATTCTCTTTCTGCCATACTTCCAATCCAAGACAATAGTGCATCAACTCAAGATCTGTCATGTCAAACAATTGGTTAAGATCTTTCTTCGTTGCATCGATCATCTTTACTGAACTACCAGTGATGACTAGATCATCGAAATAAACAACAACAATCACAATCTCAGCCCCTTACTTTTTAAGGTAGAGATTGGGATTGTATGGATTTTTGATAAATCCATGATATATGTTATGCTCATCTATTTTGATGTACCATGCTTGGGGTGCTTATTTAAGGCCATACAAAGATTTCTTGAGTATGCACACCTTTATTTCTTGACCAAAGATGACATATCCCTTAGGTTGAGTCATGTAGAATTCCTCTTGTAAATGTCCATTTTGAAAGGCACTTTTTACGTCTATCTGATGGACTTTCCAACAAAACTGTGTAACTAGAGCAAATATCATCCTGATCATTTTGATATTAGCTGTGGGAGAAAATGTCTCCTCGTAGTTAATGTATTATTTTTGTGCATACCTCTTTCCTACTAGTCTTGCTTTATACTTGTCTCTAGTACCATCTTCTTTGTACTTTGTTTTGAATATCCATCTGTAACCAATGGGTTTCTTTCCTAGTGAAAGATCAATAAGTTTCCAAGTATTGTTTTTCATCACTGAATGATATTCAACATCTATGGAATCTTTACAATCTTTTGATTGCAGGGATTCCTAGACTATAGACAACTCATCAGATTTAATAACTCTACTCATCAAAGAAAAGTTTACTTCTTCTCGTGATTTACTACGAGTCCATGGTCCAGTGGTAAATGTATCCGGTAGAGCATCCAATTTTGCATCTTGTATCATGTTAGTATACCACTTGGGCATAAGTTGAACTAGTCCCGTGGGTCATGGTTCTATCTGATCATCACCATCATCCCCATCATCACTATCATCGTCTACGAGAATATTAACTTCTATTTTTAGAACAGGTGAAAAATCTACATCAGGTGAGTCTAGAGGAGGATTGTCTGCTTCCTTCTTCTAAAAAAACTCAATATCTCTGCTGGTGTAGACTTTTCTGGTAGTTGGATCCATCAATCTGTACCTAAGAGTCTTTTCATTGTAACCAATGAAGATGAGTTTTTGTGATTACATATCCAACTTCTTTCTATTCTTCTTGGGTATGTGCATATTTTATTTACACCCAAATAATATGAGGTGTGCAATAGATGGTTTCCACTTTGACGATGCTTCATGTGGTGTCACTCCGTCAAGAGCAACTGTGGGCACTCTATTTAACAAATAAACTATTATTTTTGCTGCTTCTTCCAAAAATGTCCTCACTAGTACAAAATCATCGATCATGCATCACACCATTTCCATGATAGTATGATTTATTCTCTGAACAACACCATTCTCTTGTGGTGTGTGTGGAGGAGACATTTGTTGTTGAATCTCATGAGCTTGTAGGTAGGATTTGAACTCATTAATAGTGAATGTACGATGGAAAAGTGACAAGCAAGCGTGGGAATCTACAAGTAACTCTTCCTCGCACCCGACCTCTCGAGGTCATGCCGAGACAGCCGGTGGGGATGGAATATGCCTGGGATGTAGACAATTTAGGTAGGAAATCTTATGTCTTCGACACACACTAGTGGAATCTGAAAATCTAAGGCAAAGAAGGCCCTCCTAACCTAAACTGGTGTGATAGATCGATCGAAAAGGATGAATACTCAAAGGCTTCAATCAATATCGAGATCTGGTGTGATTCGATCTATGGGTTGTGGGATACGTGGAAAATGACCTAGGATTGTTTTGTGTATGTCTCCAAATAGGGTCATGAAAATGGTTGATGGGTATAGTGGACTCTACGGTTGATTCTCTGGTCTAGTCCAGAAATCCTTAGATTCGTTAGCTGCTACGTCTAACAAGGATAAATATGTGATGATGACATGTGGAAGTGGAGTGGATCTGAAAAATAATGTGCGTAAGCCAGTGTCAATGTCGGATTGACCTATGGACTCGCTGGGTTGTGGGATTTGTGAATCACAATTGTAGATTCGTGGTTGTTGTGGACCTGCTATGGTCATGTGCATAATCAGTCCCTAATCCCTAGTATCTGATAGTTGTATGCCTTTTTAGCTTCTATGTTCAGAATTAACAGCTGTGCAATCTTTTCAGAGTATCTTATAGACGTTCTTGCAACCTGAATTCTTAAACTAGTATCTATGTTCGTGAGAGTGTCTCCCACGTCTGGCTATGGGACTAAAGGATCACAATCAAATGTTTTCTCTCTTTCAAGCCCTTCTATAGTCATGCAGATATTTGTCTAGGGTAATCTATAGTTTGGATGGTTTTACCAAAATGTATACGCTTTGTCATCTTCTACGTTTAACCCTCTTAACTGCGAGCTGATTTGTTGTAAGTCTGTTGTTGTTTGGAAGACTTGGATTCTAAGGTTCTGATCTATATCAGTTATTTCTGTAATAATATTGGGTTGAGGTACAATTGGCTCAAATACGTATTCTCTAGGCTCTCTAGGTCTCATGATTGTCATGCAAGAAGGAAATGATATAAATCTAACTAATGACAGAATAAATTAACTACGCAAGATATATCTATGTATGTTCCTAAATCTGATTTTATTGATAAGCTACTCAACAAAATTTAAAAGAGCAATTATCTAATATATCTGGCAATTGAAAACTAAACTAATAACATAATTAAACTAGACAAAGAAAATGAGTATAGCTACTTGTCTGTGCAGTTTGTAGATCTACTCTAAAAAAATAGATAACTGATCTACTCTATTTGAAAGACTCTCGATCCTACCTCAGAAGTGAGGAGTGAATCATAGTTTCACAAAAACTATCAACCCCACAGCTTCCCTAATAATATCGAAAGTAAAAGTAACTGAAATGAAATGATTGGATACTCTATTTGATATGCTTTAACTAGAACTTTGAAAGCTTGAACCTAGATTTTACAGAACAGTGGTGAATCTGATGGTGTGTGGCCTTGTCCCCTTAGTGTGATCTCCTTGTTCTTTCGTGTTCACGTGGATCCAGAAAAGTGTGTAATGCTAGCATCAGCAGAAGTAGATATTGGGATAATGGTAGCTTAGGATGCAGATTGAATACAATGCGAGTAGGAGAGGGAGAGCACAAGAGAACAGAGCTTGGCTTATGCAATTCCTAGCGGGATTTATCACGAGTCATGCAACATAAAATGTCCAAAACCTGAAACTATCCTATTTGATGAGAAGAACCTGCAACTTTAATTATTTCCTATTGAAAATCAAACTATCCTACTCCAATTGATTGGATGAAATAATAACAGTACCTGCACAAGGAGAATATGTGGCTCTCTAACAGCTAAACAACACTAACCATGCATACAACAAATGAAACTATGAATCCTAAGAAAAATTGATAGGCTAAGATAATGAAATGAGAAATTTAGAGGCAAATTTGAGGGGCCATTTGCTTGAGCACAAGCCAACTATTTATAGAATCCCATTTACCCAAAGGTGAAAACCAAATTGATCTCTTAAACCATAAACAATGCCAAAACACTATTCCAAGGAACCAGAATCATAAATACAAGAAAAGGCGGTGAAGAAAGCTAGTAAACATTGAAAATTTACATGAGTCGCATTAAAAAGAGCATTCTGGAAAATGCGTGAAGGACCGCCGCCCCGTTAGGGTGGCTGTTTCGTCACTAAAGACCAAAACACAAAGAAAAGGAGGGGATAAGAGAAAAAAAAGCACACAGGGGCTAAGCGGGGCATACGGGATGTTAATGCATGCTTGGAGAGATTTTCTGGATTCTGAACACCTTGCAAGGAGACCTGTATCATTATTGGGGCATGTGTAATGTTGTTCTGGTGGTACAGTACCCTAAAATTTAGGGTACGTACATATTTCCCCTTCGAAGAAGTGTTTTAGTGATGAAGAGGTGTAAAATGGTGGGTTCGAGTATGGCGGTCCTGAAATGGGAAGTTAGAAGTTATACCTGATACGTCCGTGTGTCAGAATGACACCATCCAAAATTCCTACCACCTACAAAATGAAAAGAGGACTCAAGTGTAGATAGACAAAATAGATCAGAAAATAAATACTAAAATAATATGAAATGAGGACGTACCATTTGTGTGGGGATAAGAACTTACCTCCATCGGTGCTCCAAACTTACGAAAAGGGTATTCAAAACAAGTCAGGTTGCTATATATGTAAAAGTGGGCCCATTTTCCTATTCATTTGTGCATGTTGATTTGGTTGATTTTGAGCTCTAGGACCCACGGTGACGGTTTCTCACGAGAGTATAGTCAAAACGTTCAGGATGAGATCATGATCATGCCTCCACGAGCGGAACACCAACCCACGAGATCACAGGTTAGTTTTTCTTGATTTACCATTTTTGTCCCCAAAATGTTAAAATGGTGAAATATTTGTCATGGGGGGGTTATTTTTGAAAATGTCAGTTTTAATATGGTCATCTAGGGGGGGTGTAGGCTTTGTTTGAATAAAAATAGTCTTTATTTTGCTTTTGTAGCCATTTCTAGGGCATATGACCCGCGTTGGTTTTTGGGACATGAACGCCTCCCTGAGCAGGGTGGCGGTTATGAGACTACCACCCTGATCAGGGCAGCGGTTACAAGACCACCACCTTTAAGGTGGCGATTACGAAACCGCCGCCCTGCTCAGGACGGTGGTCCTACACAGAATGTACAAATAATACTTATTTGAATTTGTTTTTGCATTTTTAGCATCCTTACCTGCTTTCATGATTTTTCTAATGTCATTTGGATACTAACTTACTCTATTTTGTGTGTTTTTGGGTGTATGCAGGCAGAGGAGGAGTATATCCAATGGAGCCGGGAGAGGGAGTGTGATTGGCTTTCGGCAGTATTGGATGCCCTTTCTCAGGATGAGTAGGACACTCTTTAGTGGGCCGGTACACTGCACATATCACGGGTCCTGTATGTTGCACCATCTAGTCACATACTTTGTGACTTGTTCTCATATTGGGATGCAGATCGGAACAATTTCTAATTACCACGGGTCTGGGGTGAGTGGACCATTACTTTGGAGGACGTTTACCGTATCTTGGGGGTCTTAATTATTGGGAGATGGCTCACTCTTAAGACAGTAGGGTCACAGGCTCAGACAACACAGTGGGCCTCATATATGGGAGATGTAGTTATCTCTACTAGTTCAAAGAAGGGGGTGAGGGTCCGATCTATTCCTAGCTTGCGTATCCCCTTGATTCGTCAGGCCATTATGGGGATCCTTGCCTCGAGATTGATTTGGGACAAGGGAGGAGACACTTTACTATATTGCTAGTCCCCCATCATTGCACAGATTAAGGGGCATGGCCAGATTTACGCCTGGGGAGCTGACATTCTTGGGACCACCTATCATGATTTATACCAGGTGGTATATTTATAGGGGCAGTCATTGAGCCATCCGACCTTGGTTATGAGCTAGGTCTATAAGCGTTTCATCCCCTATGGGAGAGGTGTAGAGGTGGCAGATCTTGGAGCTGTGAGGGCGGTCAGATGGATAGACATGTCAATGCTCTGAGCACCTCATTATCCAGTCACCTCCCTGACTACTAATGACATGGAGGCCACACCCTATCAGGCCATGGTAGGCTTATGGGGCGAGGAGGCTCTTACTCTGATTTCTTGCTCCACCACAAGATAACTTGTTGACAGGATGGGGAGGGTGGAGATACATCCTTTTGGTTGAGTACCTCAGAAGTTTGGCCTACCTTACGTGGGTATGATTTACACAGTGGTACCGGTATACAGATTAGTTCAAGAGGCCAGGGGAGGTCCTCGAGGCTGAGGTTGGACAATTTTTACTCCTAGTGTCCCCATTGCAGCTAGGCGGGTAGTATGAGCTCGAGGGAGAGCCGGTGCTCCTCAGGCACCCTTACTTCAGATTGCCACCGGTCCCACCCACAACAGCGATGACCCCATTGATATAGACTCTGAGTTCGAGGAGTTCATAGGGGGGAGACAGAGGAGGATACTGAGGCTGAGGTCAATGAGTCAGGTGGAGAGGAGGACAACGATCCTGAGTGGCATGATACTCAGGATATCGTACAGGCGGAGAGGGCGGAGCAGAGTGTGGAGAGGGTGACTTTAGTTTCAAAGGAGTCACTCTCTTAGGGATTAGACAGAGAGGATGAGTCTGTAGTAGGATTTTATGTGTCCCCAGGCACAGGAGGAGCGCACCAGTCAATGGTGGCATCTGTGGCAGGTGCCGACCCTAGAGATCCATCTTGGAGGCCCGGAGATCTGAGTGAGTTATCATCCTTCCTTTTAATGCTTGTTTCTAGTCAGGATTGCCTTGGTTTCTATCTCTCCTTTTGTTTATATTTGTTTCTATCTCTTGATTATCTCTAATTTGGGTTTTTCTCTTTTGCTTGCAGAGACTGCTGATGAGTGGCGAGAACTAATTCACCAGGTATGCACTGATACCCTGATGATCCCTATGGAGAAGACCCGCGTGGAGCTGTCCATTGATGCAGGGGAGCCTTCAGTAGCCAGTAGGCATACCGACATTTTTTCCCATGTCTAGCATGTGGCTAGGATGGTGACCTCCCTCCGTACCGAGCTAGCAGGGTACAGGACAACAAAGCGCCTGATGAGGAGTCACTCTCATGGCAAGGCCACAACTGCTCCTCGGGACTGTGAGCTCTCCGTGCACTCAGAGCGTCAGCGTAGCCAGAGTCCTAGACATGGGTGTGCACCATCAGAGGGATCTCATAGGGGTTGAGAGGTCGCTTGGCTCTCTTAGACTATTTGTATGATGTATTTGTATTTTCTGGGCTCTTTGAGCATTTTGACCATGCTCAGCGCATGATGGCATTGTACAGGAAACTTGATTATATATATATATATATATTATTTTTGGATGAGACTCTTGGTATCAATGTTCTTGTGATTTGCTTTCACATGTAAATTATAATGTTGTTTTCATATGCTTTTCAAAATGTATGCAATGGAGAATAAATGATACAAATGCTTTCTTTCTTTTTGTATTTCGTGATGATGATGTATGATAATGTAAACACAATGTGATTTTGAACTTTAGTCTCTATAAGCAATTTTTGGTACTTCATATTGGTTTTTGACAAAATGTGATGATAAACTGGTATGATGAGTAGATGAACTTTCCCCATTCCTATCTCCACGCAACTAGTAAGATGCGAGGGCTCATCACCGAGAGCTAGAAAGGGCACAAGTTACGAAATTTGTTGAATGATAGTGATGAGAGATAGACAAAGATTTGGTGGAACCAAATTAGGATGCTACAAACCTACTCTACCCAAGTGACTCCATAGTTTAGAATGCTACTTGCTTTGTGGTTTATCTAGACTTAGATCCGTAGATGGCCACATGGTAGAAAAATTCTGGTTTTCGGGGTTTTGAACTCTCTTGGAATTTTGGACATTTGATTCATTTGTTTTTGACTCAAGATTTCAAAGGTTCATTTGAATTGTTTGTTGACGACCTTCAATGTTTATTGTCAAGAGGACCCTCCATACCCTGCCCCATGCTACTAGTAAGAAGTGTGGGCTTATCACCATGGACAAGGTACAGACGAGTAAGGGCATTCCCATCCTTTCCCAACCCTACGTCACTAGTAAGAGACGCAAGCTCATCACCGAAGGTTGGTAGGGCAAGGAAATGTGTAAAAATAAAATTTTCTATTTGATCTATATTTGACTTGTTTATTTGAGCAAAATGTCAGTATGTTCTTACTTCCAAAGAGATATGCATACGGGATAGATGTGACACGATGAAGCTTCTAGAACAAACCATAGGAAAGATACCTATCCTAGGAAGAGACTAAAAGTGAGAACAAGCATGCAGACCTTGGTATGGTTACCATTAAGACTTTGTCATATCTAGCTTTATCTGATGAAATGATTCTGAAGCAGGTGATGTGACTATGAAAGTGAGGAAGTATGATTTAAAATCTAATGTCAATACCATCAGAAGTTTGTAATGAATTTCTTGGAGAATAAGTTACTTGATCACAAACTTGTATGAAACAAGTGGACAAAATAAACCTAACTCCATGAAGATGCAATGTAGATATAATTATACAGATAGTGATGGTCGCTTATGCATAGAATCGTTTAAGGTGTAGGGAATTGACAGTTTAACCAAATTCCTCACCTTTTAGTGTGCGTAAGAGATATGCACCATTTCCATAGTCCTTCATGACTCAGTATGGGCCCAACCATTTGGGATGGAATTTCCTCCCTTTGCCGGTCTTTTTATCGATCTGGCTGTCTAGTATTAGAACTAAATCACCTTCATATATGTCTCCATTATAGACCTTCTTGTTATACTGCCAACACATCTAGTCAGCATAGAATCTATGCCGCTATTTAGCATCTAACCTGGCTTCATCTAGGCTTTCTAGTTGGGAGATACGTGCTTCTCTATAAGCGTCTTCATCCAGAATCCCTTATAATGAGCTGCAAAGACTGGGTATTTCAATCTCAAGAGGGAGAACTTCTTCCGCTCCAAATACCAGCAAGAAAGGAGTTGCTCCTGTTGGTGTTCTTATTGAGGTTCGATGGGCACACAAGGCCGAGTATAACTTTAAATGCCAATATTTTTTGCTTTCTTTCACCGTTTTAAGGAGAATGGCTTTCAACATTTTTTTTGTTGCTTCAGCTTGTCCGTTGGTTTGAGGGTAATACATGGAGGCTATATGATGGCTTATTTTAGATTTATTACATAGTTCACGAACCTCATCATTCTTAAAAGAAGTCTCATTATCTATGATAATGATTTGTGGGACACCATACCTGTAAATGATCTGGTTCAAAATGAACTTGGTGATCACGGAAACTAGTACAGTGGTGAGAGGCATAGCCTCTACCCATTTGGTAAAATACTCGGTGGCCGTGATTATGAATTTATGGCTGTCTGTAGATGAGGGAGAGAATTTCCCTATCAAATTGAGGCCCCACATAGAAAAGGGCCATGGAGTCGCATTTGGTTGTAGAGCTTGTGTTGGCATGTGAATCTCGTGGGAAAATTCTTGGCATTTATGGCATCTGCATACAAACTCTACTGCGTCGTGTTCGAGAGTGAGCCAGAAATAGCCCATCCGATGTATTTTGTGAGTGGTTGCATGACCACCGAAGTGGCCTCCACATATTCCACTGTGATATTTGTGGAGGATCTTTTTGGATTCTTCTATGTCAACACACCTTAGAAGCATTCCATCGAAAGCCTTATGATAGAGCACTTGTTCTACAATAATGTATTTAGCTACGATAATGCATAAATGCCTTCTTTGTTGTGGTGTAGCACCTTCTGGATGCGTATGGTTCATGATATAATTAACAATATCAGTATACCAAGGACATTCAGAGATGGGAAGTCTAGTTTTGACATAATATATGCATTTATCGGGGAAGTCCAAATCGACTAGATTGCCTCAGTCTAATAAGTTGCCAGCTAACCAATTTGCTATGATTTGTCCCTTAACGGAATTTTGGGTTTACAAAAGTTAATTCAAATTCACCCATTAAGGTTATAAAGCATCCAACATTTTTAGACAAAGACCCTTGCGTGAGGAAAGTTTGTAAATGGTCTGTTTTTACAATGACCCTCGTTTCTTGACTTAGCATGTAATGTCTTAAGCATTTGGTTGCAAAGACTATGGCAAGGCACTCTCGTTCTACTTGTGTATAGCATGTTTCATAATAGAGTAATGTGTGGCTTATAAAATAGATCACGCATTCTCTCTTGTCATCATCTTCTTGAGCCAGCATACAGGCTAGTGAGACATTGGTAGCTCGTGAATATAAGATTAAAGGGTAGTCTGGTTTAGGTGGCATTAGCGTGGGTGGTGACAACAGGAAACACTTAACTGCTTTGAAAGCATCATTGTAGTTGTTAGTCTAATTGATACTATAATATTTCTTGAGTAGATTGTTGTTTGGATGAATGACAAAGCTTAAATCTGGGATGAATCTTCGGATTGCACCAAGTTTCCCAAGAAATGATCTGATTCTAGATTCATCCGATGGTGGGATCATTTCAAGAACATCTCAGATTTTGGCTGGGTCTACATTGATCCCTCGTGATGATATAATGTAACCGAGGAGCTTCCCTCCTGTCACACCAAAAATGCATTTTTCTAGGTTTAGTGTGACTCTGTATTCTATTAGACGTGAAAGAATGATGCGGAGTACTTCCGGGTGATCGCAATGCTTCCTGGCCTTGGCCAACAAGTCATCTACATAGGATTCCATGATCTTGTGAATAAGATCATGAAATATGTATGTCATTGCCCGTTGGTATGTAGCACCAACGTTCTTGAGACCGAATGGCATAACAACGTAGCAATAGGTTCCCCAAGGAGTTATAAATGTGTTTTTGGCCTGGTCTTATTCAGATATTCTGATTTGATTGTATCCTGAGAATCCATCCATGAGAGACAACAGCTCGAATCTAGCTATTTCATCAAAAATGACATCAATGGATGGTAACGGGAAGTCATCCTTAGGGCATGCTTTGTTAATATCTCAGAATTCTATGTAGATGTGTATCTTCCCATTCTTTTTGAGAATGGGAATGATATTAGATACCCACTGAGAGTAATCGACCGATTTGATGAATCCTACTTGGAGGAGTTTCATTACTTCTTCCTTCACCATGAGAGCCACCTTGGGTTTCATTAGCCTCGATTTTTGTTTAACTAGCTTTGCATCTAATTTGGTGAAGAGGTTGTGCACCACAATGTGAGGTGTAACCCCTATCATTTCTTTATAATTAAATGCAAAAGCCTTCTGATGTTCTTTGAGGATTCGAGTGTGTATTTCTATTTTTTCTGGAGTTAATGAGGATCCTAATTTCAAGATCTTTGGTTCTTCCTCTGTTCCAATGTTAATATCAATTGTTTCTTCGATTAAAGAAGTGTTACCTTCTTTAAACTCAGGCGGGGTTGGAGGTAATCCTAGATTGTCTCTATGCTCTACAGCATATGTATCGAATTCTTTTTGTGGGGGAAGCTCTATCATGGGATTCCCGAAGTAGGAAGATGAATGTGGGATTAAAGACAAGTCTACCACGTGATGGGTGAGATGTAACACTGCATAGGTGTTCAAGTAGTCAAGAGTGGCCCTATCACTATCAACATGTTCTAAGATAGTGGATTTTTTCTCAACTATGTTCGTTAAAAGAGGGTTTGGCATTTTCTTCACTAATGGTTCAGTACGAAGAGATACCATGAAACAGGTATCCTCCAACTCACCGTTTGGAGTGAAGCATGATGCTGAGGTTGCTATTGAATCTGCGAGAAGATTTTGTTCTCACGGGATTGCTTCAATTGATATAAAGTCAAACTCTTTGCTTAAGTCTAATACGACTATTTTGTAGAGCTGTAAGTGTTTGGATCTGGTCTCATACACCTCAAGGAATTGGTTTGCTACTAATTGAGAGTATCCTGACACCCTGATGTTGTTAACACTGAGTCGTTTAGATATGATGAGGCCAAGGAGGAGGGCTTCATACTCTGTGCCATTGTTTGTACATTCGAAATTTAGTTTAAAGGTGAATGGTAGGATCTTTCCCTCGGGAGAAGTAAAGATCACACCTGCCCCAGCCCCGTAACAACATCTTGCTCCATTGAAATGGAGAATCTGATATTTGGTTGGGAAGATGGACGTTGGGACATTTTCTACGTTAATTTCTTCTGCTTCGGTTACCTCCACCATGTAGAGATCTTCTGCTGGAAGAGTACCAACACCTAGGGTATATCCCATATCTGCAGAATCAAATGGTAGGAAAATTGGTAGATCCTATTCTAGTATGTTGACAATATTCACAGTAGTTCCTAATGATACTATTTCTACAATGGTAGTCTCATCCTTGAGGGCTAGGATAGTCTTGATTAGGCTCATAGTCTCAAGATCTATTGTAGGTACCAACTTTTCTTCCGGTCGGTTTATTAAGTTGGTTTGTTGGGAGTTCAAACTCAGAGTGAACACTCGGTCTTTTCTTTAAGTCAGTTAGGTGTATATCGAATGATTTTGGATCACCTTTGGCTACGAATATCTTCCGTAGGTGCAAGAACCTTACTTCTTGAAATAACGTAGAAGGGATTTCCTTCATATGGTGTATCCATGGTCGGCCTTGGATCATATTATAAGTGGTTTCCTGATCTATAATATAAAACTCAGTCAGGATTGTTTTGGGTTATAAGGTAACTGGTAGTATTATAGTTCCAATCGAAGTGGCCTTAAGGCTATCATAGCCTCTTAGCGTATTCCAAGTCGTGGAACAATTTGTTTCTCCATACCCTAGCTTTTGAAGGAAAGAGAAGGGGACTATGTTAACTGCTGCCCCATCGTCAACCATTACGCGTTTAATGTAATTGTTATAGACCCATACTTGAAAATGTAAGGTTGGATCACCTCTGCGTGTAATCTCAGCATCTGCTGGCATTCTGTTTATTTCAAATATAAACTCGGTATCCCTATACGGCTGCCCCGGAGGGTGGATATAAAAGTCTATATGGTTTACCTGTGTTTCGGGAGGTGGAGTGATGTTAATTAAATGACCTAATCTTAATGCCTCTAAAAGAGAAATCCTGTGGGTAGGAGAGTTCCTCAGCAAATCCAAAAAGGAGATGTGAGAGAAGGTTTTTATTAGGTCATTAATTAGATCATAAGCACCCACGGGTTTTACTAATATTTATTGGATGTTATCTGCCTCTAGCGGATAACTTGGACTTGGTTGAGAGGAATACTCTCGTGTCCTTTTTATGGCTTCCATGGGTAGTTCGGTTTCTAATTCTACTAAACTGACTATCTTGGGTTGTGGCTGACTTCCTAATTGTGGTGCAACAGGAGGATTTAGTGAAGTCGAGGCTTCATGATCATTGTTTTCTACCATTATTCCCTTGTTCGTCCCATTCGGATTTAACCTATTGTTATTGTGATTTGGGAGTGGATCGCTAAAGATCTTGAGGGGAGCATTTTGAGGGGAAATTGCCCCTGTAAAAGTATTTGGTGCCAGTGATGCAGGATCTTCCAAGAACATATCTATGAAAAGTTGTCTTTTCTCCTCTGGAAAACGTTGCATGAATTTATCGTAGTCACGACACGGTCTAGTGTCATGGCCTTGAATCTTGTGGAAACCACAATACGAGTGAGGATTACAATTTCTAGGTTTCTAGTTTGGTGTATATTGTGGTCCAAAACTCTGATCAAACCGTTTCCTATTAGGATTAAGGTTTTTTATGTGTTGTTTTTGGTTTTGGTTCTAGTTTTGACATCCAGTTGAGTTTTGGCTTGGACCTTGTATCTGGATCTGCCATTGTTGTTGTGGATGATTAAAATCCACTGTATTGATTATTGTGGTAAAATTGTTGTTTCATTGATTGTTAACCAGTGGTGAAGTATTTAGAACATTGGCCTTTTTAACTTGGTCAGTTACTCCATCGGTTGTTACACCGTGATTTTTGTTAAGGATTTTAGGTCCTTGATTTACGTTTATGGCAGTAGGATAAGTCATATTATTCTAGTTGGGGGTGATTAACCTCCCATTTGCTCCATACATATTGTGACTGCTATCTATTGCCACTTGATCTATTCAGAGAGCGCTCTCAAGTACTTCATCGTAAGTCCTTAATGGGAACTTCTAGACTTCTTCCTTCACCTCTCTGCTGAGAGAATGAAGGAATAAATCACATAGTTCCATTTGGTCCATGTTTGGAGCACTGGCCAAAGAATAGAGGACTGTATGCCATCTCTGGATGAAATGAGCGAAAGATTCATTGTGCTCTTGTTTAATGTGCACGAATTCCCTGATTCCTATTCTCAACAGTTTGTTCATGTCGAACGCCTTGATGAACTCTGAAATGAGTTGTTTAAAGGAATGGATGGAGGCTTCAGGTATTCTGTAATACCAATCAAGGGTGATGCCCTCCAAGGTTTTGGGGGATATTTTGGCAACAACCCCATCCCAAGGGAGCAGCTCTTAAATGGCTGTGGCATAGGCCTTAATGTGTGCATTTGGGTTTCCCTCCCCTTTGCATGATGCTTCATATGGTGAAGTATAAGGGCTCTTTCAAATACTTTGAATAAGTCCCTATCACGTAGGTTTTGACCATTGATGGTGCCTGTTGAGGGGGTGGAGGTGGAATGGGTTGTTGATATGGCGTAGCGTATGCATTTGTGGGGGCATACAGAAACCCCTGTGGTTGAGCAAACATTCCGAGAGAGGAGAACATATCTCCTTGTGGTAACTTGGAGTACATGTTTAAGTATGAAGGAGTATTGCCCAAGAGTGAATTTTTTTGTACTAAACTGGGAGGTATCATATACTCCACTGGAGTGGCATTTGAGAACGTAGTTCTAGTTGGTGTTTTTTGTGAGTACTGAGGAGGCATGCCTAACATGTCTATTCCTGTGAGGAGGTCTACTTGGCTATGAAGATGTGGAGGATTGGAATTTCCTGCCTACATGAATTGCGAATTTGATTTTCTTGAGCAAGTTCTAACCCTCTAATTCTTTCTACTAAAGTTGAAATGACTTCATTTGGTTAAGTCACAATATTTTTCCTTAGTGGAGTTTGTTGTATATTCTGAGGTTGCATAGGCATGTGATACCCTGCTATAAACTGATCATTGCCCTGCCAAGTTTCCCTGAGGGCATTTACTATAGGTATTGGCATGGAGGTGTTTTCTTGAAAAGAGACCTCAGGTTGTGTTTGTAAACTTCCTATAGGTGGATACATACTCTGAGAGTGTTGTTCATTCCTAGCATAACGCACTAAATTTTCATCATCTAAAAACCGATATGGATCCGATTTTCGGATAATTTATGGTATAAACCACACCTGAGGAGATGAACCAGATTCACCTGTGAACATCATATTGTTCGACCCTGAAGGCTCTGTTTGTTGCGTTTGTGTGAGTTGATCCAACTCCTATATTTGGAAAGATGAACTATATCTAGTCCTTGGAGGTGGAGTTTGTGTTGATAATTGGTTGTTTGAATAGTTGTCACCCCATACTGAGAGTGAGGGTGATGACTGTCTATTCAGTTGAGCATAGTATGCCTCAAGACTTAGGAGAGGTCTGCCATATGCATCGAATCCCGACATATTCGCGGGGTATATGAATACCCACAAAATAATGGGAAAGAGTGAAGGTGGAAGAAAGAGGTAATGAAGAAAAGGGGAAGTACTGTGTTTTTCATGTTGGGTTTACCAATTTTGTACAATGGAAAAGTGACAAGTGAGTGTGGGAATATACAAGGAACTCTTCCTTGCACCTGACCTCCCGAGGTCATGCCGAGACAGCCGGTGGGGATGGACTATGCGTGGGATGTAGACAATTTAGTTAGGCAATCTTATGTCTTCGACGCGCACTAGTGGAATCTGTGAATCTAAGGGGAAGAAGGCCCTCCTAACCTAAACTAGTGTGATAGATCGATCGGCAAGGATGACTACTCGAAGGATCCAATAAATATTGAGCTATGGCATGATTCAATCTATGGGTTGTGGGCTATGTGGAAAATGACCTGGGATTGTTTCGTGTATGTCTCCAAACAGGGTCATGAAAATGGATGATGGGTATAGTGGACTCTACGATCGATTCTCTGGTCTAGTCCAGAAATCCTTAGATTCGTTAGCTGCTACGTCTAACAAGGATAAATATGTGATGATGATAGGCGGAAGTGGAGTGGATCTGAATACTAATGTGTGTAAGCCAACATCAATGTCGGATTGACCTGTGGACTCATTGGGTTGTGGGATTTGTGAATCACAACCGTAGATTCGTGGTTGTTGTGGACCTACTATGGTCATGTGTGTAATCATTCCCTAATCCCTAGTATCCAATAGTCATATGCCTTTTTGACCTCTATGTTTAAAATTAACAGTTGTGCAATCTTTTCAGAGTATCTTACAGATGTTCTTACAACCTGAATTCTTAAACTAGTATCTATGTCCGCGAGAGTGTCTCCCATGTCTAGCTGTGGGAGCAAAGGATCACAACTGAATGTTTACTCTCTTTCAAGACCTTCTACAGTCATGCAGATATTTGTCTAGGATAATCTATAGTTTGGATGGTTTTACCAAAATGTATACTCTTTGTCGTCTTCTACATTTGACCCTCTTAACTGTGAGCTTATTTGTTGTAAGTCTGCTATTGTTTGGAAGACTTGGATTCTAAGGTTATGATCTATATCAGTTATTGCCATAATAAGATTGGGTTGAGGCACGATTGGCTCGAATACGTATTCTCTGGACTCTCTAGGTCCCGTGATTGTCATGCAAGAAGGAAATGATATAAATCTAACTAATGATAGAATAAATTAACTATGCAAGATATATCTATGTATGTTCCTAAATCTGATTTTATTGATAAGCTATTGAACAAAATTTAAAAGAGCAATTATCTAATATATCTAGAAATTGAAAACTAAACTAATAATATAATTAAAATAGACAAAGCAACTGATTATAACTACTTGTCTGTGTAGTTTGTAGATATACTCTAAAAAAACAGATAACTAATCTACTCTATTTGAAAGACTCTCGATCCTACCTCAGAAGTGAGGAGTGAATCATAGTTTCTCAGAAAATATAAATCCCCACAACTTCCCTGACAATATCGAAAGTAAAATTAATTGAAATGAAATGATTGGCTACTCTATTTGATATGCTTTAACTAGAACTTTGAAAGCTTGAACTTGGATTTTGCAGAACAGTGGCGAATCTGATCGTGTGTGGCCTTGTCCCCTCAGTGTGATATCCTCATTCTTTCGTGTACACGTGGATCCATAAAAGCATGTAATGCTAGCATCAATAGAAGTAGATATTGGGATAATGGTAGCTTAGGATGTAGATTGAATACAATGCGAGTAGGAGAGGGATAGCGCAACAGAACAGAGCTTAGCTTATGCAATTCCTAGAGGGATTTATCGCGAGTCATGCAACATAAAATTTCCAGAACCTAAAACTATCCTATTTGATGAGAAAAACCTACAAATTTAATGGCTTCCCACTGAAAATCAAACTATCCTACTCTAATTGATTGGATGAAATAATAACAGTACCTACATAAGGAGAATATGTGGCTTTCTAACAGCTAAACAACACTAACCATGCATACAACAAATGAAACTATGAATCCTAAGCAAATTGAAAGACTAAGCTAATGAAATGAGAAATTCAGAGGCAAATTTGAGGGGCCATTTTCTTGAGCACAAGCCAACTATTTTTAGAATCCAATTTACCCAAAGGTGAAAACCAAATTGATCTCTTAAACCATAAACAATGCCAAAACACTATTTTAGGGAACCATAATCATAAATACAAGCAAAGGAGGTGAAGAAAGCTGGTAAACATTGAAAGTTTACATGAGTCACATTAAAAATAGCATTTTGGAAAATGTGTGAAGGACCACCGCCTTGACTAGGCGGTGGTCACGAGACTGCCACCCAGTCAGGGTGGCGGTCTCGTCATTGAAGACCAAAACACAAATAAAAGGAGGGGAGAAGAGAAAACAAAGCATGCAGGGGCTAAGTGGGTCATGCGGGATGTTAACGCATGCTTGGAGAGATTTTCTAGATTCTGAACACCTTGCGAGGAGACCTGTATCATCATTGGGGCACGTGTAACTTTGTTCCGGTGGTACAGTACCCTACAATTTTGGGTACGTACTATGAATTCCCCCCTTGATCTAAGTGGAGAGTTCTGATGTAACGAATAGTTTCATTTTCAACAACTACTTTGAACTTCTTGAAGTTTTCAAAAGCTTCACTTTTCTTACGAAAACAATACATCCACATTTTTCTCAAATAGTCATCAACACAAAGCATGAAGTACTAAAATCCATAATGAATCAGTTGTATTAGACTGCAAAGATTGGTATGAACCAGATTAAGCTTACCATGAGGTTGATATGTACTCTTCTAGAATGAAGCTCTGTGTTTTTTTTACCTACTAGGTAGTGAGGACACTTATATGTATCCTTCTGTAGAGATAGCAATCCTTGTACCATGTCATACCGGTGAAGTTTTTCGAGATACTTGAAACTAATGTGACCAAGTCTCCGATGCCACAAATGTGTAGAGGTAGAATTATTAGCCAAAAGTTCTTGATCATATTTGTGGAAAAAATCAAGCTGGAACATGTGCCCCACATTGGAGTATTTTTCAACTATTTTTGAGCCTTGTGATTTGTCTCAAATTAAGCACATTTTCTTATCAAAATGACTATCAAAGTCAATTTTCAAATTGTGATCTAGGAGTTGACTAACTTACATTAGATTATTTGTCAACCTAGGGACATATAGTACATCTAATAATATACAATTGTGTGAACCAAGAGGAAGAGAAATGTTCCCAATCCCCTGTATTGTGTATGAAGAATCATCACCTAACGAAACATGGTTTTTTGAAGGTTTGTCATCATGGTAAACCAGTATCTGTGGCCTGTCATGTGTTGAGTGGCTCCCGAATCAACATACCATACATCACTAGATGAAGTGGAAGGTTCACTTGATTGAGCAGTGTACAAGAAGTCTTCATTATCCTAATGTTATTCTTGTTTAGCTATATTTCGTTGCTGATGGGGTTTTCTTCACCAGTTCCTCTTCTTCTAACCTTGATTTTAGTTTGAATGTTCCTTATAAGATTTTTGATTTTGAGGTCTAGAGTTTCTTGATGAACCTTTCTTATAGGTATTGAACCAACAATATTTTAACTCATGTCCTCTTTTTCAAATAGGACTTTTTTTTTCTTGTCCCCTTTTTGATACTGATTTTGGGAATTTTGAGAGGAAATAGGTTTGCCTTTTCCTTTTCCTTTCCATTTCTGATGAGAAGAAAGTTCCTGCTCCTCTTCATCATCTTTATTATACATTGCTTCCTCTTATTGCAGTAGGTTTACCATCTTGTCAAAACTCACTATCTGATCTAACAAGTTGAGTGTTATCACAAAAATGTGGTATGAAGGAGGGAGTGTTGTCAGAACAATGGGAAAAAGAGTTATATTAATGAGCTCCTCTCCTAGGACTAGAAGTGAAGCACTTAATTCTACAACTCTTATTAAGAAAGCTTCTATTTTCTCATTTTGTTTGAACTTCAGTGTGTGTAAATGACTCTACAAATTCAGTATTACATTCTTGTTCTTGGCCTTGTACATTATACTCAACTTATTCCATGCTTCTTTGGCTGATTTGTCATCATGAAAGTGGGGTTGCACATCATTAGACACTTCAAACAAGATTATCGGCTTGGCCTTCTGATAGGATCTATCAAAATATAGATGTTGAGTTGTATCAGATGTTGATCTGGTTATAGAACCATTCACAATATTCCAAATCTCTTCAAACTCAAGTTGTGTCTTGATTTTTATCTTCCATGTTGCATATTTATTTCCTCTTAGAAGTTGAGAATCTAGAAGAAATAATTTGGGGACGTTGGTGCCCATTTTACAGAATCAACTGACAAAGGGTATGACTCTTATCACTCCAGGTATATGTTCTCCCAATCTATATACCATCAGTCTGATATACCGAACTTTTCTATATACACGCCCTTCCAATATATCCATCGGTACATGGAAGAAGCTCACCCTTTCCATATACTCGAAATTACATGAAAGAGGCATTAACGTACGTGAAAGAATCTGATACATGGTACCAAGACAGTACTGAAAGGGGTCTGTGTAATTATTAACACTAGCTCAAAGAAATATCCTCATACACGTGTGTAACTTTGCTATATACTCGGATAATTTTTCAGTCCGGATTTAAGTCAAGAAATCATTCACGGATGGATGAGAGGGCTCAAAGTGTGTGCACTGCATCCTTATTACTCCCCAACAATTTAATGCATCAATGCACAAACAACATTATTGCAGCTATATTAGGTGTTAAGTGTAGTAGTAGTTGTGACAAATTTACCCGTAAGTGCTTCCTAGAGGCACTGTTTATAACAAACGCTGCGAATGAGATCCGAAGATCTCGTGAGTGATACATAACCAAATTTTTATTATTTTGAGTATAAATCTCTATCATTTTTAAAGCAGTTATAATGGTTTGTGGTTGAAAATGAAAACCTACAAATTAGTACAACATATTGAAATATGTAATTACATCCAAAATTATGAAAAAATTGAATGATATGCATTTTTTTTGTTTTACGGGGCACTGGTGGCCTCTAGAGCTCAATACGGCTCTCTGAGAAAAAAACTGTAAAAGAATGACTTAAAATTAAGTTTTGGATCATCCCTCTTTTGGCAAAAAGTGCTCAAAATAAAAAAAATATGCTAAGTGGGAGAAAGCTTTTTGGGACCCTTTTTAGGATTTTTGTCACTAAATTTAGCTGCCTCTTTAGTTATGACTAGGCAGTTTGGTAGGGTTTTCTACCTCTAAGTTTGGTGATAGGATCTAAATAATCCCCTAAATTTCAATATTGTGCAAAATATGTTTAAAAAAAATCACTTTGGTGGGGGTTGACCCACGAATCCACCCCTTCCAAGAGTCTTATATATTTTGAACTAGCCAATAGAGCGCTTATAGCGCATATGTAATGAGATGGAGCTATTTGTATTTAAAGTCAAAATAAAATGACTAACCTTTGAAAAGCGTCCACGTGGTTGACTGGGATGACCTCATGGAAGTCATTGGAGATTGAGGTGGATTTAGGGTTCCGCTGAAAAAATGGATTGACATTCCTTTTTCTCCTCTTTTTACAAAGTGGCCGCCGTTTTGCTTTGATGCAGGGTTGTTGTTGATTTGTGTTTAGCCACCGTTTGTTTGAAGATTGCTATGTATTTTCTTGCTTTCCCACTTGTATGGTTGAATTTTATTATTTTTACCTTCACCATTTGTAATTTTTGTTTTGTGCAAGATAACCTTCCAATGGGCTTGACTGTAGACATATGGCTATTCCTTTAGATTTTGTACAACTCAGTTATGATGGGAGCTACATGGCTAGTTCAAAGTTGATGGGAGCTATGTTTTGTTATGTGTTACAGGGTAAATTATTTTTCTTTGGCCTAATTTATTTGTTTTGCAAGGTTCAAACTTGCCATTTCTTCCAACTGGCCGTTGGAACACCAATCTACAATGCATTAAAAATATTATGTGTGAATCCGGATTGATTTTTGACGAAGGGGTCATTGAGGTTCGATTCGCTTAAAACTGGAGCTCAAAATTAGCTTAGCTTCAACATTGTAACTGGATGCTTTAATGTTCTATGCAACTTGGCCACTAGGAAATGGTAAGGTGGACACATCCGTTTTAAAAAACACACAAAGTGTGGATAAAATTCTAGTGAAACAGCCAGCTCAACCTCAATGATTGCACCATAACGGCTTGGTAGGAGCTTGATTGCACTTGATCAACTTGCTTCCTTCAACAAATACAACACAACCTAAGTTGTAACAAGATCACCTCTAATGTTGATGAATAACTCAATCTAGAGCTTGGTGTAGAGCTCTACTAATATGTCACAAATACCTCCAAACTTGGTGCATTGATAGTGTTAGTTGTGGTTAACACTGTCACTAATTTTAGTGAAAACCCCCTAATGGGGAAAAAATGAATTTTTGTTATTGAATTTATTTTCTTGAATTTTTTTTTTCTAGTGTAGGGGGCACCAATGCAAAAAATTTTTTTGTGTTTTAAACACCTGGAATGGAACAAGGGGTTGTGGGGATGCATGGATGTCTGGAAAGCTGCTGGAGGCAACACAGGCTCTCTTGAGATGCATATTTATTCTGTAAGACACTTCTACCTCAATAACCTCTCTCCAACCTAGCCAAGAGCTTTAACCTGCTATGATACCAAATGAAAGTAGAAAAAAGGGGTGGAGGCCTAATACTTTTATTAATGTTCAATCAAATCAATTACAAAGGTGCATGATGTAATACTTATAGATATTGGATAGCCAGTTTACAAAGAAAAGAGAAGTTGCACAGGTGCAACCAAAAACCACGTATGAAATAATACAAGCAAAATATTGTTATAACTATACAACAACAATAAATTCATATGAGAATAACATGAAAAATATGGTTTATAAAAGCATATAATAATAATAAACTAATTACCAAAGGTAATAATACAATGCATAAATTACTACAGTAAAATAGGTTTACCATAACACTTTTATGTGATCTAGTGCATGAAGACATTTCTCATTCAACAATTCTAGTTCTGTGAGACTGGAAACTCTATAGTCCTCCTCTTTGTTTATATTGTCTCACAAATATATGCACAAAGAAGGGATCTTGAGCTCAAGGGGTAGGATGGATTCCATGCCGAAAAATAGGGAATATGAAGTAGCACCAGTAGGGGTGTGGATAGAAGTTTGATATTCCCAGAGGGTGGGATGAATCTATAAATTCCAATTTCTAATATTCTTGTTCACCATATCCTCCATAATATTAACCAGAGTTTTATTTGAGGCTTCAGCCTATCCATTACCTTAAGGATAATAGGGGGTTTAGTACTTGATTCAAATTTGAAAACATCGACACAATGCTTTCAGAGTTTTGTTTTTGAATGACTTACCATTGTTAGCTACAATGGCAGAGGGGATACCATAATGAAAAATGAGGTGGTTCATAATGAACTTTGAAATATGTACACCAGTAACATAGGCAAGAGGGATGGCATCTACCCATTTATTAAAATACTTAGTTGCAATAATAATGAACATATGGCCATCAGATGAAGTAGGGGTAAGTTTTCCAATAAGATCGAGTCCCCACTTTGAGAAAGCCATGGAGTTGTGAATTTTTTCAATGAATGTGCTAGGTCATGTATCAAGTTGCTATAATTTTGGCATAGGAAACATTTATTTACAAACTGACAACAATTAGTTTCCATGGCAAACCAATAATATCCCACTCTTAATAGTTTTTAGCCAAAACCATGCCAGTTGTATTGGCACCACAAATGACTTTGTACACATCTTCGACCATGAAAATAGAATCTTCTGAATTAAGAAAATGCTACAGATTTCCATCATAGCCTCTACGATAGAGCATTCCCTAAACATGTTATAACGAGATATATGCTGGAAAAAGTTGTTTGTCAAATCGGGAAATGTCAGCAGGGAAGGTTCCATCATGGAGGTAATTATATATGTCATTGTACCACGGGGATAAGGAACCATCAACTTCACATACCAAATAAGACTCTGGTATGTCGTATGCTGATGTCATAAAATGGTCTACAAAGAATGACATATCATTCTATATAGGTAGGATGTGAAAAAAGAACCAATTGTGTCCATAACATCCACTACATGATTTTACCCTCTAGGTATCTATTGGAGTGTAATTTTTATAAAGAAATCCTTCAATGTATCAACCAATTTCTTATATGGGATGACCTTTTCATCCTTAGATTTATACTCATCAATTACTTGTTTGATAATCAACATAGAATCACTTGTTATGTTGACCTGTTGAATATCCCATCTAATAGCAAGCTTAAGTCACACAATGAGGGATTCATATTCTGCTATATTATTAGTACATGGGAATCTGAGTACAAATGCTTGAGGGATCAAGTCTCCTAAAGGAGTAATAAACACAACTCCTGCACATGAACTATGAAAGGTAAAGGATCCATTAAAGTAAAGTTTCCATGTAACATGTTCTTTAATATACATCATACTAGCATCTAGAAGCTCCAAACTCAAAGGTTCAATGCCTGGCAAAGGGAATTCTATTAGTTTATCTGTAAGTACGTGTATTTTTACTAAATTTTGGTTGACATATTCAATATAAAATTTTCCGAGGATGATCCAATTAGCCATCCTTACAGTAAGTGCAGGGTTTGACAATAGGTATTTCAATGGGTCAATTCTATTTATGAGCTTGGTTTTATTAGTTAAAAAATAATGACGAATTTTTTGGAATGCAAAAACAATGGCCACAAAATATTTTTTGATTTGTGGGTAATTCATCTCACAAGTAATTAATGTATGACTTAGATAATCGACAAATTTATCTTTCTCATTCACATCATACTAAGCTAAGAGTGCACCTATGACAAATTGAGTAGCTGATATATACAACAATAGTGGTTTTCCTATGCTAGGAAACATGAGCACATGGGGTTTAGATAGATATTCCTTGAGTAGAGAAAATTCTTGATGTTGTTCTGGACCCCAATTGAAAGTGACATCTTTCTTTAAAAGATGCGTAAAAGAGTGATAGTTATCATCCAACTAAGAAATAAACCTACGTATAGGCTATATATTTCCTTGTAAACTCCGTAGTTGCTTGATATTTTTAGGAGATGGTATTTATGTGATTGTTGTGACCTTTTCTAGGTCCACCTCAATGCCTCTTCTTGAGACTAAATCCTAGCAATTTACCTGATAACACCAACAAGACACACTTCTTTGGGTTAAGAATGAATTTGTAATCCCTGAGCCTTTGAAAGATACACCTAATAATCTCTAGGTGATCTTCCCTAGTCTTGGATTTTCCCAAGATGTCATCTACATAATCTTTCATGATGTCATTTAGCATATCATGAAAGATGACAGTCATAACCTGTCGATATGTTACGTCTGCATTCTTCAGGCCGAAGGGCATGACTTGGTAGCAAAATGTCCCTCAAGGGGATGTAAAATCAATCTTCTATTGGTCCTCCTCTACTATTTTTATCTGTTTATACCTTCAAAATCCATCCATGAGGGAAAAAATTTCATAACCAGTAGTAGAATCAACAATCATGTCGATGTTGGGTAAAGGAAAATCATCTTTGGGAAATGCTTTATTTATGTCTTTGAAATTAGTACAAATCTAGATACCTATGGGTTTTTTCCCTAAAGATACTATATTGGATCTCCACTCTGAATAATCAATAAACCTAATGAATCCTACCACCAATAATTTATCCAGTTCTTCCTTAACCAAGAGTGCAACATGAGGATGCATATTTCTAAGCTTATGCTTTATAGGATTTTCTAATTCGTGCAAAACTAAGTTATGAACAACCAATGATGGATATAATCCTGGCATGTCCACATAGAACCAAGAAAATATGTATGAGAATTCCTGAACAAGCATTATGAATGTTTTCTATTCTTGGGCTGAGAGTGAAGCTCCCAGCTTAACCATTCTAGGATGCCCTTTTGTTCCAATATTCACATCTATAGTCTCCTCCAATAAAAACTCAAACTCTTCCTCCATATGTGTAGGATCGAGGGGGATTGAGATATTATTCTTGAGGTGTATTGATGTGAGTTTCACCCTTATGCTAGTCATCTTTTATGTGTATTAATTTTTCAAATTGTTTGTCTGCCACCACCTCAAAAAGGTTTTCACTGTAAGACTTAGAATTTTTCCTTACATAAGGCATTTTTGGATATATTTTACCCTCATTTTTCTTATTTTGATGGCCATAGATCTCATCCTCCTCCTCGAAATAAACACATGCATCAATATTAATGGAGAATCATTTCTTGTGATCACCAACTAGAATGTCATCCCAGAGACCCATAAACTCACAAATTACTTCATCGTTCTCAAAGAACTCGATTGGTACATGATGTTGTTGGTACCAGTTAACAAGGGAAGGGTGGAAAATGTTTAATTCAAGAATAGTAGGTGTTATAGTTAGGATAACCATTTCAAAAAATAGGTTCGTAGAGGCAAGGTCCTTGTAGAGACTATATTGGGAATCTATTTCACTATCATAACCAGTCAAACTATCATCACATTCAGAATAGGTAGCATAGACCTCCGGAGGATTGAAACCATATGGTTAGACACCAATACCATATTTACATACCTTGTGATGCGGTATTAGAAGAGGTCCCCACACACCTTGTTCATTAGTACTAGACCCATAGCCTTGATATCCCATAACACACATCATTTTATTAGGGATAACATACTTGGGTGATTGATAGCATGACGCCATCTCATCATTAGGAAAATTAAGTGTAGAATTTGTAAGAAACTTTTCATCTTCTAAGAGACCACTAGGAGTGAAAGTGTCAATGTTACAATGCTCCTAGGAGTGTTGATACTTGTAGCATGTCCTACCACGTGTTCATGGTGATAGGGGTAGATCACATATTAGGAGAGCTTGTTGGATATTATATTCTTTGCATCCGGTTTCTATGACTTTCACATCCCATGAAGTAAAGGGAGAGATGGATGTAGAAGTACCATTATTATGAGGGAAAAGAATATCTAAATCAAATTGAGAGGCGAGATCCTTTAATTGAATATTAATAACTATTTCATTTGAAGGACAATCATATTTGCAAGGGAAATAACCTGATAATGGTCTACAATGGGCAAAGGGTTGAGGATCTCCTTGAATGGTGATAATTTTTTCTTCATAACTCAATTTAAGGCACTGATGATAGATGAAAGGTACGACCTCCATGATGTGAATCCATGGGCGTCCGAGGAGCATATTTTAAGGGAGGTCCAATTCCAAGACATGGAACCGGGTATCATGATTAATACATCCAACTCCCATAAGCAAGGAGATCATATTAGCTGACTAACATTCTTCATTATCATAAGCCTTTATAGTAATAAATTTAGGCTCGAAATGAGCATCAATGTGGCCTAGTTTCTTAACTAGCTTCAAAGTGCAAATATTTAGGCCTGATCCACTATCCACAAGCAATCTTTTAATATTCTTACGGTTGAAAATAAATTCAATATACAAGGGTACGTTGTGTGTATGATCTTCACTTGGAATTTCATGTTGAATGAAAGTGATGTGTTATGAAGGAGAAATCTGCACAACCAAGGCTCGAAAGCACATATGATCTACATAAGTTGAAACTCCTAACCCCTAGAGTGTTTTACAAAGAATATCCTTATGCACATTAGAAATTTTGAGAAGGTCTAAGATCAAAATATTAGCAGTGGTTTTATCAAGTTTCTCTAAAATGTCATAATGATTATCTTGAGGGGCAGGTTGAGGAGGTTATGGAATAACAAGATGATCATGTTGTGTTGCCACAATGCATTCCCTCATTTTAATATTTTGAATGTGTTGATATGCTCAATAGGTGGGTATACACAACCAATTGGGCATCAAATGGATTGGAATATTTATCAGCATAGTTAGTACTTTTGTTCTAGGAAGAGTGACCCTGATTTGACTTTTTCTCCCCTTTATTATGCTTTGGAAATGGCTCTTATATATCCCTAGCTGTGCATTGGAAGATTTTTAGGTCCATTTGATTCCATTTCAACTTCTTCACTGTCAATGAGATCCTTTATGAAGTGTTTAAGCTTCAAAAATTTATCAGTGTTGTGTCCCTTAACACGATGATAAGCACAAAATTCGTGGTCTCTAAACCATGGTGGTTTTACTACATCATCTGCAAAGGGTATGATGTTAGGATATGTGACCATGTTTACTATGTTTAACTATTTTAATATAGATGAAAAATAATATGAGAGATTGGTAAACACATGATGTTTAAATTCTGATACCATAGGTCCTTTAGTAAGATTCAATGGAGCCTCATTTAGAACAACATGCACACATTTATTATTAGTTATTCCATCTCCTATGAAATTTTTATTCTTATTTTTAAAGACCTTATTTTTTTTCCGTAGGATTAGAGTCATGATGTTCTCATGAAAAAGGTTTCAAAGTTCCTTTTCTAGCAATGCATTTTCTATTTGACTACCTTTTTCATTAACCTCCTCAAAAGTATTCACACAATGTATATGCAGGTGAAAATCCATTTTGGGGTGTAAGTTAGGTACAAAAATTCTAACCATTTGTTTCTTTGGTATGGAGCAAGGGAAGCAATGAGCTAACCCTCACCATCTCTGTAGGAAACCAAAAAAGTTTTCATTTTTTTTTATTTCACATTACATAGGTGTAACATGGTAACATCAGTTTCCATGTTAAATGAAAAGTGATGTATAAAAATTTCAGCTAATTCAACCCATGTGATTATGGACCCTTTAGGTAGATGGAGGAACCATTCTAACACTTTTCCCTTAAAAATCCATGGGAATAAATGAATAAGGTAGTTATCACTATAGGAAAATTCCTAACACACCATAAAAAAGTATTTAACTTGATCACGTGGATCACCTTTACCTTTGTATTTATTGAACTTTAGATAGTCAAAATGTGGAGGGAAATGTGTTATTAATATTTCTTTGTCAAAGGTATATGGGTATAGTTCTTCGAATTGATACTTTTACTATGACCCATGTTAGTTTCTTGTAACGTGCTAAGGACATTCTTCATGGACTGCCATTCCTGGTCGAAGAGTTGTCCTCTCGTAGGTGTGGCATGAGTATACACATGATTATCCTTAAAGGTTTCCCCTCCTCTATTATCCTTATATACCTCGTGGTACATAGCTTTTGGTTTCTCATGTCGAGGAGGCTTGGTATAACATTCATGATATAAATTTCTAGGCTTCTCTTGATGAGGATTTTTGACTACTTCTAGGGTTTTGTGTACAAGAGAAGATAATCTCACCAATTGGTGATTAGGAGATTACATCTTTTTTGCAAAATGACTTCATACTTTGGGTTATCTTTGTAAGTTTCATGAGGAGGTGGTTGATCATGGTCTTCATGTTCTACGTTTCCATCATAGTTAATCTTAACGACATGTATATGATGACCACCGCTTTGTCTAGAGGGGTCTTCTTCATCATTCTGTTGGCTGGAAGTAGAATTAAATATGTAGTTTAACATTTCATCAAAGGTTCTAGGAGGACATTCTATCTCTTCATCTCGATGAACCATGTTTGTGAGAAGAGAGTGATCAAACATAGATGGTATCTTTGCCCCCAATTTTGCAACAAAAACTAAGGCTTCATTCCTATTATGAAAGAGGAAGTTTTCTATGTGGGAAGGATTAAACTGAAATTCATTTTGAGGAGAGTTATCCTCATCACCACTATGATTGAACATGGTATCATCTTTAAACTAAGGGTTAAAATTATCATTTACAAAAATATTTGACCTTAATTTTCGCTGCCCCATTCTGGCAATAGGAGGCATAATATGTAATGTTCTACTAAGGGTAACAGATGGATAAAAATAATACAAGGACCCTAGGAAAAATTGAGCAACATGATGCCTCTAAACGGTCACAAAGAATGCTAAATAATGTCTAACAACGAATGGAAAAGAATCCAAAGATTCAAGGTACAAAGAACAAGGGAATAAAATAGGATATTAAATTGTATGATGACTAGTAACCAAGGATAAACAAGCAAGTTCCAAATAATAATCCAATCACAATAATAAATAATCCCTACGTATCAAATATGATTTAGTATCAAAATGAGAACACAATGTCAATACTTAAATCAAGTTTGGGATAAACAAGAATTAAGTATCAAAATTATGTTGAAATGATTCCTAAATAAGGTATACTCAAATTTTTTCAAACACAAACAAATTAAAAGTCTTGAAAAATGGAAGTTACAAATGTGGGAAGCATAACAATACTACTTGGATACGTTAATCAAGCCTTTAGGAAAAGTAAAATATTAGTATCAAAATAGTATTGACACAATGCAAACAGCGTAACGACTACACTTTTTTAAAATCAAGGCAAAGTTTGGATAGAAACAAGGTCTAAGTATAACAAGATGTTGATATTCTATGAGCATCGTAACAATACACAAAAAAACAAGATGTAAGTATCAACACCATATTGAGATGATGTAAGAAATGTAACAATTCAAGATGAAATCAGTGATGAGACACCTTAGCTACAATGAGATGTCTTGACGTGGATATCAAGAAAATAGGTTTACCAAAATATGAATATGTACCAACACACTTTAAACACTTACTATCATATTCACAATAAGGAAGGATGTAAGTGGGTACAAAAGTGGTGGACACAATTTTGGAAAAAACTATGTAATTATGTTTTCTTTTTGTCCCAAAAATGGAAAATAAGGAAACAAAGGAGATAGACCAAGTGGTGTTAAAAAATACTTGGCGTAACTTTGGTAGAGTTTTTCCTTGTCTTAGGACAATGTAGAAACTAGGAAAAAATAACACTTTGTAAGTTTTGTGATGAATGTAACATGGATCCAAATTTAATGGACTATCCCCTTGTTCAAATAAGGAGGTTTTGACTCCAAGAAAGTCATTGATTTATGAGATCTTTGTATTACATGATGGATAAAGTCAAGTTGGCCCCAATACCAAATGGTTTCCTAGGATTCTGTTCACAACCTCACCAATTCTTTCCTAAGAGAGGTACGCATTTTTAGGATTGCTTCTATAAAATATACCATTACCCCACAATAAAATTAATGAATGTGGCCTCATACGGGAAACATGAAGATTTTCTCACAAGGGTTTTCAACTAGTCAAGTGGGTAAGAGGGAACTTCCCGTTTCATCCACTAGTTCTCTCAAGGTGTGGACTACTTTGGGGTTCCTATGGTAATACTCTTAATGATTTTTATGGATTATGTCAAGATACTTCCCACCGTTTAAAGTGGTCGTGCCGTAGCTCTTAACAAAACCTATAAATACAATGTTATGAATAGAATGGTGTATTTTTTATCTTATATCTTAAAGTGGTTTAAAACACCATTGGAAACCTACAATACATGCGTATTTAGTATTTTTCAGATCCATTTTATTTGAAAAGTGAGTATGGTACTACACTCAAATAATTAGTAGTTAATGCATAAGCGTCTCATGGAGTTAATTCTAGTGTCATTGTTTCTTCAATGTGGTTCATTACGTGTGTGAGTCATATATGAGAGAGATTCAATAACATAGAATTTTAAAATTTGAATTAGGGTATTTCCCTCAAAAATGTACTTAAATATTGTAAAATACATATTTTATGGTGATCAAAATGTTGTGAAGTATGTAATGAGTCATGTGGACTTGTAAAGGTGTTCTAGGTGTGTTAGAGGTGTTAAATGTCATCAAGGTCCTATGAATGTTATGATAAGAATCTTATTGAGTCATTAGTGTGTCAAGACTCCTAAACATGTAGTAGAATCATTTTTATATGCTCAAATGGTATGTGAAGAGTAGTTACATAGTGATTAGTTAGGGCATGCATATAGAGGATCTTGAATAAATCAAGAGAGAGTCAATTTTTGGGGGTTACTCTCGTAGAGAAGATGAAGAAAAAACAAATGAGAGGGAGACAATATAAAGGGTTTTATGTAAGGAAGGATGAAAATTTAATTTTGATAGGAATGGAACTTTTCTTCTATGCTCAGGTTTGCATTAAGGTATGAAGTGCTTTGACTCTTATTAACAATATTGTGATACATATGATTTTTCTATGAATGGGTATGGTATGTGAATTGATTGATTGCTTCTAAGCCTTTATTGTAGGGGAAGGGGTACTCTAACTATGTTATGTTGGACTGTGTGGAATGCATAAAATATATGAAAAGGATCTTATTTTTGAGTTGCGCACATTAATTCATTGATAGCCTATTTCTAGATATATAACTTTACAACTTGACTGCATAAGATTGTGTCATGACTGTGTTTGGTCAAAGAACTGAACATTACAGATGTAATATTTTGTGTGTAATTGGAGGAACATGTATGAATGTTGGAGAATTTATTTAGCCTCATATTACTGGTGTATGGGCTCTTGGAGCGATTAGATGCTCTATTTAATGTGACTAAATAAGATTGTGTAACGAGTGAATGCAAGACTGTGATAATCTCCTTATTGGATTATTTGGAATGGTAATGAAAAAAACATAACATGAAGGTGATTCAAACCAAGAGAAGGAAATTATTACAATTCCCCTTAAACACAAGGATTAATGGTTTGTTATCACTCAATACATGTAAGAAGGATCTCTCTAGAAGGCAAGAAATTGTAACTACATTTTCTGAGTTAGTGATTTTATGAGATTAGTGGATTTTGAGCATTTTGGATTGTATGATACCCCAAAAAATATTCCTTGAAGTTATTTTCATTAGATAATATCAAATATCTCTTCAATCAATTAAAATTTTATTAGGACCATGTCGGAAGGTTTTACCCATACCTTGACTACGTGTAAGAACAATTAGGATCTAGGCCATGGAGCCATCTAACTTCATAAAACCTTGCTATTGGTAGGTTGTGACTAAGGATAGGTTCAAAATAGTCTTGGATATCGAATTTGGGAGCTTAAAGTTGAGTAAGAATAAAGTTATAAGGAATTCTTAACCCTCAGGTTTTCACATAGTGCACAGTGCAGTCTTGCTAGGACAAGAGAATATGAGCACCAAATCAAGATATTTTAACTTGAAATTTTGAAGAAAAAATAAATGAAAATACCTTAAATAGAAATTCAAGGAAATTTAATGTTTTATTGGTGGAAATGAGATTATTCTTTGACAATATTGGGAGGACCAAGAAAATGCAGTCATAAGACTAATGGAAAGAGTCACTTTACAAAGAAAATACCCTCTAAACTGAGAATTATCTCTTGAAAATTCATGGACACATATTTTGGCATAATGTGTGATTATAAATATCAAGTTTGAGGCTGATTCATTGGGAAGTAAGGGGATATTTGCATCAAATTACTGTCCCAGACCTATTAGAAGGTTTAAGAAAAAAATCACAAAAAAGGGCTATAAGGAGTTGTATGGTGAATTAGACATTGAAACTCTAGGATCATTTCAAGGTAGTATACGATGATATAAAAAAGCTTTAAAATTACTTTGGGTTTCTAGGGAAGTGATATTCCATGATTGGAGTAAGCCACCCTATCTTATGGAACGTAGGAGGAAATTTGCAAGGAGAGACCTACAAGAAGTTAGACCTAGAGTTGGGATTTGAGATTTGATAAAAAAAATTAGGTTATTAAGGGGAAGCTATTGAAATTTTAAAATTTTTATGGGAACCTATGAAACCATATAAACATGATTAGAGCAATGGAATTAGACTTATGGGGAATTGGTCTTAAGGACACTTTTGGAACAATATTAACTAAGCAGTTACTATGAGTAAATAGGATAGCTTGGAATGTATTCATATGGTGAATATAAACTTGTTGAAGGTCATGTTACAGGGAATAAATCCTGAGAATTTCCAAGAGTAACTTAGACCAATGAAGGCTTGCTTAAGGAAAGAAGGTCTAAGGAGAAACCTAAATCAAGAAGGTAAGAGCTTGTAAATGTAGATGTCCTAATGCATGAAAAATATCACAATATGGATATGATGGAACCATATTTGTTGAATATATAACCACTAAAGTTAGTGAAAGGTATCCTTTTTCTAGTTTAGGCCTTTGTGGGCTTGAGAAAAGGATCCTCTATGCAAAGTTTTGATAATATCGCTATTATAAACCTACTAGACTTATGATATGGACTGAGGTAGTGGTTTGGGTGCATCAATAGTTATCCAAAAGATCTATAATATTATGAAAGAGGATCAAATGTTGTTTTTGGTTCTCAAGATCGTCCAAGGATGTAAGAGAAGAGAATAATCAAATATAACCCAACTAGATAACAATGAAAATCCTTTAAAATACAAAATACCATAATTCTTTGTATAAGGTTCATTCCCAATTAAACAAAGTGCTTAGAAAATGAAAACTAAAGTTACTTTTGATTCTCAAGATCACAGAATGGTGCGAGAGAATAACATGCACAAGATTTAGATTAAATTTTATCAATGAAAATATTTTAAATCAAAGGATAATACAAATGCTTTATGAAAAGTTCATTCCCGTAAGTATAAAAATGAATAATGAAAATTTACCACTTAACCTAAATGTTAAAAAAAGAATGTTTAAAGCTATTTTTGATTCTAAAGTTCACACAATGGTGCAAGATAAGAGCATACACAAGCCTAAGCTAAAATAATACAAAGCATGGAAAATCAATATTCATCAAATCATTATACATGTTAGAAAAATTGGTCTAAATCAAAAACCTGCAAGATAACAAAAAGTGTCAAAAATCCAAATCTTAAACCCTAGCCAAAAATTACAACAACATGTTAGTGCAAGCCTTACAACAGTAGCGTAGGCTTCAAAAAAGTAGTGCAAGTATCTTTACACTAACGCAACAATCTTTACAAAAACACAGGTCTGACGCAAAAAAAAATGTAGAGCACTAAAAACAATGTCATGCTAGCGCAAATAGAGAGAAAGTAGTGCAAGCCCATTCATAGTAGTGCAATCGTTACACAGAGAACCAAAATTATAGTTTAACACATGTATAGGTAGAGAAACAAAAATGAAAGCCTAGCTGATGCTAACATAAGCCATACAACAATAGTGTAATCTTGATGACTGTAGTGCACTCCTTTTGACAGTAGCGCAATGGGTTTCACGTTAGCACAAGCCACATGTAGATCTTAAAAAATACATGAATTTGACAAGAATATGCCAAAAATATCAAAGCTTTATCAATTTGATTCAAATTTGACAACACCTCACCTCCCTTATTCCTGCAAAGAACACAAAAAATAAGACAACTCAACCAATCTAGCTAGAAAACTCTAGTTTAATCTAAAAAATGTAAAAAATGAGGGTTAGTAAGAAAAAATTGAAAGTAATCTACAAAGATTGAAATTAATTCTAATAGACAATGGAGTATGTCCCACCAGGCATGCCAAACATAGCCATACTAAACTAACTTTTCTAATGAAAGAGAGATAACACCAAATAGCTTCAAAGGAAAGTTAATCTATCAATGGACATAAAGACAAGAGCTTAAGGGAAACTAGATATTTTGCATAAACATGAATTAAATCACCTAATGCTAACCATTCCTACTCTTGTATGCATGATTACTCTAAAACATGATCCTCTTTAGATCAATGAGCAATCAAATTGATGTGTTAATCTCCAAAGAGAGGGAAGGATATCACAAGGAAATGACTACAAGGCCATTCTTAGATCTTCCTTTCTACTCAACAATGGTAGAATGAATGCAATGAATGAAGTAACTATTCCAAATCAATGGAGAATGATCTTATCAATATGCCTATAAATTCCACTATTCAATGCGTGGGGTGGCATGTGAGGGAAATACCATGTTTATTATATAGCTTTCCAATTTGGAGAAACATGAATCCTAGTATATGTGGGATAAATGATAAACTACAATTATAAGAATTAAGCTTGATTAGAAGAACTAACAAGTGATTAGCAACTCATGGGAGTTGGGGATAATTTGAATTAATCAACTAGGATTAATTAATAAGCTAGGATAAGCTTATAAAGCTATTTAGAGTTGATTTAGAGGAAAATAAGCAGTGATTTTGGATGATTTGAAAGGGGGATTTAACCAATACGAGTGTTTATTGATTAAATACAAGGTTATAATAGGCTTAATTAACTAATGACTAGTTAATTAATTTGATTAGAGAGAGGATTATAACTAAAAAAGTGTCATTAATTGGCATCCGGAATGGGGTAAAGGTTAGTTAATTAACGAAGTGTCGTTAATTGTTTGAAATGGGAAAAAATAATAGTTAATTAGTGGGAAATCACTAATTATTAAGGAAATGATGGGAAAGAGGGTAATTAGTCAATTTTAAGTAGTAAAGATGCGCCAAGTGCATGCAACAAACACTGATAGATGAAATACTTGGAGGAAATAAGCAACAATAATGTAAACATATCCATGATATAGATGTGGCGAATAAGGTGGAGGTAAAATATCATCGAGTGTAAACCCAAGCCGAGTCAAGCCATCGAGCGTGCAAAATTCATCAAAGTAAGTGGGATTGAATGGAATGTGTGACGAGAAGGCATTGTTCATGAAAAGAGTGCATGTGAAAGGAGGTATCACATATGTAGGTTAATCATGAGGATAAAATGAAGGTGGTATGACATCTGATGTATAGAAAGACCCTCGATAAAATACCATAGCATGAGTAGAAGGAGGGGGGATTTTGAGGAGGATGAAACAACATCTAGTGCATAAATAGTTCATTCAAGTGGAGATAAATTATCCAGATAGTACATGGGTCACAGATCATGATATGGATGGATAGTAGCATAATTTGGAAAATGAAATGTAGTGTTTGGATCTGGGTTGCAATATTGAAATGGGGTACTATCAGTGGGAACTGTATATTCAATGCCCTCATGTAAGAAATTGACACTGCAATGAACTGGAGAAGGTACTAATTGAATTTTGTGAAGCCTTGGCCTACTGAGTAAGTAATTATATGAGATTGGAAATTTAATGACAAAGAATATGATAAGAACTATTTTCGGCCCAATAATGACAGGAAAAGCTATAGTATTGATATATGGACATGTCGTGGAATCATATGCCCAAAGAGAAATAGATACTGGATTAAGATTATATAATGAAAGGCCTAGAACATGAATGAATGAGAAAGAAAAAAGGTTGAGATCAGATCCATTATCAAATAAAATTCATTTAACACCATAGTTTCTAATGCATATGCATATATAAAGAGGAGGAACATTGTCATAAACAAAAGTATTGTCACCTACGGTAGATGGAAAAGGAAGGTGCTAAGAAAATGCATCCGCAAATGTTTGATAAACTAGGTCTGGATCAATAGTAGAAGGGATGTGAGTATTATCCAAGAGATTAATAATTTTAGCATGAAAATCAGGATTGGCTAACAAGAAATCATGAATATAAATATCCATGATGAGAAGATACTAGGAAAATGAAAGCAATAAAATTATGAGGACCCTAAGAGTGTTTGAAACAAGTTGGGTTCACAAATAATTAAGAAAATATATAAATGCTAAATCTTAATTAAGTGCCATCACAAATTTAGATATGCAATAAAATACAAATTTGACACAAGCAAGTACGTTAGAAAAACATAAAACCCTAATTACAAGAGAGGGGATAAAATACTTAGCTGATTTACAATAATTTTGAAGCTCTCATGAGCTGGAAAATTGATGAAACAAGAAAGAAAAGTGGTGCAACTGAACCCAGAAAAATTCAAAACTTCAAGGAATGTTAGGACTAGGGTGCCTAGATTGGGTTAGGAGTGTTTGGGGCACCAAGGACCTTTTGTGGGCTCCTCTGATTTCACATAAGCTCAAAAACTCAATTTTATAGGGTTGCAAGATGTTTGCTAGAGGTGACTATTAGTCATCTGTAACTCACTGTACTTCACTGTTAATTACCCGATACCTGCAAAGAGAAAAAACACTTGTAAAACCCCAAACAACATCAAATCCTAAAAATAAAAATATGTAAATGGGGATTTGGATTGATCCCAGTGGTTAATTGAATGATTGAACTTACGATCCAAACACTACACTACATTTCAGACTCCATGTAGTTCTACACGTGTGTGTGTAGAATTGTACCCTAGGTGGATCTTGTGAAAGTTACACTTCATAGTGAGAAATAAATAGATTTAGAAAATGTAGATAGATGTGTACATGGAAATATGAACTTCCCCTCCTATGAAGTGTATCCAGAATAATCTAGTCCATTGTCCCTTGAATGGATGCTAGATAAATGCTTTGATGCTCTTGTAATGGCATTTGGATGCAACCCTAGGTGATGATAATAGATGCTTAGTGCTTGGTTCTTTATTATGATCACATAGGTTTGTATTTATATGATTCACTTAGTTGAATCTTGTAAATAACCACGAAAAAGACAACTAGTAATAAATAAGATGCCTGAATGGCTATAAAAGACCCAAAAGATGCAAGCAAGATACAAAGAGGTCAGGGGTGCACAAAGGGGCTGGAGGTGATTGGGAGATGGTGTCTTGGCTGGGTGTTGGTGTCTAGAATTATAAATACTGAAGTATCAAAAGACAGACTGGAAAAGACCAAGAAGGAAAACATAAAGCAAGTAAAGAGGCCAAAGACAATGATCAATTAGTACTTTTCTCATTTAGGAATCATATGAACAGTGGTATGTGATCATGACTAGAAATATACCCAAAGTACGTGATTTAGTGTTTATAATAGGGAGGATGGGAAACCACAACATCCATAAATATAAGGTATTTTGAGAAAAATGGCAACATCACCCTGCAATAAATTAAATACAAAATCAACAAAGGATTAATCAATAACATAAGCTATCTGGGTAAAAATATATAAGTGTGTCCCACTAGGTGGCTAAAAATATTTTTAAATCTAACATGTAAATAATTTTTTTTTATTATTGGTAAATAGTTTTGAAGGGGACCATACCCAATAGTAGAAAAAGACTCAAAATCCAAATGAAACAAGATATCAATAGTGGTTTTTTGACAAGTGGGGACCACACCCCAGAAAACAAGTCTTAGTAGCCAGAAGAAATAGTTAAAAACAAAGGCAAGGGATGAATTGCCTGTATGAAGCCAAAAAAAAGTAAACTAGAACATCAAAAATACTGCATATCTGCATAAGACTAGAAAAAAAGACCAAAAAGGAGAGACCGAGTCAATTTGTTAAAGACCTTTTTTACCTCCTCCATAGCTTTAAACATATTAAGAGTAGTGTGTTGAGAGGGTTCTTTACTTATTGAAGATATTGCCGTTTTATTTTCTTTACCTCCTTTCTAAATTCCTAAACTAATGTCACTGATCTCATAAAATTGTTTGACCTATACTTCGATGAATTCAAGGATGGCCTTACGCATACTAAGGTGTCCAATTTGCTTGTTTATGATCTTCTCCATAGTCTCTTCCATTTCCTTCTATTTCTTAGCTTTTTCTTCAATTTTTTCCTCAATCATAGAGTTACATTCATGAACCTTCTTTTCTTTTCCTCCCTTTTTGAGTAAAAGAGACACATCCTCCCCTAGGACCTTGATTTTTTATGCATGCTTCTTAATCTGGGCCTTCAGGTCATGACTGGCTGAGTAAAATCTCAGTTATGGCTAGATCATTTCCTTTTTTGCTACTTCAGAGAGCCCTTTTGGATGGCAGAGGAGAGAGGGGTATAAGGTTTTTAATCTTCACTTTATGATGCAAAGGAAGTTAGACATGAGGAATAGGATATGAGGGGACATTTGCAACAATATCATAACAATACTAGTGCAAAAGAAGAATACATCCCTGATGGAGTGGAAGGTTATGATGGTAGGAGTGGACTTCAAGTATGGATTTAAACAAGGAATACATGATGTAATACGACATGCTCACATTGGGGGACCTTCAAAAATGATTCAGAAGGACAAGGTGATGTAAAGACAAGGTTGAGAATCTACGCTCAAGTATAATATATCTAACCACCATTTCAGATAGCTCGTAAAAAGGGGTAGGGATGGAGGAGCATACAAGTTCTAGCTTGACATATCTGAGGGTTTAAGAAACATCAATTTTTTTTTCTCCTCGCCTTTTTATCAAATTTGTTTCTAAATTTTTTATTCCATTCATACCTAGCCCCATAACAAAGGATATCAAATTTTTCAGTGATGGGAAATTCCTTACCTTTGTAAGTGATTACCCTATCCTTCTAATCTTTGGAAAATATGACAAAGATGTGTTTATCATGTCCCTTAATATACTTCATAAAGGTTTTAAATCCATCCACATCTAGAATCTTCCAGAGCTCTTCATTTTCTTTCCAAGTTAGTAACAAATTGACTCATCTCTATAGGGAAGGCCACCCATAGATGTGGAAAGGAGAATAACGCCAGATAGCAGAGCACCCTCAGGTTTATGAAGGTAGTCAGATAGTTTCACAATAACACAAAGAAAAAAAACATTTAGAAAAATTTGGGTGTCTTGATTAAACTGTAGGGGAAGAACACGACCCAAGTGTGCGAAGTACTCATAAAACCAATTTCTCACTTTCCCTTTCTGAATGCAAGTAATAGTCTTTAGGACAGCTGGCCATTTTATCTTTGGAGATGATTTTATTTGATATTTTTAGTATTTCATTATAATCATGCCAATAACTTAAATGATTGCTAGATACCCCTAAGTTAGAAAAGGAGTCAACATCTTGTTTTTTGTAGACACAAAATCATGCACTTGGGGTAATTCTAGTAAGTTAAATTAACTGGATTAGATGATATCATCATTGTGTGTAAGAATTCATTTGGTTCCTCGTGTCATGATCCACAACTTCTATTGCGGGACATAACACTACTGAACAACTAACCCTGCACCCACCTTGATGATCCTTCCAAGACATGATTAGGCCTTTATTGTAGGTAAAATGGTTTATAAACGATAACGAATCTTTCGGTTATTTGTATTTCGGTTACTTTATTTTAATCGATTTAGTTGTCTTTTGTTTTGTTCCACTTTTTCAATGTTTGTAATAATAACTTCCTCTGTTTTATTTGACGATGCTATGTCAAACCAAATTTATGAGAATATTTGAATTATTATTTACGAACTTGGTGATTTTCATTTATTGGAATGTGGAAATTCAAATTATTATTATTATAATATATTGTTGGTAATATGTGGACTTGTATTATGATGATTAATTTTAACTTAACCATTAAGTTGGATAACAACTTAAATACCTTTTTCTGCATTGTAAGTATACTTCAAAAATATGGCATCTTATTCTTGAAAATTTCAATCAGAATTGGGTTTTCCCCCCATACTTGTCTGTAGGCACAGGACCAATGGAACTCCCCTTATAAGCACTGTATGGTTAGGAGGCTATGGCAACTGGTTCTCCCTCACACCATGTGGAGAGTCTGGAAAGCTAGAAATGATTTTATTTTAAGAAATACCAGAAAGATATGTATAAAATTCTTTAATGAAATTATCATTGTAGTGAAAGACAACATTGAAAGATTTAAGCCTCCCAAAAATAAACTTTATCCTGAGGAAGAGGAGCACATTCTTGCTGCTTGGAACATTGGCACTAATAGCATTAAGCATAAGGACAAAACAGTAACATTGATAGATTTTTTGTACAATGGATCCAGCCTCCCACTACATGGCACAAACTAAACTTTGATAGAGCTTCAAAAGGTAATCCTAGGGATTCGAGTGGTGTTGGGGTGATTAGAGATCACAGCGGCTACTTTGTTGCCTCTAATTTTGGCAAGATGGGTAAGCAAACAAATCACTACTCAGAAGCTTTAGCAATGCTCTAGGGAATAAAGTTGGCTAGAGATTGTAATATTTTCAATATTATAATTAAGTGGGATTCATTAAACATTATTAATATGTTAAATCAAAAGCAACCTTCAAGCTGATCCATCAAGGACTTCATTAATGAAGCTATTGAAGATATGCAATTGTTTTGATAATTATAAGATTATCCATACCTATCGTGAAGACAATGGAGTGACCGATAGTTTATCAAATATTGGTGTCAACAATACAATGTAAACTTGGTTAAGTGGGGACCCCCTTATTGCCAAAGTACTTGATGACATCACTAAAGATATACATAATTTTAAATGCAATCATTAATAGATACAGAGCAGATGCTAAGGAGGTGTTTATTAATTGCAAAGTTAAGTTTGATGATGTTTTTAAAATTATGCACAGTTCAAAGGTCTCCAAAAGCATAGGCAGTGTTGAGTCGTATGCGATTCAATTTTTTTACCGTTGTGTAGAGCAGAAACAATACAGGTAAAACGGGGGGACCTCCATGCAAAATCGAACCCATTCATGATCCAGCCCTGAAAAATGACACAATTCTTTGGAATTATCTACAAATGGGGGGTATTTCAAATTTAGTTGAAAATATGAAGGGATTTGACCAAGAATACTCGGTGAAATCCGCTAATGGTTGGAGAAATCGTGCAGTTGAATATGGGGAAGTCAAGGTAGAGATCTCTGAGGAACTCATTACCTAGGTCACAGGGATGAACCTAGATGGAGCCAAGTTCTTCAACAAATGAGTTGATAGAGAGGTGGAGGCAAACAATTTCTCGATGATAGGGGAGAACCTCGAGTTTGTTGGGGCTAGAATAAAGGTGACCTCTATCCCTAAGCCCTTACTGAGATAGAGCATATGATGGTTAGGTACATCACTGTGGAGGGAAGATATGTCACCATTCCCCTAAAACATTTAATATTCCTCAATCATTTTCGTAGGAATCTTACCATCAATTTCCCACATTATTTACTTAATTCCTTGGAGAAGTCTGTTCTAGAAGTTCAGAATCATACCAGGGTTGTTCCCCTACACCAAGGTCTTCCTAGATCCACCATTGCTTTCATCCACCGGACCACTGCAGGGCTCTTAGCTCTTGCCCTCTGCCTACTCCCCCTATTATTATCCCTCTCCCTGTTGGCAGCTGCTACCTCTAGCAGGAAGAGGAAAGACAAGAAGACTAAGGTTTTTCTACCTTCTTCGAAGAGGATTTTGCATAGTCATAGGGATTTTGAACTTGCGGAGAACTTATTGCACATACGTAAGCCTGTTTGATAATTCCAGAGAAGTGGACCTTCTTACCAGGGTTAGAAAGCTTGAAGAGTAGATCAAAGACCTAAAAAATGCTATAAGGAATATGGAAAAAACAAAAGGTAAGAGGAAGCTACAAAATTCTGAGGACGATGATACTACTGCTTAGATTTCAAGAAGATCCTTTCACTTGATGCCAGGCTAGGAAATGACAAGATGCGTCATGATTGCATCCTCTCTACTCGGAAAGGTGTCTATAATTTTATGGAACAACACGTGAGAAGTGTGTGCAACCTTAGTGGAATTCCTGATAACATCTGGGATTCTAATGAGACTTGTGACCTTGCACTTGCTCAAGCGGACATGAATGATCCTTCTCATGCCACAACCATTGTGCTCTTCACCTCTCTCTAGAAAATTAAGGTCAAGATTGACAGGGCAGTCAAATGATGCGGTGCCCAGATGCTGCTTTGTTGATGTGAAGTTGTTGTTTCTTAGTGGTTTTGATGTTGTTTTCTTCCTGGGATGCCCTGTTTTGGATTCCTCTTTGCTATTTTTTGGATTACCCTTTTGTTGTTCTTCGAACCACTATCAAGATTGATCTTTTCATACTCTATTTACTGATATATCTGGATTTTGAGCCTCCATGTTTAAGGTGTTTAGCCTTTCTTGGATGGTTTTTCTCCTTTCGATATCTAGCTTTTTGAGCCTTTTTGTACACATGGTATAGTCCCTTCAAAACTATTTATCCATAATAAAAAAACAAATTAAATAAAAATAAATAAATTTAATAAAAGTAATATTAATTTGTAAAATTAGTAATATATATTCTAGAAGGATTTGGCATGTAAGTCAAAACTTATATTATATATATATATATATATATATATATATATATATATATATATATATATATATATATATTAATATTTAAAATTCATGGGTTTCGTAAACTGAAACACCTTCACATAGCACAAGTATGTGGCATGCATTAATGCATTTGCCAACATTGGGAAGCCTAAAAATTATTGAATATGTTGTCCAACTATAGTTTCTTTCATTATATTTGTTTCTTTTATTTCTCCTTGTCTGTTTTCATCCTTCCCTTCTAGGATACCTACGAGAGTTTTGGAGGAAGGAAAGCTTCAAATTGTTGGAGCTAGAAGAGTAAGAGGTTGTTGATTCTAGGTTTACTTCAAGCATGAATATCTTCTCCCTTTTCTGCTATATTATTTGTAAAAAAATGAGGAAAGACACATTCTATTTTAATGGTAATCAAAGGAATTTTTGGACATCTTCTGATTTAATTGGTTGGAGATGAAATTTAAAGAGAAAATTGATAGATTTTGTATTCTCTTAAGTTTTATTTTGTGGTTTTAGCTAAACCCAAAAAAAAAATGGAGATGGGGTTTTGGGTTTTTATTTGCAAAAAAGAAAAAATAGAATGAAAGTTAAAACTCCTTCTCTGCATTAAAATAAATTGTACCCGAAAAGAAAAGAGTTGGGTTTTTCCTATACTGGAAGAAGGAAAATGTTTTTGTGAATTTGTGTGTTTCAAATTCGATTTCTTCTTGTGGGTTTTCATTTTTGTTAATAGAAATTTGATTGTGTTTTCTGTAAACAAATCAATTTGATACCCAATTCCATAAATGAATCAATTTGGGTAACCAAATCAATATGGATATGCAACTGGTTGAGGTTTTCTTTTCCATCTTGGCTGTTATATGTAGGTCTAATTTTTAATTTATTGAGATCTTTTGAATGAAAATTTGTGGATGTCAAAGCTCTTGCATGGGGCTGCATTTTCCTGATTTTTTTTATTATTGGCATCTAAATCAGTTCATGTATAAATGAGGGTGTGTTGTTATGTGTGAATAACTAAAAAAAGAGTGGCATTTAGCTTGTAACTTCCATCCTTGCAATATCACTTGGATTCTTGCATGGCTCTGAAAAAGAAGTTTCTTGTCTTGGTACGGGCATGAAAGCCAGGAGAACTTTACCGAGTTGTACCAATGAGTAATTGGTGGCATGATTGGGTTTAATATAATGATATTGTATGAAAAAAATTATTAGTTTTTTTTTACTAGAAAGAGTATGCTAAAATGATGTAATCATGGTTACGCTATATTGTTGGATTGTTCGTATACCAGAAAGAATATGTTTAAATGATGTAATCATGATATTTTTACATTGTTTAGTTGGGTAGTTCATATAAGAAAAATGTTGTTTTTATTGTTTGGAAAAGGAATATATGTATATAGTTGCTCATTAACTGGAAATAATATGTTTTATTTCTCTTATTGTTTACGATTTATAGAGCTGCTCATTGAATGAAGATAATATGTTTTATTTTCTTTATTAATGATGTTTTATAGAGTTGCTCATTAACTAGAATGTTTTAATATGTGTTATTTCTCTTATTAATGATGTTTTTTGACATTTTATAGAGCTGCTCATTGACTGAAAATAATATGTTTTATTTTCTTTGTTAATGATGTTCTTGGATGATATGAGGAGCTACTCATTACCTAGAGAGAATATGTTTAATTGGTATTTGGAATTGTTGATTTCAGACAGTTTTGTTAAGTTGTTCATTTACTAGAGGGTAAGTAAAATAATATTTAAATATGTACCATGTAAAACATGATTTGCTTATGGTTATAATATAAATTTGGATTTTGAATGGTTATGGTTTGATACTTTTTCTTTCTTCTGATGGTAACTTATAAAAAATAAGAAAAAAATGTAATCTTCTTAAACATATTGTTCCAACGATTTATGTAAAATTGTAAATGTCAAATATTTATTGTTTGAAGCTGAAATAAGGATGTTTTAATTCTTGTGATTAGAGGGAAACATGATCGCTGAAATAGATATTGGTTGTTCTATTTTTGTGCATTCATAGTTGTATCTTTATAGAAAACATGTAGTAATACATTCTAAGTTGTATTGCCATGCACTTCTTGATAAAACAACATTAATATATTTCATATTTTATTAAATAATTGCATGAGAAAATAGAGGCAATATTCATGCCAGTACATTTTGAATTGACATCATACCACTACTCCAGTCTTGTAGGACAATTTTCCATCACATTCAAATATGTGGAAAATCATGTCTTGAGAAGTTTTATCATAGCATGGATCTAAATGAGTTACTTGGATTTCAATTTGTACAAGGATGATATCCTAGAATCTTGACTGAATTTAATGGGATCATGGACCCATTGTTAATATGCAAAGCTCACTATGTGAGAGTTATAATATTAGTTATATATTTTGCCTTAACGACACATGTAATTTTTTTTTTTAATAAAGAGATGATTACTTTGTATGAATAATATCTCAATATGAGTAAATGATAAATACTAGAATTGCGAGGTCTTACTTATTATAAATTGTTAAATATATTTATTTGATATTTACCAATGTATGAAGCCGAAAATTGGAAAATTATTATAACATTCAATTGTCTTTTAATTTCTAAAATAAATAGCTATTTAGTGGCATTGTTGATTGGAGGAATAATTTAATATATATTAATATATATTTAATTCGGCCTTTCAGCAAAACTTGACATTAATTTGTTAAGATTGTAAAGCCTAATTTTTAGAGGATGAAAGAGTATCATTATGATAAGGTATTTTAAGGTTAAAAATCGAGCATCAGGAAAAGAGAATTTAGATAGGAAGGTAATTAGATGAAAAGATCCATTAGGCATATTAAGAGATAATTACATGCGGAATGCTGAAATAGTTACATTTCAAGATAACGAATGTACTCATCTCATAATGATCCTAATTGGCCTTGGCATCTATCTCGATATAAAATCTTGCAAGATAAGTTTAATTGGAAATAAAGTAAATACAAACTATAAGATCTAGATAACAATAAAAGGGATAGTTGTGAGGTGGCGGAAGAGTTAAAACTCATAAGACTAGTGTGTTGTCTTGATTTTAGCCGTAACCTACATGGCAGATAACTTTGGCCAAAGTAATGCATTGATGGATGTGCATTGTCTTATTACCTTGTCCTCTAATTAAAAAAATAATCAGTAACTTGATCATGGGAAGTTGAACACTGAACATGAGGTAGGCAATGGTTGGATACCAAAATACCAAGTCAGGAAACTAGCTTCGTGGTAGACCCAAGGACTTTCACATGGTTCCCATGACCTGATAAAGGTTGAGCTGAAATGCTAGTAATCATTTTCACTCGAAGTAGTGATGAAGGGAGATCGTGGAGATCTGGATAAACCATTCTTAACCACACATGGCTTACATGGATGTTGTCAGATAGATCAAAATAAAAAAATTTATTTAATGAATTTGATTATATTAATATGTACGGTTGTAGCTTTGTAATTTTATTTTATTTTTTTAAAATCCTCATTTTCCAGCTCTTGTAATTTTTAACTTTGCATTTTGGTATCATATCCAGAGGCTCAGACACTTATACTTTAATGGGACACATGTTCTAATAAAAATTATCATCTTTTATAAACCATGAAACTATGGCTAGGCCGGAAGCAAGAGCTAATATCCTGAGTTACATTGGGGTAAATAATTATGACGTGCCAGATAATACGGATGCTAAGTTAGAATAAATCCTTAACCTTTTGAATGACATCCAAAACCGAGTTGCTGCCATAGAATAACAAGGTCAGGGTGGTGAAGAAGATAAGGATCGCAAGGATGAGAATCAAGGTGATGAGAAACATGATGATCAACCCGAGCACCTGAATGAAAGAAAAAATAAGAAAGCAAGGTTGGTTGTTGAGTAAGAAAGGAAAATTAAAAAAATATCCCCACCTAAATTTGATGGTACAACTCTTGGGGATGGTACTGAAAATTGGCTCTTTGAAATGGAAAATAATTTGGAGATTAGGGACTTTTTAAAGGAGAAGAAAGCAATATGGCGAGCCTACCAACTATCCTGTGAAGCATCTTCCTAGTGGGATAACCATAAAATGGAATTATGAATTGATTCTGGTATGATCATGTGGGAACATTTCAAGGCATACTTCCATCAAAGATGGCTACCTTAGCTATACTTTGACCAAAAGATGGCAGAATTCCAAAATCCGATTCAAGGAAAGTACTCAATTACAGAATATTGGGAACGTTTCACTCGATTTTTGAAATATGTTCCTATGTATCAAAAGGATGAGAAATTTTGAGTCAGAAAATTTATAATGGAATCCTAATTATCATGGACCTACCTCGATGGAAATAGTGTTTGAAAAAGCTATCAAGCAAGAACAAAATTTGCGAAGTATTTATGCCGCTAAAGAGGAAAACAGAAGGAAAACTAAATATTTTCAAACACCAACCGCAAGTAAACCAGCATGGAAAAAGGGAAAAAAAAATATCATGCCTAGAAATAAAATATGAATAGTGGGTAGAATTTTTGTGAATAATAAAAAAAATGGGTAACAAGGAACAAGTTTCAGCCAGAATAAGATTGAGAGAAAAGGACCAGTGAGTAGATGTTTTAAGTGTAGTGGTAATTATTTTGCTAAAAAATTCCACAAAGAGGACAATGGAATAAACATTAGAAGGGATATACTATAGTAAATAAAAAGGGGCAACAACATAAAATATATGCTACAGTCCATAATAAGCAAGAAGAAAAGAAAACGACTCCAATAGAAACTTTGGGTAAGATTTTTAGAGAACATGTTTCTGTTTTATTTGATTCGAGTTCAAAAAAATGTTTTGTTTCATATAAAGTAGCTGATAAACTCAAAATAGGAGTTGAGTGCATGGAACACACTTGAACTGTACAGTATGGAAATAATGTTGTACATAGAGTGAATCAATGTTTGTTTGAGGCACCACTAGAATTACCTGAGTTCATGACAAGATTAAACCTATATGTTGTACCTCTTAGATCCTATGATGTTGTCATAGGTATAAATTGGTTGAGTTGACATAATGCAACCTTGGATTGCTTAGGTAAATGTGTAACATGTTACGATGACCAACAGAAAACAACAAGTGTTCAGGGTGTTAAAAGAGAGTTTGTCACTAGGTAGATTTATGTCATGCAGCTGAAAAATCAAAAGCAGAAGGAATGCCATCTATATGTTGTAAAAATAAAAAATTCGGGATGGTAAAATGAGCCTTAAATTGAATCATTTCCCATCCTAAGGGAATTTAGAGATGTGTTTCCAAATGAGTTTCCTAGACTTCCACCTAAGCATGAATTTGACTTCATAATAGATGTCAAACCAACAACAAAACCGATCTCCAAGGCACCGTACATAATGAAAACAACCAAATTAGTTGAGTTGAAAGCTCAATTACATGAATTGTTGTCCTTGGGTCTGATTAGACCAACTATATCTGTTAGTGCAGAATCATAGCACCCCCAAATGGCTTGATTGTGAGTGGGGAATTTGGTGTGATTACACAACATTGGACCATCTCTTAAGCTGTGGGACTTGCAAAACTTGAGATGGGCCTCCAGAGAAATCCGATTCTTGATTCCTAATCTACCTGCCACAAGCACTTGAGTGCAAGTAGAATCTAACTAATCCTAATCTAACTATTTCAAAGGGAGAGAGAGAGAGAGAGAGAGAGAGAGAGAGAGAGAGAGAGAGAGAGAGAGAGAGAGAGAGAGAGAGAGAGAGAGAGAGAGAGAGAGAGAGAGAGAGAGAGAGAGAGAGAGAGAGCCTACACTAAGTGGTGATACACTAGAAAAGGAAGTGGCAAGATACTCTGTTGAGGGAGAATGAATTATGGAAAATGGGACTGAGGGAGGTCAGACAGAATTGACATAGACCTAAATCCAAATCCAACATCGAAACTCTATGAAGAACGACATCCTACACATGTAAACATGAAATACATACACAGGGAGAAAACATGAGATAAAGAGGCACAAAGAAACAAAAAAATGATGCTAAGGGTTGAAAGACGCCACAAAACAAGATTTTATTTCTCTATAAGGTGCACAAACTATTACATGGGTGCTTTGAGGAAAAAATACACTCTCCAGACATGGAAGAAGGCTTGCATCTCAAATGGAGTTGGGAAATGACTTTCACAACATGTACCCACATCCTAGAATGTCTCCCCCTTCTCAAATGAGAAGTGTTACAATATATAGATGATGAAAATTGAAGGGAAAGAAGAAGCTCGACTCTGATCTTAAAATACAACCACCAACCATTAATGCCCACTACAAATTCATCCACCATCTGCCAAGTCTGGTTCCCCATGTCTGTTTGGCATGTTGAAGAAGGAAGTACGATAGATCAAATCAAATCAGATATGATAGTTGAAGTAATCAAATTTTACATTAATGGCCTGGAAGACATTTTCCCATTTTCACCCACCTAACCTCATCAAAATTAAAGTTTCAGGCTCTTGTATGTACCCAAAACTGTAGGTACTGTACTACCGAAAAGAGGTTACAGAAATCCCAATGATGATTCAGGTCTCTTCGCAAGGTGTTTGGAATCTAGAAAAGCTCACTAAGTATATGTTTGCATCCCAAATTATTTATCCAAGATCCGTGTACTTTCTTCTATCCTTTGCCTCCTTTTTCTTTGCATTTTGGTCTTAAGTGACAAGACCGCCGCCCTGCATGGGCGGCGGTCCTGTAACCGCTGCCCTGCATAGGGTAGTGGTCCTATGCACGTTTTCCAGAATGTTCTGAATTTCACGTCAAATGTAAAAATTCAACTTTTACCCGCATTCTTCAACCACTTTGGCTTGCATTTATGTTTTGGTCACCTGGTAAATAGTGTTTTCCCTTTGTTTATAGTAAAGGAGATCAATTCCAAGTTACCCTCTGGTAAATCCAAATGTTATAAATATCTATCTTGTTTTCAAAAAAATGTCCCCTCTCCTTCTGTGTTTGATTATTTAGTTTGCTTACAATTCTTGCATAAGTTTCAATAGTTTCATATTTTGCATGAGTTATCAGTCTCTCATTTCTGTATTAGTGATCATTTGATCTTCTTGCTTTCATCTTACTTCATTGCTGTCCCATACAATCAGTTTAGCATAAGATAGTTTCATTTTTAGATTAGAATCCATTTAGAGTTGCACGTTTTGTTTGTCACAAGAGGTAGTTTCCAAAATTGTCAGTGTATTTGTGTTGTATTCCTACAATAAATCCTGCTAGGAATTACATAGGCAAGCTCTGTTCACTTGCACTATCCCTCTCTTACTTGCATTGTATTTGGTTTATATCCAAAGCTGCCATTATTCAAGTATCTTCTTTTGCTGATGCTATCATATACACACTTTTCTAGATTCACGAGAACACGAAGGGACGAGGAGATCACTCTGAGGGGACAAAGTCACAGAAAACTAGATTTACCATTATTTTATAAAATCTAGGTTTGAGCTATCAAAGTTGTAGTTAAAAATATATCAAATAGAGTAGTAAATTATTTCATTTCAGTTAAATCTCACTTTCGATATTGCCAGGGAAGCTGTGGGGAATGATAGTTTCTGAGAAACTATGATTCATTCTTCACTTATGAGGTAGGATTGGAAGTCTTTTCGATTAAACTAGTTGGTTATTTAAATATTTAGGATAAATCATAACTGCACAGGAAAATAGCTATACCAAGCTACTTTACTTGTTTTGATTATGTTATTAGATTAATTTTCCATCTTCTAAATATATTAGAATATCCGCTCTTTTAATTTAATTAAAATACTTCATCAAAAATACAAAAATAAAAGAATATATGCATAGTGTAGATACATAATTCATAATTAGTTTATTCATTTCAGTTAAAATTGAATCATCTTTGTATGACAATCATGGGACCTAGAGAGCCCAAAGATTATGTTTTCGAACCAGTGGTACCTCAACCAAATCTCCCCACAACACTAGCTGATATAGATCAAAACCTTAGGATTCAGGTTTTTCGAATGACAATAAACTTACAAGTAATTAGTAGACAATTGAGAGAGTTGAATATTGAAGACGACAAGGTATAAACATTCTAGTCAAATCAAACCAACTATAGACTGCCTTGATAGGACATCTGCATGACTATACAAGAACTTGAAAGAGAAAAAATATTTGGTTGCGATCCTTTAGTTCCACAACCCAATGCAGGAGACCTCCTCATTGACATAAATACTAGCTTATGTATTCAAGTTACTAGAACGCTTGTAAGATATTATGAGAAAATCATACAACTTCTAGTTCTAAACATAGAAGCTGAAAAAGATTATGACTATTGGACAGTTAGAAGAAGAGATTGACTCCTCATATGACCATAGGAGGTACGCCACAACCACAAACTTACAGTTGTGATCCATAGGTCCCACAACCCAGTGGGCCTACTAATCAATCAAACATTGAAGCTAGTTTATGCACACTAATATTCAGATCCTCACCACTTCTGCTAGATAGCAATATACAATTCTCCGTATTAAATGTAGTAGCCAATTAGGCAGGGATTTCTGGATTAGACCAAAGAATCGTCTATAAAACTCCAAAGGATTCAGTATACCTCTCATCACCATTCTCATGACCTTTTCTGGAAATATAAACAAAGCACCTACAGGTCATTTTCCATGTATCCAACAACCAATAAATAGGTTCTATGCAGATCTTGACATTGATTGGAGCCTCCGAGAAGCTATTATATCTGAACAATCCATTACACCAATTTAGGTTAGGAGGGCCTTCTTTGCCTTAGATTCACAAATTCCTTTATTACATGTTGAGGATATAAGATTTCCCAACTAGTTTGTCTATACCCACATATATTCTATTCTCATCAGCTGTCTCGGCATGACCTCAGGAGGTCGGGTACGAAGAAAAGTTTCTTGTAGATTCTCATGCTTGCATGTCACTTTTCTATCGTACAAAATTGGTGAACTAGATGTGAAACAAACAACTGTTCTCCTTTTATTTTCATTTCTTTCATCCACCTTCTCTCTTTCCCATTATTGTGTGGGTATTCATGTATCCCCCGAATATGTCGGGATACGACGCATATGGCAGACCTCTCTCAGGTCTCAAATAAAATTATGGTCAAACAAATAGACAACCGTCACCCTTACTTTCTGCATGGGCTGACAACTATTCAAGTAATTACTTGTCATCACAAAATCCTCCTCAAATAACTAGCTCTAGTTCTTCATTCCGAATTGAGGAGTTGGATCAGACTACACAAATGCAACAACTAGAGCCCACAGGATCTAACAATATGATGTTTACTAGAGAGTATAATTCATCTCCTCAGGTTTTGTTTAGACCAAAAATCAGTAAACAGTTAGATCCACTCCCATTTTTGGATGAGGAGTATTTAGTGCGCTATGCTAGAAGTGAACAATGCTTCCAAAACATGTACCCACCTATAGGAAGTTTGCAAATACAACCTAATACCCTACTCCAAGAAAACACCCCCATTCCTCCACCTATGGGAAATACTCTCGGTGAAACTTGGCAGGGTAATGATCAATTCATAGTAGGGTATCATACCCCTTTACAACCTCAAGGTGTACAACAAACACCATTAAGGTAAAACACTGTGTCTTTGCCAATCGTTGTCATCTCAGCCTTAGTTGAGAAAGTTAGAGGATTGGAACTTGCTCAAGCAAATCAAAATTCTAATTTTAGGCAAGTAGGAATCCCCAACCCTCCGCATCATCCCAACCAAGTTGACCTCCTTACAGGAATAGACATGTTAGGCACACCTCCTAAACATTCGTATAACTATCAATAGCAAACACCAATTAGAACTGCATTTTCAAATGCCACTCCAGTTGAAAATATGATACCTCCCAAATTAACACTAGACAACCCATACCAGAGCAATACTCCTCCCTACTTAAACATTTATTCAAAATCACCACAGGGAGACATATTCTCTTCTCCCGGGATGTTTGCTCAACCACAAGGATTTTCTTATGCACCTATAAATACATATGCCATGCCATATCAACAACCCATGCCACCCCCACCCCCTCAGCAGGCACCATCAATGGTCGAAGCCTATGCGGTAGGGACTTACTCAGAATATTTGAAAGAGCCCCTAGACTTCACCATACGAAGTGTCATGCTTCCAAGGCCTCTTCCTGATTTACCCAAATACAAAGGGGAGGGAGATCCAAATGTGCATATCAAGGCCTATGCAATGGCCATTCGAGAACTACTCCCTTGGGATGGGGTTGTTGCTAAGATATTCCCTAAAACCTTAGAGGGTATTGCCCTTGATTGGTATTACAAAATACCTGAAGCCTCGATACACTCATTCAAACAACTTGTGTTAGAGATTATTAAAGGTTTTGATATGAACAAATTATTGAGAACAGGAATCTAGGAATTCTTGTATATTAAATAAGAGCATAATGAATCCGCTACTCATTTTATTCAAAGATGGCGTACGGTTCTCTACTCATCACCAAGTGCTCTAAACATGGATCAAATGGAACTATGTGATTTATTCCTTCATTCCCTCAATAGAGAGATAAAAGAAGAATTCCAGAAGTTCCCACTAAGAACTTATGATGAAGTACTCGAGAGTGCTCTCCGAATAGATCAAGTAGGAATAGATAGTGGTCATAAGACATATAGAATAAATAGGAAATTAATCATTCCCAATCAAAACACTATGACCTATCCTGATGCCGGGAATACCAATAAAGGACTCAAAATCCTTAACTAAAACTGTAGGGTAAAAAAAAATGGAGTAACAAACCAAGTTAAAAGAGCAAATGTTGTAAACATTTCGCCACTCATAACAATCAGCGAAATAAAAACTTTACTCCAACAATCAATGCGGTGGATTTTAATCGTCCATCATGATAACAAAAACAACAACAACAACAACAAAAATGGAAAATCCAAACACAAGGTCCAAATCAAAACCCAACTGGATATCAGAGTCAAAACTAAAGGCAACAACCTCAAAATTTTAACTCTAACAACCAACAACCTAATCAGAATTTTGGACCATAGTAGGTTTCAAATCAACAAATTCAAAACTATAATCCCAACTTGCATTGTGGTTTCCACAAGATTCAAGGCCATGATACTAGGACTTACTATGACTACAATAAATTCATGCAGTGTTTTCCAGAAGACCAATGACAACTCTTTATAGATATGTTCTTAGAAAATTCTGTAATACCCACGCCAAACACTTACACAAGGAAATCTCCCCTTAAAATGTACCCCTCAAGATCTTTAACGATCCGCTCCCAAATCATTCTAGCAATAATAGGTTAGATCCAAGTGGAACAAACAAGGGTGTTATGATAGGAAATAACGATCATGAAGCCTCAACTTCATTAAATCCACCAGTCGCACCCCAATTAGGAACTCGACTGCAAACCAAGATAGTTGGCCTGGTAGAGTTAGACACCGAGCTACTCGTAGAAACCATAACAAGAACACATGATTATTCTTCTCAACCAGTTTTAATTTATCCATTAGAACCAGAAAACATTCAACAAACATTGGTAAAACCCATAGGCACTTATGATTTAATTAATGACTTAATGAAGACCTTCTCTCATATTTCCTTCTTGGATTTGTTGAAGAACTCTCCCACCCATAGGGCTACTCTCTTAGAAGCATTAGGCCTTGGTCATTTAATTAACATCACTCCTCCTTCAAAAACATAGGTAAACCATGTAGAATTTGATTTCTACCCTCAAGGGCAGCTAGATAGGGATACTGAGTTTATATTTGATGTAAGAAAAATGTCAATAGACGCTGAAATTACGTGTAGAGGTGACTCAACCTTGCATCTACAGGTATGGGTTTACAATAATTATGTTAAATGTGCAATGATTGATGATGGGGTAGTAGTTAACATAGTCCCCTTCACTTTTCTTCAAAAGCTAGGATATGGAGAAACAAATTGTTCCACAACATGAAATACGCTAAGAGGTTATGATAGCCTCAAGGCCACTTCAATTGGAACCATAGTTTTACCAGTCACTTTAGGACCCAAGACGGTCCTCACTGAATTTTATATTATAGATCTGGAAACCAACTATAATATGATTTTCGGTCGACCATGGATACACCGCATGAAGGTAATCCCTTCCACGCTATTCCAAGAAATAAGATTTTTGCACCTAGGGAAAATATTTGTGGCACAAGGTGACCCAAAACCCTTCGATATACACCTAGCTGACTTGAAGAAAAGACCAGGTGTTCACTCTGAGTTTGAACTCCCAACAAATCAACTTAACAAACCAATCAGCTCAAAACCAGAAGAGAAACTGATACCTACAACACAATTAGAAATTACGAATCTAGTCGAGGGCATTTTAACACTCAAAAATGAGACTAACGTCGTAGAAACAGTATCATTAGGGACTACTACAAAAATTGTTGAATTACTAGAGAAATATCTACCAATTCTCCTACCATTTGATTCTATGGGTATGGGATACACCATGGGAATTGGTTCCCTTCCATCAGAAGAAGTTTGTATGGTAGAAGTAACCGAGGTAGAAGAAACAGACACAACGAATATCCCAACATCCATTTTTCCAAGAAAATATTGGACTCTCCACTTTGATGGAGCTAGATGTCACTTTGGAGCTAGGGCAGGTGTGATCTTCACTTCTCCCGAGGGAAAGATCCTACCTTTTGCCTTTAAATTAAACTTTGAATGTACAAACAATGGGGCTGAGTACGAAGCCCTCCTCCTTGGCCTCATCATAGCCAAAATAATGGGTGTCGATAACATTAGAGTGCTAGGAGACTCACAACTAGTTGCAAACAAAGTCTCTGAGGTATATGAGACTAGAGCTGAACATTTACAACTCTACAAAATGGTGGTATTAAATCTAAGAAAAGGATTCAACTTCATATCAATTGAAGCAATCCCATGAGAGAAGAACCTTCCCATAGATTCAATAACAACCTCAGCTTCCCATTTTACTCCAAACAGTGAGTTGGAAAACACAAGTTTCACGGTATCACTTCGTACTGAACCATTGGTGCGTAAAATACCAACAAACCCGCTCCTGACTCATATAGAAGCTGAGAATGAGTTTTCTATCCTGGATCACTTTGACAGTGATAGAGTCACTCTCGAATATCTAAATTCCTATGCGGAGCTGCATCTCACTCATCACATAGTGGATCTTTCCCTAATACCACATTCCTCTTCCTATTTTGGAAATATCGTAATAGAGTCTCCTCCATAAATGGATATTGATATCTACGAGGTAGAGAATGGAGAAGTTTAGAACTACCTTTGGCCCCGCCTAAATTTGAAGAAGGCAATGCTTCCTTAATCGAAGAAACAATTGACATAAACATTGGAATGGAGGAAGAACCAAAGATTTTAAAATTAGGATCCTCATTAACTCCAGAGGAGATAGAAATACACACCCAAATCCTCAAGGAACATCAAAAGGCTTTCCCATTTAACTACAAAGAAATGACAAGAATTGCACCACATATCACGGTACATAATCTTGTCACCAAACCAGATGCAAAGCCAATTAAACAAAAGTCAAGACCAATGAAGCCAAAAGTGGCTCTCATGGTGAAAGAAGAAGTAATGAAACTTCTCCAAGTAGGATTCATCAAACCAGTTGACTATTCACAATGGGTATCTAATATCATTCCTGTTCTAAAAAAGAATGGGAAGATACACATTTGCATAGAATTTTGGGATATTAATAAAGCCTGTCCCAAATATGACTTCCCGTTACCATCCATTTACGTCATTGTTGATACAAAAAATGGATTTGAACTGTTGTCCCTCATGTATGGGTTCTCAGGGTAAAATCAAATTAAAATATTTGAACAGGATCAACCCAAGACCACATTTATAACTCCTTGGGGAACTTATTGTTACGTTGTCATGCCGTTCAGTCTTAAGAATTCTGGTGCTACATACCAATGGGAAATGACATACATATTCCATGACCTTATTCATAAAATTGTGGAATCCTATGTGGATGATTTGTTGGCCAAGGCTAAGAAGCGCTGTGATCACCCAGAGGTACTCCGTATCATTCTCTCACGATTGATCGAGTATGGTGTCACCTTAAACCCAGAGAAATGTGTATTTTGTGTGACAAGAGGCAAGCTTCTGGGTTACATTATATCCTCATGAGGGATTGATGTTGATCCAGCCAAAATTTGGGTTGTTCTTGAAATGATTCCACCATCAGAAGAGTTTGGTATCAGATCATTTCTTGGTAAACTAGGTGCAAAATGAAGGTTCATACTCAGATTTAAGTTTTTCTATTCATCTAATCAACAATCTATTAAAGAAATATTATAGCACTAATTAGACAGAAGAATGCAACAAGGCCTTCAAAGCGGTTAAACACTTCTTGTTGTCTCCTCCCACACTAATGCCTCCCAGACCAGATCATCCTTTGATCATCGTATTCATGGGCTATTAATGTCTCGCTAGCCTACATGCTGGCTCAAGAAGACAATGATAAATGAGAACTTGTAGTATATTTCATTAGCCGAACATTGCTTGATTATGAAACACATTATACATAGGGGGAGAGAGAATGCCTTGCCATAGTATTTGCAACCAAACATTTAAGACATTACATGTTAAACCAAGAAACAAGGGTCATTGTAAAGATAGATCATTTATGAAAATTCCTCACACAAGGGTCTTTATCTAAAAAGGTTAGAACGTTTCATAAACTTTAATGGGTGAATTTGAATTAATGTTTGTAAACCAGAAATCCATTAAAGGTCAAATCATTACATATTGGTTAGCTGATAATCCATTAGATAAAGGCAATCTGGTAAATCTAGACTTTCCCAATGAGTGCATATACTTTGTCGAAACCAGACCCCCCATCTCTACATGCCCTTGGTACACCGATATCGTCAATTTTATCATGAACCATACGTACCTAGAAGGTGCCACATCGCAACAAAGAAGGTGGCTATGCATTATCGCTACTAAATATGTTATATTAGAACAAGTGCTCTATCGTAAAGCCTTCGATGGAATGCTTTTAAGATGCGTAGACACAGAAGAATCCAAAAATATTCTTTATGAATCCCATAGTGGGATATGTGGAGGCCACTTTTGTGGTCACACCACTGCTCACAAAATACATCAGATGGGCTATTTCTGGCCCACTCTGGAACATGACGTGGTAGAGTTTGTGCACAAATGTCGTAAATGCCAAGAATTCTCTCACGAGATTCACATGCTAACACAGGCTCTGTAACCAATCGCAACCCCATGGCCTGTTTCCTCGTGGGGTCCAAATTTGATAGGGAAATTCTCTCCCTCATCAACAGATGGCCATAACTTTATAATTACGGCCATATAATATTTTACCAAATGGGTAGAGGCCATGCCTCTCACCACCGTACCAGGTTTTGTAATTGCTAAGTTTATTTTGAATCAAATCACTTGTAGGTATGGTGTCCCGCAAGTCATTATCTCAGATAATGGCACATCCTTTAAGAATGATGAGGTTTGTGAATTATGTAGTAAATTCAAGATAAACCATCATACGGCTTCTGTTTACTACCCTCAAGCCAACGGACAAGCTAAAGCCACAAACAAAACATTAAAATCTATTCTCCTCAAAATAGTTAAGGAGAACAAACGAGATTAGCATTTAGAATTATATGTGGCCTTGTGGGCCCATTGAACCTTAATAAGAACACCAACAGGAGCAACCCCTTTCTCATTAGTATTCAGGGCAGAAGTAGTTTTCCCACTTGAGGTCGAAATACCCAATCTCCGCATCTCATTACAAGGGATTTTGGGAGAAGAAGCCTATAGAGAGGCACGCCTCTCTCAATTAGAAAGCCTTGATGAGGCCAGGCTGAACGTCGAACAACGATACAGAGCCTATGCTGACCGGATGTGCCAGAAATATAACAAAAAGGTCTACGAGCGAGAAATATATGAGGGAGATCTAGTTCTAAGACTAGACAACCGGATTGATAAGAAAACCGGTGAAGGAAGGAAATTCCGGCCCAAGTGGTTGGGCCCATACCAAGTCATGAAAGACTACAGAAATGGTGCGTATATCTTATGTACATTAGAAGGTGAGGAGTTCAATGAAACAGACAATTCCTTGCATCTTAAACGATTTTACGCATAAGGCATCAACGTCACCATTTGTATATTATATCTACCTACATTGCATTAGTCATTTAGTTGTCTCATTTTGTTCACTCGTTTCGTAAATATTCTATTCAAGGAACTTATTCCTAAGCAATTCATTACAAACTTCTGAAAGTATTGGAAAAAACATTCAAAATCATATCTCTTCAAGTTTTCATAATATCATCAAATAATTCCAAAATCTTTTCATCAAGATCGACAGAAAAATATTGACGAAAACCATACCAAGGCCTGCATACTTGGTTTTTGCTATTTATTTCTACTAGGTGAAAGTTGTTCTTACCTACGGTCTGTTCTAGAAGCTTCCTTGGTGTCACATCTATCCCTCTTACGTCTCTTTGAAACAAGGATATTCTAAAATCACAAATCAAAAGTGTCAAAATCAAATAGAATCAAAAATACCAAGCAAACATAGAATATTTTATTTTACAAACTTCTTTGCCCCACCAACCTTCAGTGATAAGCCTGCATATCTTACTAGTGATGCGAGGTTGTGAAAGGAAATAAGTGCTCTTACTCATTTATATCCTACCTTTGGTGACAAACCCATGCTTCTTACTAGTGGCATGGGGAAGGGTGTGGGGGGTCCAGTCACACAAATTAACAAATCTTGGTATTTTAGAAATACAAATCAAATTATATCAAGTGAAAATAAGCATCCAAATTCCAAAGAGATCAAATCCTCAAAACCATATTTTTTCAACCAGGTTGCCATTTATAAGATCTAAGTCTAGATAAACTGGAAAGTAAGTTGCCTTCTGAACTTGGTGGTAGTTTTGAGTAGGGTAAGTGTGTAGGTATAGGTTTGGTTCCTGTCACTAGTTTGTCTATCTCTCCTCATTTCATTCAGTCAAACTCATACAACTTGCACCCTTCCCAACTCTTGGTGATGAGCCCTCGCATCTTACTAGTTTGCGTGAAGTTAGGAGTGGGGCAAGTTCATCTCGTTATCATTATACATTCATCACGTTTTGCCGAAACAAGAAGAAACAATGAACATTACCCAGAGAAGCAAAAATTTCAGTACTACAATATGTTTGCATCATCATATATCAGCATTACAAAAAAAATCAAAGAGAAACATTATGTTATCACTTGTCATCCATTGCATACATTCTGAAAAGCATATAAAATCAAAGATTCTAAAAACATCTAGTATACACATAGGAAACGAATCACAAAAATTCTAGACATAAGAAGATCTAGATCCAAAAAGAGATATACATATATATATATATATATATATGAATCCTATTTTATGTACAATGCCATCATGTACTAGGCATGGTCAAAACACTCAATGAGCTCAGAAAATACAAAAACACTCGTATAAATGTCCGACCAAAAATCACTACAAAAAGACACCACGATCTCTCAATCCCTGTGAGATCCCTCAGAAGGTGCACGGCCTCATCTAGGACTCCTGCTGTGACAACATTTTGAATGAAATGAGGGCTCACGATCATAGCCTGTAGTTGTGGTCTCACTGTGAGAATGACTCCTCCTCATCAAGCGCTCAACAGTCTTATATCCAACTACCTCAGCGCGGAGAGAAGTCATGATCTTCACCGCCTTCCAAATAGGGGAAAACACATCGGTATGTCTACCGGACTGCTGAAGGCTCTCCCACATCCACTGTAAGCTCGACCCATGTACTCTCTGAAAGGAGCAGTAGAGTGTCTGCGCACACCTAGCGAATCAAGTCTCGCCATCCCTCAACAGTCGCTGCAAATAAAAAAGGAGAAATAAACAAGTTAGAAAGTTGTCCATGATAAAGTAAAAAACAAACGAAACAACAAAAGGGAAATATCAACTAAACAATTCTAACTAAAATGAAATCGAGAAAAGAGTAGTAACTCACTTGGATCTCCAGGCATCTAGGTGGGATCTCTAGGATCTGCACCTGCCACTGACCCTGCCGCTGACTGTGGAACCTTCCTCAAATCTAGAAAGAGGTGATGTCCTGCTACAGACTCATCATCTCCCCCAATGCCCTGAGAAGGTAACTCCTCTGAGATTAGGGTCACCTTCTCTGCACTCTCCTCCGCCCTCTCAGCCCTCAAGATGTCCTGAGTGTCATGCCACTCAGGGTCACTCTCATCATCCCCAGCCGTCCCACCTGTCTCGCCTCCCTCCGTCTCCTCTCCTGTGAATTCCTTAAGAGTTTGAGTCCACATCAATAGGCTCATCGCTCTCTCCACTATGAGTAGGACCGGCTCTGATTTGAAGTAAATGTGCTCGAGGAGCACTGGCTACCCCTCGGGCATGAACCACCCGCCTAGCTGCAATGGGAACTCCAAGAGTGATCGTAGTCCAACCTCAGCCTTTAGGACCTCCCCTGGCCTCATGAACAAACCTATATACTGGGCCCCGATGGAGGAAACATATCAATGTAGGGGAGGTGAAATTGTTGTGGTACTCTTTCAAAAGGGGTGGATCTCCAACTTCCTCGTCCTGTCTATCAGCTGACTAGTAGTATAGCAAGCGATCAATGTGTGTGCCTCCTCTCCCCATAACCCTGCCATGGCCTGATAAGGAGTGGCCTCCATGTCCGCAATAGTCAAAGAAGCCACTGGCTGGTGTGGAATCCTAAGTATGGTCATCCCTGTCCAACTCACTACCCTGATAGCCATGGGATCCTCTGCTTGTACACCTATCCCATAGGGAATGTTGCACTCATACACCCAACTCATGACTAGAGTAGGATGACTCAATGACTACCCCTGTAATCTAACCGCCCTATACAAATCATGATAGGTGGTCCCAAGGATGTCTGATCCCTAAGCGTAAACATGGCCATGTGCCTCAATCTGTGCAATGATAGGAAACTTGCCCAATAGTATAAGAGAGTATCCCCTCCCTTGTCCCCAATCAACAGTGAAGCAAGGATACCCATAATAGCCTGGCAAAACACAAGGATATCTGAACCAACAATAGAATGGATGTTCACCCCCTTCTTTGACCCCATGGAAACAACAACATCTCCCATATATGTGGCCCACTGAACCATCTGAAATCTAGACAGTGCTGTCTTAAGAGATAGTCGCCTCCTAAGAATCGGGACCCCCAATATACGGTAAACATCCTCAAGGGTGATGGACCACTCACCCCTAACTTGTGGAAATCGGAAACTGTTCCAATATGCATCCCAATATGAAAATAAGTCCCACAATATGTGACTAGCAGATACAACATGAGGGACCTGAGCAATCCTCCAAATGCCAGCCCTCTATAGAGTATCCCACTCTGCCTGAGTAAGTGCCTCTAGCACTGCAGGGAGCCAATCACATTCCCTCTTTCTGCTCCATTTGATGTATTCCTCCTTCTGAATTCACCCAAAACACAGAAAAGGAGTAAGTTAGTAATATAATCCAACTGGAAAAATCATCAGGAACATATAAAAATGCCAAAAATGCAAAAACAATCAAGTGATACATCTCTTTTTACATTCTATTCAAAACTGCCACCCTGTGCAGAGCGGCGGGTTTCATAACTGCCACCTTCAGAGGCGGTGGTCCTATAACCACCGCCTTCATAGGGCGGGGGTCCCATGACTGCCAGCCTGTGTAGGGCGGTGGTCCTATCCCGAATTACCAAATGGCTCGGAAGCCCTAAAAAGACTTTAAAAAGGTAAAAATACATCATTTTGGATGAAATGAAAACCTACCCTATGGGCGTCCACCCCTAGAGACTCATTTAAGAATAACATTTTCAAAAATAATCCCCCCACGAAAAATATTTCGACATTTCTATATTTTGGATTTAAAAACAATAAAATGAGAAGAACTAATATGAGACTTCATGAGTCGACGTCCTGCTCTCGGAGGCATGATCACGATCTCGCAACAGAACATTTTGACTGTACTCATCGTCGAAAATGATCACCGTGGGTCCCAGAGCTCAAAAACCACCAAATCAACATGCGCAAATGAATAGTAAAATGAGCTCATTTTAAATATATATAGTATTCTAATTTGGTTTTGATGTGTTTTTACGCAGAGTTGGAGAACATCGACGGAGGTAAGTTCTAATCCCCACACGAGTGGTAAGTCCTCATTCCATATTAATTTAGTTTTATTTTTTGATTTATTTTATCTATCTGCACTTGAGTCCTCTTTTCATTTTGCAGGTAGCAGGAATCTGGATGGTGACATTTTGACACACAGGCGTGTCAGGTATAACCTCTAACTCCCCATTTTTGGACTGTCATACTCAAACCCACTGTTTTATGCCTCTTCATGGCTAAAAGGCCTCTTCGAGGGGGCAATATGTACGTACCAAAAAATGTAGGTAATGTACTGCCAGAAAGAGGTTACGGAAGCCCCAATGATGATTTAGGTCTCTTCGCAAGGTGTTCGGAATCCAGAAAAGCTCACCAAGTATATGTTTTCATCCCAAATGCTTTATCCAAGCTCTGTGTGCTTTGTTCTATCCTCTTCCCCCTTTTTCTTTGCATTTTGGTCTTAAGTGATAGGACCACCACCATGTCTGGGTGGCAGTCCCATGACTGCCGCCCAGGATAGGGTGGCGGTCCTGTAACCACCACCCTGCACAGGGTGGCAGTCCTATGCGCATTTTCCAGAATGTTCCAATGATCATGTCAAACGTAAAAATTCAACTTTCACCCGCATTCTTCAACCACTTTGGCTTGCATTTATGTTTTGGCCGCCTGGTAAATAGTGTTTTCCCTTTGTTTATAGTAAAGGAGATCAATTCCAAGTTACCCTCTGGTAAATCCAAATGTTATAAATAGCCAGCTTGTTTTCAAACAAATGGCCTCTCTCCTTCTATGTTTGATTATTCAGTTTGCTTGAAATTCTTGCATAAGTTTCAATAGTTTCATATCTTTCATGAGTTATTAGTCTCTCATTTCTGTATTAGTGATCATTTGATCTTCTTGCTTTCATCTTACTTCATTGCTATCCCATACAATCTGTTTAACATAAGATAGTTTCTTTTTTTAGATTAGAATCCATTTAGAGTTGCAAGTTTTGTTTGTCACAAGAGGTAGATTCCAAAATTCTCGGCGTATTTGCATTGTATTTCACTGCAATAAATCTTGCTAGGAATTGCATAGTCAAGCTCTATTCACTTGCACTATCCCTCTCTTACTTGCATTGTATTCGGTTTATATCCAAAGCTGTCATTGTTCGAGTATCTTCTGCTGCTGATACTATCACGTACATGCTTTTCTGGATTCATGAGAGCACGAAGGAACGAGGAGATCACGCTGAGGGGACAAAGTCATGACACAACTGGATTTACCACTATTCTGTAAAATCCATGTTTGAGCTATCAAAGTTCTAGTTACAATATATCAAATAGAGTAGTAAATTATTTCATTTCAGTTAAAGCTCGCTTTCGATATTGCCAGGGAAGCTGTGGGGAATGACAGTTTATGAGAAACTATGATTCATTCTTCACTTCTGAGGCAGGATCATATGTCTTTCAATTAAATTAGTTAGTTATTTAAATATTTAGGATAAATTCACAACAGCACAGGCAAATAGCTATACTAGGATACCTTGCTTGTTTTGATTCTGTTATTAGATTAATCATCCATTTTCTGAATATATTAGAGTAACTGCTCTTTTAATTTTGTTAAAATACTTCATCAAAAATACAAAAATAAAAGAATATATCCATAGTGTAGATACATCTTTCATAATTAGTTTATTCATTTCAGTTAAAATTGAATCATCTTTGTATGAAAATCACGGGACCTAGAGAGCCCAGAGATTACGTTTTCGAACCGGTGGTACCTCAACAAAATCTCCCCACAGCACTAGCTGATATAGATCAAGACCTTAGGATTCAATGTTTTTCGAATGAAAATAAACCTACAAGAAATTAGTGAACAATTGAGAGAGTTAAATATTGAAGACGACAAGGCATACACATTCTGGTCAAATCAACCCAACTACAAACTGCCTTGATAGGATATCCGCATGACCGTACAAGAACTCGAAAGAGAACAAATATTTGGTTGCGATCCTTTAGTTCCACAACCCAACTCAGGAGACCTCCTCATCGAAATAGATACTGGCTTACGTATTCAAGTTGCTAGAACACCCGTAAGGTGTTCTGAGAAAATCATACAACTTCTAGTTCTAAACATAGAAGCTAAAAAAGCTTATGATTATTGGATAGTCGGAAGAAGAGAATGACTACTCATATGACCATAGGAGGTCCGCCACAACCACGAACTTACGGTTATAATCCACAGGTCCCACAACCTAACGGGCCTACTAATCAATCAGATATTGACGATGGTTTACGCACACTAATATTAAGATCCTCATTTCCGCCAGACATTATTACACAATTCTCCATATTAAACGTAGCAGCCAATCAGGCTAGGGATTTATGGACTAGACCAGCAAATCATCCATAAAAATCTATAGGATCCACTACACCTCTCATCACCATTTTCATGACCTTGTCTGGAAATATACACGAAGCACCTACAGATCATTTTCCACGTATCCAATAGCTAATAGATAGGATCTCGGTAGAGCTCGACATTGATTGGAGCCTCCGAGCAGTTATTATATCTGAATGATCCATTACACCAATTCAGGTTAGGAGGGCCTTCTTTGCCGTAGATTCCATTATTGTGTGTTGAGGATATAAGATTTCCCAACTAGTTTGTCTATACCCACATATATTCCATTCTCACCGTCTGTCTCGGCACGACCTCGGGAGGTCGGGTATGAAGAAGAGTTGCTTGTAGATTCTCATGCTCGCATGTCACTTTTCTATCGTACAGCTCCGATGGCGCAGACGAGGTTGAGACATTTCCAACGGTGCCAAATTTGTTGAATTTCGGGCACTGGATTGAAAGATATGTCCATTTGAATATTTGAGTCGGGTCCATACAAAAATGGTGAAAACCAATTTAGTAGAACAGGTTTGCGGGCCCGAAACTCACTTTACACATTTTGGCACCAAAAATACAAAATACAAAAATTGCCATGTATCCCCACAATTCATTTTTGTCAAAAAACCATCCTCGGGCCCGCCGGTCCACATTTTCCATTTGGGAAAAAATTCTCCCCCAGGCCCACCGGCCTACATGTAATTTAGGCCTGACATGTGCCTCCTTGGGTATCAATGGAGGTACGGTTCATTTTTATACTTTATGCCTTTTGAGCCAAAAATTTCAAATTACCTCCGACAACCCACCTTCCTGCTTTGACTTGGAACATGGCCACGTGTAGAGTTAGCACTAGTTTGGGGTCTGCTTTTGGATTGTGGTTTTGAAGTTATGCTGAAGAGACACATGGTGCCTTCCACGGCTTTCTCTGTTCCTTTGAATTTTGGCTAAATCCTTTTGCTTGGCGGGGCCATATGTCTGACCCTAGACACGTGTAGGATTTTCGTTTGTTTAGAAACCCACTCTGAATTTTACTTTTAAAGTGGTGTTGTGCTAACACTTGGCTCCTTCCACTGGCCTGCCTCTGCTTTGACTATTCAACCCCCGAATCTATCCCTTTTTGGACTTGGGACACATGTCGAGCCCACATTCGTTTGGGGACTACCTTCGGATTTTTCTTATGAAATTGCGTCGGTGAGGCACATTGAGGCTTCTGCTTACCTTTTGTACTTAGCCGTTTTGAGCCTGCTCCCTTTTTAGACCCTGACTATGTGGTAGAATGGTGCATGTTTGAGCCTTTTCTCTTGGATTTATCTTTGAATTCGTGCTGATTCGACACTTGGCACTTTTCACTGAGTTGAAGAATTTTCAATGGCCAGTGCAACTTTTGGGGCTCTAGACACATGGAGGCTTCACGCTTGTTTGAGTCTCCACTTTTGGATTTACTTTTTGGAGATGTACCGATGAGGCACATGGAAGATTCCACTTTCTCCTCCATACTTAGCCAATTTGGGATCGCTCTGAATCATTTGTGAAGCCCAAAGACTTTGAGCCTTTCCCTGTTTCTCTCCTAAGATCCTCTAGTTTCTTTGACATTGTTTACCTCCTTAGCCGACCCTGCTCCTCCATTTCTAAGCCCGTATGCAACCTGATCATTAGATTTAAAATTTGGGATCGTGTAATGGAAAGATTTTTTGTGCAGGGTTGTGTTTGAAAATTTTTATCTCGGGGGAAAAATTGGGATAACAATTTGGCGACTTATGGGGACATCTGCCTGCTAGATGAAGAGACCAGTAGCCTTGAAGCATCCATTGGGCATGGAGTCAAGAATGATATCCTAATATTGGCTATTTTTACTTTAAAACTTCTCCCCGATTGCCTGCATCCTACTGACCCTAAACTCACCCCACTTGGGCTTTTCCCATTCCCGAGAATGGATTGTCTCAAATCTGATTTTAGTTGCTCTTTATTTTTTTTATTTGAAACTAGCAACTGTTACAGGAAACTATGGGTCACCCTGTCTTGAAAACTGAAAATCTTGGCCTTTGCACCTCTAGAGCACTACGAACATAACTTATGTACAAAGAAAAAAATCATACATGCCTCAAATGAGACATGCAGAGTGTGCACAAGCACTTCTTCTACTGAAAACAAAATCTACTCCTACTCCTATACTAACCCGAGAGAAAGGGGAATCAAACAAATCCTACCACTGGCAAGGAGAAGTAGCTTCCCTTTCTCAAAAGGGGCAGCCATGTAAATGATTTGACACTGCATATGGCTTCTTGTATGAGTGAAAAATTGATAAGGGGTTGATCCTCCACCCATATCATCAAGGTATTAACATTAACCAAAAATACCTCCTCAAGTTGATTAGTATTGGACTCTTAGAGTTGTTGATGGTGACCCTTGGTACTTTGATACTCACCCTCATGCCTTGAAGTAGGCATGATTGGTTTTGGCTTCTCCCTTGGCTCCAATGAATCTAAGTACCTGATTGGGCATAGTCTGATCCTTTGAATCTGCCCACTTCTCTAATATTTAACTCCAAAAATGGAGTCTTCTTATTGACCCTCCTAGATGGATGGTGTGAGAGGGATGATGAAATATTCTTTACTTTTCTCTTCCTTCTCCTGTGAAGAACATGGAAGACTCATATATTCCATCCTTGGTTCCAGAGAACTATTATGAAGTGAAAAATATTGTCCTTGAATGTCCTCCTTCATGGCAGTAGGATCATGTGCTTGGAAAGTGGATGATGGAGGAGAAAATGATGTAATCTCCTCAGGCTCCTCTCCATCAAATCAATTCTCCAAGTCAGAAAGATAATATGTCTCCTTGTTGTCTTGCTGCACGTGCTCAACCTCCTCCATGGTGCCCTCCTGATTTGGAACTTGCTCACCATGGTTCCCCTCATCTTCAAGCATGAAGTTTGATAGCTCAAAATCTTCTTCGACATTAGAGAATGGAGGGGATGAAGTGGGAGGAAGAATTGAAGGTTCTTTTGTGTCCTACTCCACATTTTGAGCCTCTGAAACTGTATGGTCTTCCTCCACAGCCGAAATGCCCTCCTATTATTTTGGATTTGGAGTAGCTCCTTATTCTCATACTTGTGCTATAGGTGGAGCTTCCACCACTTGTGGCTTGACCTCAACCTCCTCCATAGGTTTAACCAACAAGGGAATCTTTGTAAACTCAAATCTAGTAGCCTAACTCTTCATATTTTCTATCATTTCTTCTCTGTTGGGTTCCTCTGCTTGTTGTTCTCCTTGGCTGGTTTTTAGAGTATCTCCCTGACATGGACTTGGGAGAGAAGGAGGAGTGGTGGGTGGGGTCTCCACTAGTTTTTTGTTTCTTTGTGGTGGAGGGGAAGGCATTAATTTTGGATCTTGTCGAGGGAATGACTACTTGGGAAGGAAAAGGGGAGAAGAATTGAAATAATATGGAAGACTAGGAGATGGAGAAAGGAAATCAACACTTGGGGAAGCAAGTGAGGGGCTTGAATCTTGATCATGCTGAAATGATAAAGTTTGAGAAAGAGAAAATGAAGGACATGGAGAAGGTGATTGAATTACCCATTGACAAGGTTGTCTCACACTTTTCTCATATGCCTCAATATCTTCAATCCACTGTGTAAGTTGAGGCAACATTTCAACCATGAAGTCAAGCTTCTCCTGAGGGTTGTAGTGGTCTTGGAAAAGGGCCTCCCCATGGACAAGGTGCCATGAAAAAAATCTTAAATGCCTTCATCTGTTCTGTAGACCTTGACTGCACCATGCTATCCTCCATTCCTTAGATCTTCTCTAGTAGATCAACATTTTCTATGAAGCTGTTAGCATTATATGCATCCCCTTTTTCTTGATAAGCTCCTCATCCAAATTGGATTTGACCCTGTTCATATGGGTAGGCACAATGGTCTTGGATCTAATCATAATGCTGATCTGGAGGATTCGTGATATACATTGGAGGGGGACTGCACTATTGTAGGTGTGAATTCCATGAGGGGAATGAATTCATGATTGCAAAAATTCATGGAATGGGAGAAAATGAAAGAGATGGAAGAAGAAAATGGATGAAAATGAGTGGAAATGGATGGAAAAGGTCTGCAACTTAGAGGATGGGTTATTGACCAAATGGAGTTGCTATATGTGCTTTGTATGTGCCTCAAAACGCTGAATCCTAATAGGAACACATCAACCTGCCAAGATGAAGTGGTAAGGTGTTTCAGACCTATCCCACTGGGTGTGCCAAAACTATTAGTGCAGAATCAAAACACTCCCAAATGGCCTGATTGCGAGTGGGGCATTTGATGTGATTACAAAAAATTGGACCATCTCGCAAGCTGTGGGACTTACAAAACTTGAGATGGACCTCCGGAGAAAGTTGGTTCTTGCTTCCTAATCTACCTACCATAAGCTACTTAAGTGTAGGTAGAATCTAACTAATCCTAATCTAACTATTCCAAGGAGAGAGAGAGAGAGAGAGAGAGAGAGAGAGAGAGAGAGAGAGAGAGAGAGAGAGAGAGAGAGAGAGAGAGAGAGAGAGAGAGAGAGCCTACACTAAGCAGTGATACACCAGAAAAGGAAGTGGCGAGATACTCTATTGAGGGAGAATGAAACAGGGAAAATGGGACTGAGGGAGGTCAGACAGAAGGGACACAAACCTAGATCCAAATCCTCCATCGAAACTCCATGAGTCATGACATCTTACACCTTCAAACATGAAATACATACACATGGAGCAAACATGAGATAAAGAGGCACGAAGAAACAACAAAACAATGCCAAAGGTTGAAATATACCACAAAACAAGATTTTATTGCTCTATAAGGTGCAAATATTATTACATGGGTGCTCAGAGGCACAAATAATCTCTTTAGGCATGGAAGAAGGCTTGCAGTGTAAATGGATTTGGGAAATGACTTTGACAGAGTTTCCCTACATCCCAGAATTTCTCCCCCTTCTCAAATGAGAAGTGTTACAATATATAGACAACGAAAATCAGAGGGAAATAAGAAGATTAAATATGCTCTTAAAATCCAACCACCAATCATCAATGCCCGCCATGAATCTTTCCACCATCTGTCAAGTCTAGTTCCCTATGTTTGTTCAACCTGTTGAAAAAGGAAGAATGACAGATAGAATCAAATCAGATCTGATAGTTGAAGCAATCAGATTTTGTATTAATGGCATGAAAGACATTTACCCATTTTCACCCACCTAAACTCATCAAAATTAAATTTTTAGGATCCCATGGCATAGAAGAGGCCGAGACCTTTCCAATGGTGCCCAATTTGTTGAATTTTAGACACTGGATTGAAAGATATGTCCATTTGAATATATGAGTCATGTTTATAAAAAATGGTGAAAACCAGTTTAGCAAAACGGGTTTGCAGGCCTGAAACTCACTTTGCACCTTTTGGCACCAAAAATACAAAATAAAAAAATTTCCCCATAGCCCCGTAATTCATTTTTGTCAAAAAAGCATCCTCAGGCCAGTCATTTCACATTTTCCATTTGGGAAAAAATCCCCCCCCAGGCTCACCGGACGACATGTAATTTCGGCCTCACACGTGGCTCCTTGGGTATCAGTGGAGGTGTGGTTCATTTTTATACTTTAGGAATTTTGAGCCAAAAATTTCAAATTACCTCCGATGACCCGCCTTCCCACTTTGACTTGGAACATGGCCATGTGTAGAGATGGCGCTAGTTTGGGGACCACTTTTAGATTTTACTTTTGAAGTTGCGCCGAAGAGACACGTGGTTCCTTCCACAGCTTGCTCTATTCCTTTGTATTTTGGCTAAGTATTTTTTCTTAGCGGGGCCATATGTCTAACCCTAGACACATGGAGGCTTTGCGCTTGTTTGTAAACCCATTCCAAATTTTACTTTTAAAGTGACACCGTGATGACACTTGGCTCCTTCCACTAGCCTACCTCTGCTTTGACTATTCAACTGCTGACTCTGTCCCTTTTTGGACCTGGGACATGGGGCGAGCCTGCACTCTTTTGGGGACTGCCTCTAGATTTTTCTTTTGAAATTGTGCCGATGAGGCACGTAGAGGCTTCCACTTACCTTTTGTACTTAGCTGATTCAAGCCTGCTCCCTTTTTGGACCCTGACTACGTGGTAGGTTGGTGCATCTTTGAGCCTCCACTCTTGGATTTATCTTTGAAGTTGTGCCAAGTCGACACTTGGCACTTTCTGCTGAGTTGAAGAATTTTCAATAGCCAGTGCAACTTTTGGAGATCTAGACACATGGAGGCTTGGCACTTGTTTGAGTCTCTGCTTTTGGATTTACTTTTTGGAGATGCACCGATGAGGCACATGGAAGCTTCCACCGTCTCCTCCATACTTGACAATTTGGGATCACTCTAAATCATTTGTGAAGAACAAAGACTTTGAACCTTTCCCCGTTTCTCTCCTGAGAGCCTCTGGTTTCTTTAACACTATTTACCTCCTTAGCCGACCCTGTTCCTCCATTTCTAAGCCTGTATGTAACCTGATCATTAGATTTGAAACATGGGCTCGTGCGACAGAAGAAAAACCTTATATTTTCTGGGTATGGTCATGTTTGACCAATTTTATCTCGGGGGAAAAATTGGGATAACAATATCACCATGGGGTGCACCAGTAATCTTCATGAAAAAGAAGGATGGGACCCTCAGACTTTATCTTGATTACTGAATGCTCAACAAGGTAACAGTGAAGAATCGATACCCACTACCCCAAATCAATGATATTTTTGATCAAATGGGGGACATAAAAGTGTTTTCCAAGATAGATCTTAGATCCAGTTATCATTAACTATGAATCAAGGATGAAGATATCCATAAAACCACTTTTAGAACAAGGTATGAGCATTACGAGTTTACATTTTTTTCCTTTGGTCTAACAAATGCACCTGCCACATTCACAAACTTGATGAAAAACTTGTTTAGGGAATACTTAGACCAATTTTTAATTATCTTTCTTGATGATATATTAATATACTCCAAGAATGAGGAAGAACACGATGAACATTTAAGGATTGTGCTGGAAATTCTCAGAAAACATAAGTTATATGGAAAATTATCTAAGTTTGCTTTCTATCAATATGAAGTACAATACTTAGGCCACATAATAAATAAAGAAGGAATCTTGGTGGACCCTTCAAAGATTAGTGCCATCATGGAATGGCCAGCACCGAAGGATGTGCATGAAGTGAGAAGTTTATGGGTCTAGCAGGCTATTATCGAAATTTCGTAAAGGACTTCTCTAGGTTAGCATGACCTATCACTTCTTTGCAAAAGAAGGGTAAGAAATTTTTTTGGGACAAAAAGTGTGAATAATCCTTTAAGGAGTTAAAAGGTAGACTCACAAGTGCCCCGTTGTTGAATATTCCGGATCTAAATAGGAACTTCTCGGTGGTAACCGATGCTTCAGGGGAAGGTTTGGGCGGAGTACTTCTACAAGATGGGCATGTGGTAGCTTTTGAAAGTAGAAATTTGAGGGTGCATGAAGTAAATTATGCACCACATGATCTTGAGCTTGCTACAATTTTTCATCCGCTGTAGGTGTGGAGGCACTATTTACTTGGGAAACCTTTTGAACTCAAAATAGACCATCTTGGGCTCAAGTACATCTTATGACTTATGCAAGGTAGCGAAGATGGCTGGAGTTCCTAACAAATTATGACTTTGATATAAATTACATTAAGGGAAAAGAGAATAGGGTGGTTGATGCCTTAAGTCGCAGAAAGCATATTGTTGCTATAATTACATTAAGAACCCAGTTCAAACATGAAGTTGAAAACGAGTTAACCAATGACCCCTACTACAATCATGTTAAAACATCTCTAGAAAAATATCTGAGAGATAAAAGGTATGATGGTTTAAAGATGGAAACATATGGGATTCTGCATTATAACAACAAAATATATGTACTAGAGGGTAAAAAAATTAGAAATAAAGTTATGAGAAAATTTCATGATGCTCCCTACTCGGGACACCGAGGAGTAACAAAGATGATGGCGGACATCAAAAAGTAATACTTCTGGAAAAAGATGAAAAATTATGTGGTTCTTTATGTCTCACAATGCCTGGAATGTCAGCAAGTAAAGGTTGAACATTCACATCTAGCAAGACTATTATATCCTCACCACGTGCCAGAATATAATTGGCAAGTTATAAGTATGGATTTTGTCCAAGGTCTACCTATGTCTCAAAATAAACATGATGTCATACTTGTAGTTATAGAAAAATTAAATAAAGTGGCACATTTTATAGTAGGCAATTTAAAGGATAATTCACCCATAATGGCAAAAAGGTTTTTGCAAGAATTTTTCCGATTACATAGAGTTCCAGAAGTAATAATTTCAGATAGGGACTCAAGAATGACTTCCAGATTTTGGCAGACTTTGAATGCTACCTTAGGGACAAAACTGAACATAAGTTCTACCCACCATCTTGAAAATGATGGTCAAATCAAAAGAGTAAATCAAGTGTTATAAGATTTACTAAGAATGTATTGTATGGATCAGCAATACAAATGGGAAGAGTACCTTCCCTTGGTTGAATTTTCCTATAATAACACTTACCATTCTTCCATTCATATGGCTCCTTTTGAGGCCTTATATGGTTGCAGGTGTAGAACACCTAGAAGTTGGGATAATCCTGAAGATAGAGTACTGATTGGATCAGAAATGCTTTCAGAAATGGAAAAACAGGTTAAATTAATCCAAGAAAGATTGAAAGAGGCAACAAATAGATAGAAAAGTTATGCAAATTAAAAAATAATTGACAGAAAGTTTAATGTGGGAGATAAAGTTTTTCTTAGGGTCAAACCTAAAAAGAGTTCCATTTCATTTGGCAAGTCAACCAAACTTACTCTTAGGTTTGTAGGACGATTCGAAGTCCCAGAGGTTGTTGGACAAGTAGCCTACAAGCTAGCACTGCTTCCTGCTCTATCCAGGCTGCATAATGTATTTCATGTATCCTTGCTTAAGAAATATGTACGCGATTTAACACATGTACTTAATTGGGACTCATTGTAGGTTTTGGATCTAGGGGTAATTGTGGTTGAGCCTATAAGGATACTAGAAACCTGCAAGACACACTTGAGAAACCATGAGGTTTTACAATGCAAGGTCTTGTGGGACCAATATTATGAAGAAAGTGCCACTTGGGAGAATTTGAGAGATATCCAAACTACTTTTCCCCATTTGTTTGACTGATTTTTAAGAATATGTTTTTGTTATAGTGTTAAATTCAGTTTTCCTCTAAAGTGTAGATAAGAAAATCCTGTAGATAAGCCTACAACTGAATATTGGGACTAAGATACTTTTTGATTAGTATTTATTGTTGAAGATTTTGTTAATGAACCTAGAAAATCTGTCATTTAAGCAATAATGTGTTATGTCTATAGATTATGTTACTAATTTTCTAGATATATATAAGGGTTGTTGTGACCTTTATGATTCAGCTGAAATGATATTGTTACAAATTCTAAGCTGATTTGAAATATATTTATGAAACAAATGAATGGTGGGTTTAGTTTATCTATTTATCCTGAAATCATCGAGACGATGATTATTCTAAGGGGTGGAATATGTAACATACCAAATTTCTAGTAAGTTAAATTAACTACGGCTACGTCTAATTAGGATTAGACGAGATCATCATTGTGTGTAAGAATTCATCTGGTTCGTCGTGTCATGACCCACAACTTCTACTGCGGGGCATAACACTGCTGAATGGGTAACCCCGCACCCACCTTGATGATCCTTCCTAAAAGTGATTAGGCCTTGATCGTAGGTAAAACAATTCATAAATGATAACAAATCTTTTGGTTATTTGTATTTTGGTTACTTTATTTTAATCGGTTTAGTCCTCTTTTGTTTTGTTTGAATTTTGCAATGACCATAATAATAATTGCCTCTGTTTTATTTGACGATGCTATGTCAAGCCAACTTTATGAGAATATTTGAATTATTATTTATGGACTTGGTGATTTTCGTTTATTGGAATGTTTCGTATGGAACGTGGAAATTCAAATAATTATTATTATAATATATTATTGGTAATATGTGGACTTGTATTATGATGATTAATTTTAACTTAACCATTAAGTTGGATAAAATAATAAATATAAAAAATTAAAAATTAAAAAAAATGCAATATTAATTTGTAAAATTAGTAATATATATTCTGAAGGATTTGACATGTAAGTCAAAAGTTATATTTAAAAAAATATTAATTTTAATATTTAAAATTCGTGGGTTTCGTAAAGCGAAACACCTTCACATGGCACAAGTATGTGGCATGCATTAATGCATGTGCCAACATTAGGAAGCCCGAAAATTCTCGAATATGTTGCTGAACTATAGTTTCTTTTATTATATTTTTTTCTTTTATTTCTCCTTGTCTATTTTCATTCTTCCCTTCTGGGATACCTGCGTGAATTTTGGAGGAAGGAAGGATTCAACTTGTTGGAGCTAGAAGAGTAAGAGGTTGTTAATTCTAGGTTTACTTCAGACATGAATATCTTCTCCCTTCTCTGGTGCATTATTTGTAAAAAATGAGGAAATACACATTCTATTTTAATGGAAATCAAAGGAATTTGTGGATAACTTTTGATTTAATTGCTTGGAGATGAAATTTGAAAAGGAAATTGATGGATTCTATATTCTCTTAAGTTTTATTTGTGTGGTTTTATCTAAACCTAGGAAAAAACGTAGATGGGGTTTTGAGTTTTGATCTGCAAAAATAAAAATAGAATGAAAATTAAAATTCCTTCTTTGTATTAAAATAAATTGTACCCAAAAAGAAAAGAGTTGGATTTTTTTCCTGTACTGGAAGAAGGAAAGCGTTTTTGTGAATTTGTGTATTTTAAATTGATTTGTGTTTGTGGGTTTTCATTTTTATTAACAAAAATTTGATTGTGTGTTTTTTGTAAACAAATCGATTTGGGTATACAAATCAATTTGTATAAATGAATCGATTTGGTTAACCAAATTGATATGGATATGCAACTGGTTGGGGTTTTGTATTTTTTTCCTTCTTGGCTGTCATATGCAGGTCTGATTTTTAATTTATTGAGATCTTTTGAATGAAAATTTGTGGATGATAAAGCTCTTGCATGGGGCTAAATTTTCTAGAAATTTTTACTATGGGCATCTAAATCGGTTAATGTATAAATGAGGGTGTGTTGTCATGTGTGAATAACTACAAAAAAAAAATGGCATTTAGCCTGTAACTTCCAACTTGGAAATATGACTTGGATTCTTGCGTGACTGTGAAAAAGAAATTGCTTGTCTTGGTAAGGGCATGAAAGCCAAGACAACTTGACCGAGTTGTACCAATGAGTAATTGATGGCGTGATTGGGTTTAATATAATGATATTTTATGAAAGAAATTATTACTTGTTCTTTTACAAGAAAAAATATGTTTAAATGATGTAATCATGATGTTGTTATATTGTTTTGTTGGGCTATTTATTTACCAAAAAGAACATGTTTAAATGATGTAATCATGGTGTTTTTACATTGTTTAGTTGAGCTGTTCATATATATAAGAAAAATGTGTTTTGATTGTTTGGAAATGAATATATTGTACATTTTATAGAGCTGCTCATTAACTGGAAATAATATGTTTTATTTCTCTTATTAATGAAGTTCTTGTACGATTTATAGAGATTCTCATTAACTAAAGATAATATGTTTTATTTTCTTTATTAATGATGTTCTTGGATGTTTTGTAGAGCTGCTCATTGACTATAAATGATATGTTTTAATTTCCGTATTAATGATGTTCTTGTACGATTTATAGAGCTGGTCATTGACTGTAAATAATATGTTTTATTTTCTTTGTTAAAGATGTTATTTGACGTTTTATAGAGCTTCTCATTGACTGAAGATATTATGTTTTATTTTATTTGTTAATGATGTTCTTGGATGATATGATGAGCTGCTCATTACCTAGAGAGAATATGTTAAATTAGTATTTGGAAATGTTGATTTCAGACAATTTTGTTAACTTGCTTGTTGATTGGAGGGTAAGTAAAATAATATTTAAATATGTACCATGTAAAGCATGATTTTCTTGTGGTTAGAATCTAAATTCAGATGTTGAATGATTATGGCTTGATTAATTTTTTTTGTGATGGTAACTTATTAAAAATAAGGAAAAAAAGTACTCTTCTTAATCATATTGTTCCTACGATTTATGAATTTTTTTAAATGTCAAATATTTATTGTTTGAAGCTGAAATAAGGATTTCTTCATCCTTGTGATTAGAGGGAAACATGATTGCTGAAATAGAAATTGGTTATTCTATTTGTGTTCATTCATAACTATATCTTTATGGAAAACATGTATTAATACATTCTCAGCTGTATTACCATGTGCTTTTTGATAAAAAAACATTTATATCTTTCATATTTTATTAAATAATTACATCAGAAAATGGAGGCAATATTCATGCCAGTTCATTTTGAACTGACATCATACCACTACTCCAGTCTTGTAGGACAATTAGCTCTCACATTTGGATATGCGGAAACTCATGTCTTGAGAAGTTTTATCGTAGCATGGATCTAAATGAGTTACTTGGATTGCAATTTTTAGAAGGATGATATCCTAGAATGTTGACTGAATTTATTAGGATCTTGGACCCATTGTTAATATTCAAACATCACTATGTGAGAGTTACAATATCAGTTATATAGTTTTCCTTAACGACATATGTAAGTTATGTTTTTAATAAAGAGATGATTACTTTGTATGTAATAATATCTCAATATGAGTAAATGATAAATACTAGAATTAAGAAGTCTTACTTATCACAAATTGTTAAATATATTTATTTGATATTTATCAATGTATGAAGCCAAAAATTGGACAATTATTATAACATTCAATTGTCTTTTAATTTCTAAAATAAATAGCTATTTAGTGGCATAGTTGATTGGAGAAATAATTACATATATATTAATATATATTTAATTCAGCCTTTCGGTAAACTTGACATTAATTTGTTAAGATAGTAAAGCTTAATTTTTAGAGGATGAAAGAGTATCGTTATAAAAAGATAGTTTAAGGTTAAAAATTAAACATCAGGAAAAGAGAAACTAGATAGGAAGGTAAATAGATGAAAAGATCCATTAGGCATATTAAGGGATAAGTACATGCAGAATGCTGAAATAGTTACATTTCAACATAATGAATGTACTCATCTCATAACGATCCTAATTGGCCTTGGCATATATCTCGATATAAACTATTGCAACATAAGTTTAATTGGAAATAAAGTAAATACAAACTATAAGATCTAGATAACAGTGAAAGGGATAGTTGTGAGGTGGCGAAAGACTTAAAACTCATAAGACTAGTGTGTTGTCTTGAGTTTAGCTATAACCTGCACGACGGATAACTTTGGCCAGAGTAATGCATTGATGGTTATGCATTGTGTGATCACCTAGCCCTTAAATTAAAAAAAATTATCAGTAACCTGATCATGGGAAGTTAAACACTGAAAATGAGGTAGGCAATGGTCGGATAATGGAATACGAAGTTGAGAAACTAGCTTCATGGTAGACCCAAGGACTTTCACATGGTTCTCATGACCTAATAAAGGTTGAGTCAAAATGATAGTAAGAATTTTCACTTGAAGTAGTGACAAAGGGAGATCGTGGAGATCAAGATACACCCTTCTCAGCTACACATGGCTTACATGGATGTTGTCAGATCTAGATCAAAAGAACAAATATGATTTAATGAATTTGATTAAATTAATATGTACGATTGCAGCTGGGTAATTTTTTCTTATGTTTAAAAAAATTACTCATTTTATAGCTCTTGTAATTTTCAGCGTTACAATTCATGCCATGCATGCAGTCCCCTCTACTATACATGCACTACTTGAATTTCGTCATCAAGGTGTCATCTATGATGTTCTAGTTGATCCATCCCCTTTTGAGTATTGTCATTCTATTAAGCAATCCAGTGATACTCCTAGTTCCTCTGATGTTATTCAAGAATTTTCTAAATATGAGTTAGGGTATGAATACTTACAATGCTATGGAATTTCTAATACAATATTAGATAAACAAGAACATAAGGTAACAACACTTTGGGATCTCCTTACACAATCCAATGGGTTTGGATTGGGGTATCACCCTCCATCTTTACCTTCTGAGGACACTTATACCTCTCTGCATACTTCCTCACTTCTCATGGTGCATCCTAAAATCATTAGTGATGTTCCATCTACCGCTTGGGATGGCTTAGATATTTTTTCTACCAATGATGCTCTACTAGAACATATGTGTGCTTATGATCATTTCCCTTCTTTTCACCATCATCTCTCAATGCTACTGCTTAATTAGGAGAATATGATATATCCCCTAACAATAGTGATCCTCTTGATACTATTCCTACTGATTCATATATCAAGGATCGGTCTTCTCTTCTCAATGAAGAGACAATCCAATACAACCTTAGTACATCTAAAAATCCACGAATAGTTTTTCTAGATGCCTCTCTCACTCCTGCTGAACGTAAAGATATCAAACAAGTCCTTCAAATTTTATCTAATATTTTTACATGGGACTATAATGATATGTCAGGTATTGATCTATTTGTTGCAATGCATAATATTATCCTCAACCCTAGTGCCAAGATGGTCCAGCAAAATATTCATAAAATGCACCCCAAAATAACACTCTTAGTCAAATAAGTGATCGAGAAACTCCTCGACACCATTTTTATTTGTGCCATCAACTATCTTGAGTGGGTAATATTGTGCCTGTAATGAAGCCGGACGGTTGCATTCATTGTTTACTTATTTTCATGATTTAAATAAGGTTTCTCTTAAATATAGTTTTCCCCTACCCCATATTCACACCATTGTTGATTCTACAACTAGATATAACATTATCTCTTTTATGGATGGATTAGCGGGTTAAAACCAAATTAAAATCAATCCCGTTGACCAAGAGAATACCTCTTTCACCACACCATGGGGAAATTTTTTTTATACCATCATGCCACTTAGCCTTAAAAACATCGGGGCCAATTATCAACAAGAAATGACGCACATATTCCATGATAATTTCCACAAGATAATAAAAGATTACGTTGATGAAATCTTTGCTAAATCTAGATGACGTTCTTCCCATGCTAAGGATCAATGAAAACTATTTGAATGATTACGACAATATCGTGCATGCATTAATCCTAAAAAATGTGTTTTTGGGGTCACAACCGATAAAATCCTTGGATATATTATCTCACAACATGACATTGAAATTGATCCTAACAAGATTAAAAGCATTGTTGATATGCCTCCTCCAAAAAATTTACATCAACTATGATCATTACAAGGAAAAAATCAATATATTCGATGATTCATTACACAAATTGTTGATAAGACTCAACCATTTACACAGATCATGAAGAAGGATGCTAAATTTATTTGGGATGAGTAATGTCAACAAACATCTGATGACATAAAATCATATTTGTTACACCCACCTGTCTTAGTCCCTCTGCTAGCTGATCGACCTTTCTTATTGTACATTTCCACTATGTTTCATACGTTAGGCGCTCTACTAGCACAAAATGATGATTCTCAACGTGAAAGATCAATCTACTATACCAGTCACACGTTACTCTCTTATGAATTTAATTATAGCTACATTGAAAAGCTATGTCTTGGCCTTATCTTTGTTGCAAATAAATTGTGCCACTATCTTTTCAATAACGAGGTACATATTATCACCAAATTCGATCCATTACGATACCTCATATCATGTACACATATGTCAGGACATCTGACATGTTGGGTTATGCTTCTCACTAAATTTGATTTCAAATTCATACTGAAAAAAGAAAACAAAGGAAAATTTATATCCGATCAATTAGCTACACCACCCTTGCTAGATGCATCACTCATTTCTGATTCCTTTCGTTATGATTTCACTACCTATAATGTCAAGTGACATACATGGACAATGTATTTTGATGTCTCTCGTTGCCACTCTGGTGCTGGATTTGGGATAGTAATAATCACCCCACATGGTGACCCACTCCCCTTTGCATACCACTAGGGGTTTTCCTATAAAGATAACATCACTGAATATGAAGCCCTCATTCTAGGCCTTCTCACCGCTCAAAAAATCCTCATTCAAAACTTGTGCATTCATGGTGACTTTCAGCTAGTCATAAATCATGAAAATGATACCTATAACACAAATGAGGAGCATTTAATCGCATACACCACGCTTGTAAAATATATATTGACTACATTTGAGTCCTAATCTATTACCACAATTCCTCATAAAGATAATCATCATGTAGATGCTATGGCTAGTGCCGCATCACTCATCCTGCAAGATATTACCTATGAACAAGCCAAATTCATAATCACACACGTACGACATCCTTCTATCTCTGAATTTCCTCTTGTATCTTGCACCATAATGCATAGTTAAGATAACTCTGAATGGTTTACACCTATTTACAATTACTTATATAAGAAAATTATCCCTAACAATCTATACCCTTATGAGGCTCAACGTATACGATGTGAGACTACTCACTATGTCATTGTTGGGACAAAATTATTAAAATGTGAAATCAATGATCTAGTCTTACGTTTCTTATCGCTTGTGGACATCCCCACTTCTATCTCGTAGATACATGAAAACATGTGTGGTGGTCATTTTTCTAATAAAACTATCTCACAAAATCTTTTATGTCAGGGGTATTATTGGCCTACAATGGAGCAGGATTGATTTGAATATGGTACTCATTTTCAAAAGTGCCAAAAACACGGTAACCTCCACCATGCACCCACATATGACCTCCAACCAATCACACCAAATTAGCCCTTATTTCTTTGGGGACTCAACCTCATTTGTATGATCAATCCTGAATCTGCCGAAGGACACAAATTCATTATTAATGCCACCTAGAACTTTACTAAATGGGTCAATGAAACTCCCCTACAAACTATCACTAGTACTAACATTTGTGGCTTCCTCACCACCCATATCATCACATTCTTTGGTGTGCCTTCTACTATAATTGATGATAATGGATCTTATTTTAAAAATAAGGATGTTAAGAAGTTTTGTGCTATATTCAAAATTAAACAATCATTTTCTACACCTTATTATCCACAAGGAAATAACCAAGTTGAGGCCACCAAAAAAACCATTATCACAATATTATATAAGATGGTAGATTACAGTGGTAATGATTGGCATAATCAACTATTCTACGTTCTATGGGCCTATCGTATTAGTGTTCGTACACCTACTAACACTACTCCATTTTCCTTGGTTTATGGTGCTAAGGCTGTCATTCCACTTGAACTTGAAATCCCTTCCATGCGTGTTTTGCTCAAAGGTATTCTTAAATATAATGAATATAGTGATAACCACATACATGAGTTAGAAATGTTATACTCACATCACTTCCAAGAACTCAAACACCTTTGTTCCTATCAATATCGCATTACACACACATATAATTGTAAGATCTATTCCCACGAATTCAACATCAGAGACCTTGTCTTAATTTTTTTTTAGAAAAATACAAATCCTAAAGCACCTATTTAGGGTAGGTTTAAGAAAAATTGGCTTGGTACATACATTATCACTGAAAAAATTGGTGGTGGAGTCTACCACCTTTCCACCCTTTTAGGAAAACCACTTAAAAATCCACTCAATATCACACATCTTAAAAAATACTACACGTAAAGCAACACTCTATGTGCTGCACTCACTACCCTATGACGCAATCTATTCTCATGGTCCATACTGGGTTGTTGAGGGTATATATCTCAAATGGACCTCATCACATTCACTCATTCATCATTCAACCTTCTACCATGTAACATTCCTATATTATTGATACATGATGTAGGCTAACTCATCAATCTTCCCTCAATCATCTCATAGTGACATACACTATAGGCTAAATCATCACCTGTTTCATCATCTTGTAGTGGTATATGCAATAGACTACATCACCACCCTTTTTGATCATCTCATCATGATATAAGCTTTAGGCTAAATCATCACGCGTCTTCGCCCCTATTATTAGTGAGGCACCAATCCCACAAAGAGCACTAACCCCTGGTTTGGCAGAGCACAAACCCTACAAGGAGGAAATAACCCCCAAGATGACTCAACACCAAAAAAACCATGTAATAATATTTTTATCTATGATTTTTTTCTCACACAACTGATGGTGACACCACGAAGCTCACTCTCCCCTATATCTTCCTCAAAACGGATATATATCCTTCCTTTCTGACATGCTTCTTCTTCAAGCTAATTTCAACATATACCATAGATCACCCATACCTAAAATATCTCTAAAACATCATAACATATTCATTTCCCTCTCTCAATGGTCACAAAAACCTCTAACACCTTCACAAACCTCCCTCTAGGTCGTACTTTTCCTCCACATACACAACTAGCTCAAATGCACTTTCTAATATGCTTTTATACCTGTCTTATGAATTTAAAAGATCTGGGTCAGCTATTATAGTGAAAATTACATCCCCAAATCATAATAAAACCATAAAAACATCACTCATAGGATCACATAGGTCACTAACATTACCTAGAACCTTTTAGACCACCATTAAGACTCAAGAAGCCCTATAACATAAAAAAATAATCAACTTGCCATAAGAAAAATGTTCTAGATGAAAAAAAACTTCAAAAAATCATGGAACACACTTATACATGTTTTCTAAGCCTAGATTTTTTTCCATAAACCATGAAACACATTGGAACAATCATCTCACCTAATGAAGCCACTCAAGAGCATGCATAACCAAGCACCCTCAAAATTAGTCCTTAGAAAAGAAGGCATAAATTTCTCAAATCTCATCAAAAACTCAAGTTTTATATATAAATAGAAATACCTTGACCTTAGGGTAATCACCAAACTCAAACCATACAAAAACATTACTCTAGCACTTCTAAAACAACTCTGCACCCAGATGGCTCCAAACTATCAAAAATTACCTAAAAACCAATCGTGTAAGATAGGGCACACTTGACCTCCTACGACCTAACAAATGATATGAAACCATCATGGACATGAATAAAAACTACCATAATATAATAAATGTTAATTTATTCATTAGGTACAATGAACACTTTATGAGAAAACTGAAAATCTTCAAAAACTTTCATTTTTAAGTGGGGCACACATACAACCAAAAACAAAATCACACCTGGAAAAATATGGAGGAGACCTATATAAAATAAAATCATCAATTATACTAAATAAATCAATTTTGGGTCACTATAATCAATTTCTTTCAATTCGCTACCAAGCTAGGGTTTTAAGAGGGTTTAAACATTTTTTTACCTTCTTAACTATTATTCACAAAAAACCTGACAATAAAAACACTTCATTTCACTTTTAAAATATTCATGATATACCTATTAAACTATCCCTAAGTGCTTGGGTCCCCATGCAAAGCACACACTCTCTAATGAGCATCACAAAATAAAAATTTAGCCTTGGTTTCTCACCTTTACAGCTCAGTTTTAGTAAAAAAACAATATCTTGCAAAATATTCATCACATGGACCTAAAATTTGGACCAAACCATCACATCATCATGAAAAACTATCTTGAATTCTCACATTTTATAAATATTCCCGTAAGTACCGACTCCACCACATTGGGACTTACTTGCTTTAGGATTAGGTCTAGGAATAGACCTAAAACTGAAGTCTAACACTTGAACCAGCACTATAAGACACTTGTGAGTGTCTAAAAACATCATAATCATGATCACCATGCTCTTTACATACATATATAATTGATACATGCTTCACCTCAACATTCCATACCTCATTCTTCTCTTTAGGCCTCACAAACAAACACCCTGAACATGTTTGCTTCACCAAATCTGACTTCAACACCACTTTTACAACCTTGAACACCTGCTAGGACCTTCTGAACACTACATGAAATCATCAAAGCATCCTTCATACCTCTGCAATACACTACCACACTCCTACAAGACACTACACAACTCAAGAACCCATGTAAACACATGTAATCTCAACAAGAGACTCACCTTGCCTTGACACTACTGTTAGTGCAAATTCATAGCACCCCCAAATTGACCCTCAGATTTTCCATAGAAAAATGAACAATTCGGTGTGAATGCACAACATGGAGTTTTCCAAAGTGTGGGACCTTTGCAATTGGGGAAAACTCTCCAGATTGAAGCTGGTTCTTACTCCTATGTTTAATTATATGCATGCAATTTTTGTAGAGATTCTGATTCAAAATTCCTAATCTAAAACTACCAAGGAGACAGGGTTGAGAGAAAACATGGAAATGGAAACAAAACTAAGAAAAAATAGAACGATGATACACTAAAGGAGTGCTGGACTTCTTGCTTTACAAATTTGACACAGATCATAGAGATCAAACACCAAAACATGCACAGATTACCAGAATGTAATGAAAGATTAGAAGACAATAATAAATGCATGAGAGGATTGAAAATCGATCATAGAACATACATTATCATTTCCAAGTTTGATACAATACATTCCATTAGAGAAGAGGAAAAAAATGAGTTACAAGCTCCATGGGAGGTCTGAAATTCTACAAATCTACTTGTTAAGGAAGAAAAGAGAGCTTGCAGAAGCCAGGGGGTCCAACCATTACAAAATGAGCCAAAACTGGCTTTTAATGATCAAACAAAATGAAGAAAGGTGAAAAAATATGGGAAAATTGATTTGACATCTCCAAGCACTGACAATATTCATTAAAACAACAAGGCCACCCTCACAAATCCATTTTTCGATGCATTCGGCCATGCAGGAGAAGAAACAGACGCCATACTTCATCAATTTTGGTGGTTGGGGGTTGGTTCTACATTTTTTCCTATGCCAGAGACATTTCTTAAATTTTTCCCATTAAACTCCATCAAAATTCACAATTGAGGGGTCCATCATGTAGATAATTTCAATAGCTTTCCAATGATACCAAAATTGCAAAAATCCGAGCTCTGGGGCGAAAGATACGCCCTTCTGAATATTTGGGTGAAAAACAACAAAATTAGGGCAAAATTCAGGTTTGCGGGCCAAAATCCTCCCTTTTTCCCTCTTTTTTCAAATTGGAAATTTTTTCCAAAAAATCACTGCTCCCTTCTTCTCTAATGACATATGGCACCTTTTGGTTGATCTGTGGCTTCAAAACAACATTTTGCCCCTTTTACCTGAGAGGGCAAATTTTCTAAAAGTTCTCCACTGGCCCAACCTCTACTGCTGATTTGGACACATGGTGCCATCCTATTGGTCGATGGGACCATGGGTTCATTTCTCGACTTTAACCCTTTTTCCCAAAAAGGCTAAGTAGCAAAATTTTCTCCCTGGCCCCGCGAATGTGCTTTGTTCCTTCTTTGGGCCTATGGGCTAAAATTTGACTTTGAGCATTTTGACAAAAAATGCTTAAGTGCTAAAATTTTTCCATCACTCCACTAGTCTGCTAAATCTCCTTAGAAAAAATTCTCCCTTAGGTCCACTGGCCTAAGATTTCCTGGCACAATTTCCTCTTTACCTCCGTGGGCCTGCCTAGGGCAAATTTTCACTGCTAACTCTGCCAAGCTATAACTCAAAAAATACAAGGAGTTATAATGACTTGTTTACCTTTCTGGAAAGGTGAAAAAATTATCTATCTGATGAAGCCATACCCAGAAAATTTTGAGTGCTTGAAGCATGCAAAAAATCTATTTTAAGTACCAGCAAAGGAAAATGAGGAGGAGTTAACCAAAATAAGCATGGGCTTATTTTGGATAACAATTCTAGCGGCTCAGAGGGGTCATCTACTTGCTAGATGAAATGACCAGCTGCCTTGAAGCCTCCATTGGGTATGGAGTTCAGAATGATATCCTGATAACTGATTTTCACTTTGAAAACTTCCCTTTTAGGCCTCTTGGAAACCACTGAAACTAAAACCGGTTGTGACCAAATGCTAAGACAATGCACTGTGTAAGAGAAAAAACCAACACCACCAAACTATGTACAAATTGAAAAAACATACATACCCCAAGTGGGATATGCAGAGTGTGCATAAGCACTTCTTCTACTAAAAGCAAACCTACCCACACTACTCCAACTGGAAGCAAAGGTGAACTAAATAAAACCTACAATTGGTTGTGCAAAATAGCTTCCTTTCTTCAAAATGGGCAGCCATGCAAATGATTTGGAGCTGATCATAGCTGGTTGGATGAGTGGAAAATCAACAAGAAGCTGGTCTTCTACCCAAATTAGCAAAGTGTCAACTGAAAAAAAATTAGATACCTATTTTAGTTGCTCTGCATTTGGATTGAAGAGGCATTACAGTTGATCAGTGGCACTTTGATGCTCATACTCATGCTCATAAGAAAGCATGACTATTGGACACTCCTCTTTTGGCTCCAATGAAGCCACATACCTGATTAGGCAAGGTATGATCTCTTGAATGTGCCCATAAATCCGAATTTCTACTCCACAAATGGAGTCATCTCTTAAACCTTCCTGAATGAATGGCATGGAAGAAGTGGTGAAAATATCTTGTTCTTCCCCTTCGTTTTCCCATGAAGCACATGGAAGATTTAAATCTTCCAATCTTGGCTCCAAAAGGCTGTTATAAAATTCAAGTTGTTGTTCTTCAATGTTCTCCTTCGTGGCAACGGGCTATTGATGCTAAAGAATGAATGGTGGAGAAGAGAATGTTGTAATTTCAGCTGTCTCCTCATCCAAACATTCTTCTAAGTCTGATAGGAAATCAAACTCTTCAATGTCCCGCTACAACAAAGTCTCTTCCTCATGCATGGTGGCCTTCAAATTTGTGTTTTCTTCACCATGTGTAACTTCATTTTCAAACATAAAACTTGTCAATTCGAACTCATCCAAAAAATCAGATTTTTAGAGAGATGAAGTGGAAGAGAAACATGAAATTTCTTTTGCATCTTTCTCATAATTCAATGCCTTTAGACCTGTTTTTTTCACCTCCATAATGGCTTCATCAATCAAATCAGCCCCTTCAAATGAAAGCAAAAATTTATCAATGATGCTTCCTTCTTCGGATGTTACAAAATCTGATCTGATTTCTTCCATTGGCTCCTCTTCAATGGGATTTGGAGCTTATTTTTCTTCCTCCATGATGACTGATTTGGCAGCTTGGAGTAGATCAACTTTTCCTTCGGGAAAAGTGCCAACATGGACACCAAACTCGGCACAAACAAAATGCTGGTCTTTTTACTCTGCTGCTGTTATAAAATCAACCTTATCCACCACTTGTCTTTCATCCCCAACTTCCTCCTTTGGCTTCGCCATCAAGGGGATTTTTGTTATCCCAAATTTAAGAGCCAACTTCAACAATCTTTTAATCTTTTAATCTTTGTTTAACTCTTCTTCTTGCTGCTATTCTCCTTGACTGGAATTCTGATTTTTATCTTCCCAACATAGATTTGGGAATGCAAGAGGAGGGGTGGGTTGTGACTCAACTGGTTTTGTAATTATTTGTGGTGGTGGAGGAGGTAGAACCTCTTGTTTCTTTGGAGGGAATGGCTGTTTGGAATGGAAAAGAGCAGAGAAATTGAGGTGGGATGGGAGACTAGGAGATGAAGAAATGGAATTAAATTTTGGGACACCAGATGAGAAACTTGAAGCTTGACACTGCTGAAATGATACAGATTGAGAAAGAGGAAAATAAAGAGTATGAGATGGTGTACTTACCCGCTAATAAGGTTGTGAAACACTCTTCTCATATATCTCTATTCCTTCGGTCCACTTTGAAAGTAAAGGCAACGTTTCAACAATGAAGTTGAGTTTCTCTTGTGGACTATAATGCCTTGGAAAGGGTCCCACCCATGGACAAGGTGCCCTATAACTGATTCCAAATGCTTTCATTTGTGCTTGAGCCCTAGATTGCACCATGTTTGCCTCCATCTTTTGGATCTTCTCCAAAAAATCTGCATTTTCTTCTTGACTACCCTCACAATCTGCGTACCCTTGTGCTTGACATACTTCATAGCCAAACTGACTTTGGAATTTCTTGGATGGGTATGCATATTGGTTTTTAATTTGATCAAAATGATGATCTGGAGGATTTGGAGAATGTGTTGGAGGTGGGAAACATTGCTTCTGTTATAACAAATGTAAATTCCATGGGGAAAATGAAGTCATGATTGCACAACTTCATGGGATGAAAGAAGAATGAAGAGATGGAATGAAAAATGAAATAAAATGAATGGAAAGAAAGTTTGCAACTTCAGAGATGGGTTACTAATCAGATGGAGTCACCAGATGTGTTTGCAAGTGCCTCTCAAGGCTGAAATTTTAAACAGGAACACATCAACCTGCAAAAAATGAAGTGGAAGAACTCTTGGTCCCACCGTGCATGAAAAAACTATTAGTGAAAATCTACATCACCCCCAAATTGACCCTCAGATCTGATGTAGACAAATGGCCAATTTGGTGTGAATGCACAACATGGATTTTTCTCAAAGCGTGGGACCTTTGCAATTGGGGAAAACTCTCCAGATTGAAGTTGGTTCTTATTCCTCTGTTTAGGTGTATGCATGTAATTTTTGTAGAGATTCTGATTCAAAATTCCTACTCTAAAACTACCAAGGAGATAGGGTTGAGAGAAAACATGGAAATGGAAACAAAACTAAGCAAAAATAGAATGGTGATACACCAAAGGAGTGTTGGATTTCTTTCTTTGCAAATTTGACACATATCATGGAGATTCAACACCAAAACATGCACAAATTACCAAAATGCAATGAAAGATTAGAAGACAATAATAAATACATGAGAGGATTGAAAATCGATCACAGAACATACATTATCATTTCCAAGTTTGATACAATACGTTCCATTGGCAAAGAGGCAAAAAATGAGTTACAATATCCATGAGAGGTCTGAAATTCTACAAATCTACATGCTAAGGAAGAAAATAGAGCTTACAAAAGTAAGGGGGTCCAACCATTACAAAATGGGCCAAAACTAGCTTTTAACGATCAAACAGAATGAAGAAAGGTGAAAAAACATGGGCAAATTGATTCGACATCTCCAACCACCAATAAGATTCATTAAAAGAACAAGGGAACTGTTGAGCCCCTGGAATATTTACCAAGTATGAAGGCACTTAGGTGCATGGGATCCCAGTTATAGAATGGCGTGCAAGGCAAAAGCACACAAAATAAATGCTTAAGGAAGTAAATAGCACACACGACACAGTGAAAGGAGGTTTGGGACTTAGCCAAATTTAGAGCACCCAAGGAAGAACACGTGAAAAGCGTGGTTGATTGTGCACATGTGGATAAGATGCCAATCTTGCAATAGGTTGGCCTAAGAAAGAGCATGTCCTAGATGGAATCTTCTAGAAGATCATCATGAGATAGAATGGAGAGCTCGGGCCTGAAGGAACATGCTCACATGGAGGACCAAATTTTACACTTGGCTGATGGATCTGAGGGCATGGACAAGTTGAGTTAGCAGCCTAGGAAAGTGATAAATACAAGTTTCCTGCCACGAGAAAAGAGATAGAGATATACACACACAAAGAAGAGATGTATCATCTGGATATACGTAGGGAATAGCGGGTTAGAGAGTGAGCAGAAGCTCTGTAGGATTACTGCGAGTGGGTATTCTAGTTCAGGAAAGGATGTAATAAGCATGGAGTTTTTATTTTTCTTTTCTGTTAGCTTAGCTACATACGTCCAATGATGCACATGACTGCAGTCTGCTCTCTGTGACACTTTGCTAATGAACCAATGAATATATTGAGGTTACTTGTTATAAATAGATATGAATATCAATGGGTTTAATGTATATTTTGTTCATATGAGTTCTCTTTCCTTTCATTCTATGAATGAATGGTTGTATATTTATTTATGTTATAGTATATGTTCTGAAATCAGTTAAAACACTCGGTCTGAAGTGACTGCAAGGATCTAGATGTCGTTCTGAGCCCTATGGTTCTTGTATGTATCAAATTCTTTCCTAAATACTCTTACACTAATAATAGATAATGCTTCCCACTAAACTCACATAAAAGAGAGACTCGGTACCTGTGTGTGCCTCGGGTGAGCGTTCAACTTCTGTTGGGTGACTAGCGTGCATGGGGATCTTCCTTTTGTGACAGGAGTAAAAATGACTACATTTTGGTTCTATTACGGGACCTCTTTTCGAATTTGTAGTGGGATATAACATGCATCATGATCTGTGTAAAGAGTAATGATGGATCGGTTAACATTGGAAAATGTTGAATCATGGTTCAAGAGCACGAAGGATGAATTTTATCAGAGATTCAATACTAGACCTGAGTTTAATACAATGTAGATGGGTAGAAGAGAACCTCTACCATGATCTATATGAGACTTTTTTCTACTGCTTCCCAGTAGATTTATATGGATGGCTTTTATCCTATGCATCTAGATCAAGTTTGCATTATGGATCGCATGGATATGGACCAAAGAAGACTACCAAAGGTTGCAGGATGTAGATCTGATGTGGACCCATGATGTAGATCATTAGTGGAGAGGAGTACTATCTAGCTACACTTTGGAGTATGCCATCTCTACATATTCTTGTCCAGAGGTTGCTCAGTTTAAATTTTTGTGAGAACCTAGAGGAACATTTCTACATGCTATGCCTCTAGCTATAAATATATTTATGGTTACCATGAGTTTAGAGGTGCTCCCAATGGCCAGCTAAATTGTTCTGAGCGTTGGGTAAGTGAACTTGGGTGGAGGAAGATGGAAAATATCATGACAGAGAAGGAGAGGGAAGAAAAATGGCTCAAGTATAGCGAAGCGTGAGAAAGGGAGATTGCTAGATGATGTGAGGTTGCGAGTGTGATGGATCTATGGAGACAGAAGCTGTGGGAAGGAGTTGAGGTTCACGCGGAGGACGTGGAACCTAAGCAGTCTATGCTACCCCATCTTAGAAAGTGCGTGAGGGAGACCCCTTCGGATTCTGGTGAGATTTCGTCACACAGAGAGAGGAGAGTCGTTGGTGCATATCTAAACCAACCCAGTGACTGAGCCCTGGCACTTGGTTTTCCCGATCCAGGAAGAAGTGTAATTGACCCAGTTGATATAAGTGGAAGAGACAGATCCCTGCCTAGGAGGTACAATTTTTCAGTTCCTTCTTCTATGGCTGCACATATTCCAGTATTCAGAGGAGCTTTTGGACAAGGGGCAAGTGTACAAGCTTTCAGGCTCACATTAGGAAGTGGCACGGGACATAGTAGTGGTAGTGGGGTGCTATCACAGACCATCGGTGCACAATTTAGTGGGACTATGGGGGCACTTGACATAGCTCCTACAAGCCCTATTGCACCCAGTGGTTTTGGTGGATCTAGAGGTATAGCACCCGGTGGACCTGGTGGATCAGGTAGTGGAGGAAACACTGAAGGGAACCAAGGCACTGCTTCAAGACAAGGACCCCAGCCACCACCTCAAGTATTCTTTGAAATGTCTCTACATTTTCTAGATTACAGGGGCATTGAAGATGCTGCGGAACATGTTCACAAGTGTGAACTACTATGGCGTGTGAAGGGTATCACAACACCAGAATGAAAGGCTAGTCAATTTGTAACCACATTGTAAGGGCACATGTATAGGTGGTATAGAAAGTATGACCCTCATCAAATGGTGGTGGACTACACTGCTTTAAAAAATGCATTCCTGGAAGAGTTCCACATTCCTGAGTTCGAGAAAAAAAGCATCAACGCTTTGAAGGAGATTCAGCAAGGAATGGCAGAGAGTGTGCGGGAGTATGATGCACGTTTTAAAACTCTCTTGTCTAAATTTTCATATGATATTCACCCTTCAAAGCATGCACAATGGTTTTTTGGAGGATTGATCACCCCTTTTAGAAGGGCCTTATCTCATAAAACTTTTACAGATCTGCGCAAAGCATTGGAAGCTCCCTTGCGCGCTGAGGTTGTTGGTAGTATTGATACTGGTGTTAGCCCATTCTGGGAGGCTCAAATTGCTGATATGGCCAAACAGTTGGAAAAATTAGTTGCGAACTCAGTCCATGGGACTCATAGTGGTTTATGGTGCATAGATTGTGAGATAGAGGGGCACGCTAAGGATAATTTCCCCCAAAGGATGGTACGTGCTGTGATGGCAAATTGTGAGATCTATCATGGGGACCATGATGCAAGTAGATGTCCCTTACTACAATGCTCGATCAAGAAGAATGTATCTTGTTATTACAAAATTTACACCTCCACAACCCATGATACGAAAGACTGTAGGCTCATTGATAAGATCCATGAGGCCATTGATCATGGGGTACACTAAACTATCATTTCCAGTGGTTCTAAAAATGATGATCGCTATTATGAGGAGTGCGTAGATAGAGGCACATGTGGAAGAGGATTTTGAGGAGGATTCTGTGATCGGGGTAACCATGAAGGAAGGAGTGAGTTCCCGTGTGGAATATGTTTCAACTATGGATCTACAGAACATTACAAGCGTGAGTTCTTGGACTTGTTGCAGTTCTCGTGGTGCGGAAAGAAGCATAAGTATGAGGAGTGCCTAGAATTATTTGAGCATATGAATCAACAGCACCAGAAGGACAAGGGCGCTGCAATGGTCAGCATCAAGAAGGCAGACATACAGTGGATGCCTCGGGTAACACAGGATGAAGGTTTGGAGCCTATCTTGGTAACAACAAGGGTAGAATCCATGTGCACAAGAGAGGTACCAAGACAAAAGACCCTAGTTACGAGGGAGGAGGTTGTTCATGGAAAATATCCAGACCCCGTGCATCAGAAGGAGATATATTAGGACACCATGGATGTTATTCAAAGCTTGCAAGGGGAGATCTAATGTCTAAAGGAGAAATCTAGAAAGGAGGAACAAGGAAGGAGAATTGAGGTGCAAAAGGATGACCTGGATGAGGTCAAGGAGGTGTGTAAAATGCTAAGGTAGGAGAACATCATTCCTTTGCTAGGATCTTGGTTGAGAGAGAAGGTACCACACGCCGGAGAAGAGTGTGAGAGATAGGTCTTACACATGAAAACCTTCCCCCTCATAGCCTCGACTATGACAAGGAGATTACATTGAATGTAATTGTAGATGGATGGCTCCTCAGCAATATACTCATTGACACTGGTATGGAGGTTAATGTTCTGAATTTGGATGCATGGCATCAGATGGGGACACCTGTATTATAGCCATATTCGAATGTGTTGTATATGGAAAACAAAACTACGGAAATTCTCATCGGTGTCTTGAAGGATGCAGCTATTACTATCCAGGGAACCAACTTTATTGGGGACTTCGAAGTCTTGGCGCTCGCTGAGGTGGAAAATTTCCCAACACTACTTGGGTGACCTTGGTGTTACAAAAATAATGTGGACCTTCACTTCAAAAAAGGGTACATCAGCTTTGAGAACAAAGAGGAATGGGTCATTATACCCCTGGTTGATGGGAAGTCGATGCCCTATATTGAACCGTTGGGAGAAGAAGTTCTGGAAAAGATTTATGTGCGCTCAATCAGAGACCCTGAGATGGTACACCCTACTAAAAGAGTTATCTAGTTTGAAGATGCTCAGTCAGTAAGTGATACCACCAGTCTGGCTTGTGAAAATTGGGTGCATGGAACTTAAAAATTAATGGAATGGTAATTGAGAGGGTCGGTGACCAAGGTAACAAAGGCGCGCACTGTTAGGTGCCTTGGAGGAAAAGAACTACCCAAGTATTCAGGAGGAGCCTTCCCTAAGATCTTTCTACAGGAGGTAGAAGCTCAATGGAAGAATGAGAAGGAACGGAGGGAGATGTTAAGTTATGTCTTGCTTGGCACAACATCTCGTTGGTGGGCCACACACTAGGAGAGCCTTTTGGAGTGGGGCGAGGTAAGAATTGCTCTCTTTTTCATATTTTCTAGGAGTAATGTACCCACCATCATCAAGGACTACCATGGGAAGGATCCCACCTCTTTCCATGTCCAAGAGTGTGAACAGGTTTGGAGAGAAGGCACAGAAGCTTTGCCACCATCCCTCTGGGTTCACAAGTTGTATTCTACACTACAGGGTTGTGCGTGCATATGGTATATTCATTCAGAGACACGTTGCCAGATGAGGAATTGGTAGGAGCTCGCGGATGACCTTATTCAAACCTTTGAGTATCAGAGTACCAATCCATTAATTGATAAGGCCTTTCAGGGTATCAAGTGCCTTACCATGGAGGATAGTGCCAGAATGGAAGATAGGTTGTTAGAATTATTAGGTGAACTAGGTATAGGGGTGTGCTTTGAAGAAGTTGAGGAAATAAAAGAGTTACAGCTGGAGCACACGTGTTTGGGAAAGGAGAAGGGAAAGTTGGTATATGTGATTGATGGAGAGGAATTGGAAAGCTTAGATGTTAGCCATTCTGTAGGGATGTGGGAGGTAGTGGACAGTGCAGATGCTCACATGCGTGCCTACCATGAGCCTTTAAAGATGAAGAAAGTTAACATCGGTTTAGAAGAAGAACCTAAGGAAGCTATTATTGGGGATTACTGGATAGAGAAGGAAGTATCAAAGATCATTGATTTACTATGTGAATTTGAGGATTTATTCCTGCATGGGTACCATGAGCTCAAAGGAATTCACCATTCCTTAGGGGAGATGAAGATAAAACTAAAGGACGGTGCGCGCCCGATTAGAAAAAGGCCCTACCGGATGAATCCCAATTTACACATGAAAGTTAAGGAGGAGATAGATAAAATGATAGCTTCTGGGATCATTGAGGCAGTGGAGGAATCGAAGTGGATAAGTCCGATGGTAATCAACATCAAGAAGGATGGGCGGATTAGGATTTGTGTGGACTATAGGGAATTGAATGTAGTTTGTGTCATTGATCCATTTCCAACCCCCTTCACTAAAGAAATTTTGGAAGGAGTCACTGGGCGTGAAATCTACTCCTTTACGGATGGATTTTTAGGGTACCACCAAGTCTGGATTGCAAAGGAAGACCAGAAGAAGACAACTTTCACCACCGAGTGGGGAAGTTTTTCATATACGGTCATGCCCTTTGGGTTGAAGAATGTGCCTGCTATTTTTTTTGCACATAGTGTTGCAAGCATTCCAGGACGTCATCCATAAATTTCTTCAGGTCTATTTGGATGATTGGATAGTATATGGTCTGCTTAAGGACCATTGTGATAACTTGAGATTAATGTTTGAGAGGTGTAGGTAGTTGAAGATATCCCTCAAAATTAAGAAGTGTGTGTTTTCTACACCCTTTGGGACCTTATTGGGGCATATCATATGTAAGGAGGGCTTGCTAGTAGATCTTACCAAGGTTGTAGTTATTATGGGGTTAAGGAAGCCTACTAGCTAGAGCATAGTACGTGGATTCCTTGGGCATACGAGGTATTACAAAAAATTCATTAAGGGATATGCCAAGATTTCCGTGCCTTTAGAGGAGCTTCTTAGACAAAAAAGTGCCTTCCATTAGGGAGAGGCGCAACACGGGGTGTTTGATACATTAAAAGATAGGCTTATTACCACACCTATTTTATGTTTTCCCTCTTGGGACAAGCCCTTCCATGTCCATGTAGATGCCTCAGGGACTACCATTGGAGAAGTACTTGCACAACCAGGGGAAGGGGTTGTTGATCATCCTTTTAGTTTTATAAATAGGAAGTCGACACCAGCAGAGCAGAGTTATACCACAACTGAGCGCAAAGCATTGCCAATGATCTACGTGCTCTTCAAGTTTAGATAGTATCTACTGGCAACACCCTTTGTATTCTACGCCAACCACATGACATTAAAGTATTTAGTAAACAAGCTCGTTCTTTAAGGACGCATATGTTGATGGGTGTTGTTGTTTTAAGAGTTTGAATTCACCGTTGTAGTGAAGCCTGGAAAAAGCAACTATGGGCCTTATCATCTATTAAGGATTGATTCAGGAGAGGATGCACAAAGTATTGAGGAAGCAATGCTAGATGCCCAACTGTTTAGATTGCAGCACGCACCCTCGAATTTGAAGGAAATTGCAGTATTCTTAAAAGAAGGCATGGCACTGGATGGAATGAAGGCATTGGAGAAGAAGCAGTTGGCCATAAGCACCATGCCCTACATGTTGATTAGTGGAGACTTATACAAGTTGGGATAAGATGAATTTTTGCGCAGGTGTGTATTAGAGCATGAGCACCTAGCCATCATGGAGGAAGCGCATGGAGGAAGTGCGGGTGGGAATTACACACATGATGCCACCGTGCACAACATATTAATGGAAGGATTATGGTGGGAAACCTTATACAGGGATTATAGAGATTATTGTAAAGTCTGTGACCACTGTCAGCGCATTGGAAAACTAAGAAGGAGAGATGAAATGCCTTTGCACCCTATCCCTAGCGCGGAGCATTTTGAAAAATGGGCGATAGATTTTATAGGACCTATTGCACCAGTAGTGTGTAGGACTGGGTCACGTTATGTCATCACTTGCATAGATTATCTCACAAGGTGGGTAGAGGCAGCCCCAACTAAAGATTGCATGGCAGTAATAGCGGGAAGGTTCTTATGGGAGAACATTATCACGAGGTATGGATGTCCATTGAGTTTGACCAATGATAGGGGTACACATTTTCTGAATGAGACCATGAGGATCCTATTATCAGAGTTCATGGTGGCTCATCACAAGACTACGCCCTATCACCCACAAGCAAATGGAACCACAGAAGCATTCAACAAAATACTGAGTCATACCTTGACCAAAATTTGTGATGTTGGAAGACAAGATTGGGATGACAAAGTATCGGCAGTATTATGGGCTTACAAAACAATGTATAAAAGATTAAATAAAGCCACACCTTTTCAATTGGTGTTTGGCACGGAATCCATTTTACCGGTTGAATTTATGTTACCTTCTCTATGAATAGTGCGCACATGAGGACTAGCTGATGAACAAGTGTTGGAAGAAAGGATTGATGAGCTAATGAAACTGGATGAGAGATGATCACTTGCCCAATGGAGCCAAATAGTGGAAAAGGCAAAGCAAAAGGCTTGGCATGATCACCACATTAGAAACAAGAAGTTTGAGGTTGGGCAGATGGTGTTACTATATGATTCCAAGTTTCTACGCCATCCTGGAAAGTTGAAAGTCCATTGGTTGGGTCCCTACAAAATTTCGTACATCCTTGATTCAGGAGTATGCCAGTTGCAAGTGCTGGATGGGACGAAGTTTTCTGGGCACTTCAATGGTAGTAGGTTGAATCCCTACTATAAATAAGTCTTCTTGGTGTTTGTAAATAAGGAAGTTTTTTCAGTTAGTTTAGAAGTTTCCTTTATGCATTTTCCCTTTCTTGTGTTTCCCTTTCGTGTTGTTGTTTTGGTTTTGCACCTTGGGCGCCGGTAACCTTATTGCTATTTTTGGAGAATTTGTGAGTGTGCAAAGGACCGCGCATCATTTAAGTGTGGGGTGGAGAAAAGTGAAGAAGCACGTGATTAAAAGTACCAAGGAAGTTGTGTTGAAGAGCCTTGTTGTGTAGCCCAGTTGAAAGAGGTAGATGAAGAGAAAAGATAGAATGGTTGGTGCCAAGATAAAGCTATTGGTAGATCCCATGTATAAAGGAAAAGGAAGCATAGTTAAAGCAACACGAGGTAGGAAAAATAAAGAATCTAGACAGAAGAAGTGTTTTTGGCACAGGTTAAGCACGTGCAAGAGTCTCCTGTTAAGCTGGTTGGGTTACGCACCAAAAGGTTGGAGAATTTTTTGCATACGAAGGGCATGTGAGTGAAGGCGCTGAAGACAAACTTTTTTTGAAAAAGCCACATTAAATAAAAAAAGTACGGGGTAGGTAAAGTAGCATTTAATGATCAGAAAAAGGAAAAACTATAAATAAAGGGTCGGGGCACTCTCATTTTTACTTTGTGAAAATGAAGAGTTGGAGATATAAGCGAGTGTTATAAACTAGGGTTTTCAGATTCGATCGAGTGGAAGATCTGTGTGATTAAAACATGAAGAGACAATTTGAGATTGTGGACTAGAAGGAATTACATGGGCATGGAAGGAGTTGAAAAGGTGTTGTCTTGTGAAGAGTTTATCCAAGTTAGGGTTTGACAAACTAGGGCACGGGTTTAGAAGATTTTTATCATGGGTATGAGATCAAAGGTTGGGAGAAGAAAGATAGAGTAACAAAGAGAGGGTAGGAGTGATAAAAATACCTCGACCATGGCACCCAAGAAAGTAAAGGGAAAATCCAAGGCTAAACAACCAGAACCCAAAGTAGACACAAATTAACAATGGTATGTAGAGATGCAATACCAAGATGGGGTGATGATGGGAAAGGAATGGGAATCCCACTTGAGAAGCATACCTGTTAGTGACTATAATCACCACAAAAACACCATAGAGAAAGAAATGGCATTGGAATTGGTACGCCCCACCAACAAGCAAGGTTTTCCCATATATGACGATGACATTAAGGTTAAATAGGCAAAGGCAGGGATGTTGCAACTCTATGAGTTGCCTTATTTTGGTAAGCCAGATCACTTGTACCAGTGGTTGATGTCTCAGGTGCACGAAGACTATTTCCAATTTTCTGGGTGTAAGATGCGTGTGACCCCTAGTTGATTTCATAATTTATAGGCCTCATATGTGAGGGAGATAGCCTAGAAGATGACCATGGCGATAAGGAGGCTATTCAAGATATTGTCACTAAGTATGCCTACAAGAAAGGGTCATGGTACTACGATATTTTAGACATCAAGGACCCCATTATGAAGATGGTCGCGCATCTGGTGACTAAGATGAATGGCCAAGAAAGATGGACGTAGGTCAACAAACATTGGCTACATGTCTGTAGGAAGATTACAGAGGAGATGATATACAACTTATCTGCATATATTGCAGAGGAGATTTTTAAGTGCGTGAAGGAAGGAGACATGATCCTCTTTGGAAATGTATTTCTCACCATAGTGTTTGCAAAAATTGGAGTGTTGGATGCATCAAACAAGTTTTTGTGGGAGTACCCAGCCGAAGACCCTTCGCCAATGAAGAGGTTCAAGAAGTATGCTTGTGATACAAAGACGGCTCCCGAAAAAGTATAACTAGAAAAGTGGTATACGCACTTGAGGAATGTATTTGGGGCAAACTGGAGGATCCCTAAACAACTCCCAACAACCACCGAGGGAGAAGATGAGTTCACGATGTACTAGCACTACTGCTTGGGAAGATTCAATCTTATTAACAAATCATGGAGCCCTTGGTGTAAGATTCCGTTCGTGTTCACTGCCCAATACTTCCAAGTGGGAGTAAACAGATTTAAATAATCAAAGAAGCTAAGGTTAGAACTAGGAAGGCTAGTCTGGGAACATAGGGAGATGAGGAAGAAGATGAATTACCTTAGCGGTAAGCGTGCATACGTGGAGAAGTGCGTGTCGCATGAGATCCAAATGACTAGGCTGATGACACTTCCCATCACTGGAGGATCCGTGGCGTGCGTGTACATGCGCATAAGGTAAAATTTTGAAAAGGGCACGTATTTGGAAGATGAAATATCCATACCTGAAGACCCCTTGGGGAAGAAGAAGCCAACATCTAAGAAGAAAGGTAGAGGAGAGAGAGGAGCACCAAGTGTTTTGACTGCTCATATAGTGAGCATGCCATCTACGAGTGCCAAGCCAAGCACCTACATATAGAGAAAGAAGTCTCTAGTGAAGGAGAAGATGCCAAAAGTAGAGGTGCCCAGGAAACCCATCACCATGGAAGAATGGACGAAGGAAGAAGAGAAGGCTGAATCTCCTAATCAGAAGCCACCTCTTAGGAAGAAGCAGAGGATGGATGAAGAAGTTGACTCAGAGATGACCGACACCTTGGAGAAATACTTGGGAGAAGGAGAAGATGAGAGTGAAGGAGATGACGATGAGGAAGAAGAGCCTGAGAAAGACAAGGAACCACATGTGTTTAGTGTCTATGACTCAGAGGAAGAGAGTGGAGAGGAGAAGCAAGAGTTTGTATTTGTGTGGCATAAGGGCACACAAGATGAGAAAGGCATCGAAGACATGAAGACATATGAGAAGGATGCCAAGGAGAAGCAGGGAGCCATAAGTTTTAAAAAAGAGAAGATTATTGAGGTAGCAGAGTGAGAAGAGAAAAAGATGCTCGAAGCCCTTATAGACCAAGAGTTAGAGTGCAACGTAGACATAGTGCTTAAGGAAGGGAAGGAGGAGAGTGTTGAAAAGGAACATGATAGCCTAGGAGGCCTTGCTCTGATAGTTAGCTTCCCCAAAGGTGTGCTCTCAGGCAGAAGAAATCTAGATACATAACGGAGATAGATAATGGGCTATGTGGATGACATGAAGAAGGTGTTACGCGCATGGTTCCAAAGCACCGTACCCATGGAAAGGATCCTAGCCATGGGGTATTTTGAAAAGGATGGCGTGTACCCCATGACCAAGAAGATGCTCTCTTGGGAATTTGAGTCACACATTAACAAGCCAGACTTTGAAGTCTTCCAGAAAGTGTTCATCAGGTTGCCAGAGTCTAAGGGAGACAATCCCTTAGTAAATGCTCAGGAACTTTCAGACGAGCAAGTATGCAATGCTCTAAATAAAGTCGCGGTCAAGAACGAGGCTAGGCTATTCACGTGAAATGACAGAATCAGAGCATTGGAGGTGAAGTTGGGGAACAAGGAGGAAGAACTGGTGGAGAAGGCTAAGAGTTTAAAACAGGAGGAATTAATCAACGTGCTGTTAAGGCATGAGTTAAAGGAAGAAAAAGTAAATGTGTGGGAGGTCTATAAGAAGGTGGAGTCGATCAAGAGTACCATCATATTAAAGCACCCAGACCTAACACCAATCCCTCTAAGGTACGCATCAACTTTGGAATGCTTATAAGACCTAATGCACATCCTCACTATGGAGAGGTGACCCTTGGCACTAGAATCTGTAGAAGAAGTGGCCACGCGCTTGAAGGAGGAAGATTAGTTGAAGGTGGTAGCACTTCTTTCCAAGTACAGCCAAGTACTCATAGATATTAAGGTCGCTACCCAGTCTGTAGAAGCCAAATATGACACATGCACAGACAAGGATAAGGTAGCAAGCACCTTGGTCACTACCCATGAAGTAGAGTTGAAAGAGTTCCAGGAGAAAAATAAAGGAAATAGGGCGGAGAGGGATAAAGTCCTAGCAGAAGTAGAAAGAAGATCCGAGGAGATTGAGGCACTAAGGGGATCAATCAAAACATGACTAAAGGAGTTATACCCCCAGATCACCAAAAGGATGGACAGACTTAAAGACTTGAGCAAAGAGATGGAAAATATTTTGGACACTTTGGGCACCCAGGGAATTGGCCTAAGCTTTGATAAAGTGAGCACCTTGGTGGGTGACCTATGCTAGAAGGTGAAGGGTGAGTTCGAAGTGTGGAACAATCTGGAGGTAGATATGCGAAAGGAATTTCCTAGCCTATTGAATTGATGCCCCCCCCTCTTCATTCTTTCCCCTATTCTTTCATTCCTTATTCATTTTGTAAAGTATAAGTCTACATCTTGGTTCCATAAAACAACTTGCATCTTGGTCAAGTAAAATGTTTTCGAGGATGGAGAATAAGTGTAGTGTGGGGTGATGTTGGGCCCCTGGAATATTGACCAAGTATGAAGGCACTTAGGCACGCGGGATCCTAGTTATAGAATGGCGCTCAAGGAAAAAGCGCACAAGAGAAATTCTTAAGGAAGCAAATAGCACGCGTGACACGTGAAAGGAGGTTTGGGACTTTGCCAATTTGAGTGCCCAAGGTAGAACATGTGAAAAGCGTGACCGGTTGCACGTGGATAAGATGCCATCTTGGCAACAGGTTGGCCCAGGAAAGAGCATGCCTCAGATGGAATATTCTAGAAGATCATCATGAGATGGAGTGGAGAGCTCAAGCCTGAAGGAACATGCTCACATGGAGGACAACATTCGACACTTGGCGAAAGATCTGAGGGCGTGGAAAGGAAAGTTGGCAGCCTGAGAAAGTGATAAATACAAGTTCCTACCACAGGAAAAGATATACACACACACACACAAAGAAATATATCATTTGGATATACATAGGGAATAGCAGGTTAGAGAGTAAGAAAATCTCTATAGAATTACTGCGAGTGGATATTCTGGTTCAGGAAAGGATGTACTAAGCATGGAGTTGTTATTCTTCTTTTCTGTTCACTTAACTACATATGTCTAGTGATGTGCATGACTGCAGTCTGCTCTTTGTGACACTTTGTAATGAACCAATGAATATATTGAGGTTACCTGTTATAAATAGATATGAATATCAATGGGTTTAATATATATTTCGTTCATATGAGTTCTCTTTCCTTTCATGCTATGAATGAACGGTTGTATCTTTCTTTATGTTATAGTATATGTTCTAGAATTTGTTAAAGCACTCAGTCTGAAGTGACTGCAAGGATTTGGAGGCCGTTTTGATCCATATGGTTCTTGTATGTCTCAACTTCTTTCCTAAATACTCCTACACTAATCATAGATAATGCTTCCCACTAAACTCACATAAAAGAGAGACTCGGTACCCGCGCGTGCCTCAGGTGAGCGCTCAGCTTTTGTTGGGTGATAGGCTAGTGTGCATGGGGATATTTATTTTGTGACAGGAGTAAAAATGACTATAGGTACCCTCAAAAATCCATTTTTCAATGCATTCAGCCATGCTGGAGAAGAAACAGATGCCATACTTCATCAATTTTAGTGTTTGGGGGTTGGTTCTGCATTATTTCCTATGCTAGAGACATTTCTTCAAATTTTTCCCATCAAACTCCATCAAAATTCAAAATTGAGGGGTCCATCATGTAGATAATTTCAACAACTTTCCAATGATACCAAAATTGTGAAAATTCGAGCTCTGGTGCGAAAGATACGCCCTTTTGAATATTTGGGTGAAAAATAACAAAATTAGGGAAAAAATTGGGTTTGCGGGCCAATATCCTCCCTTTTTCCCTCTTTTTTCAAATTAGGAAAATTTTCCAAAAAATCTCCGCACCCCGCTTCTCTAATCACATGTGGCACCTTTTGGTTGATATGTGGCTTCAAAACAACATTTTGCCCCTTTTACCCGCGAGGGAAAATTTTCTAAAAGTTCTCCGTTAGCCCAATCTCTGCTATTGATGTGGACACATGGTGCCATCCTATTGGTCAATGGGACCGTGGGTTCATTTCTCAACTTTAAACCTTTTTCCCAAAAAGGCTAAGTGGCAAAATTTTCTCCCTAGTCCCACGAATCTGCTTTGTTCCTCCTTCGGGCCTGTGGGCTAAAATTTGACTTTGAGCATTTTCACAAAAAATGCCTAAGTGCTAAATTTTTTCCATCACTCCACCCATTCACTAAATCTCCTTGGAAAAAATTCTCCCTTAGGTCCCCTGGCCCGAGATTTCCTGGCATAATATCCTCTTTACCTCCGCGGGCCCACCCAGGGCAAATTTTCACTGCTAACTCCGCCGAGCCATAACTCAACAAATACAAGGAGTTAGAATGACTTCTTTACCTTTCTGGAAAGGTGAAAAAATTATCTATCTGATGAAGCCATTTCTAGAAACTTTTGAGTGCCTAAAGAATGCAAAAAATCTATTTTAAGTACCAGTAAAGGAAAAGGAGGAGATGTCAACCAAAATAAGCATGGGCTTATTTTGGATAACTACCAATCAAAAGTCATGAATTTCACCTACTTTTAAATCAATGACATACAATGAAAATTCTAAAAACATCACGTTTTTACATAAATGACAACACCATGCTAACACAAAAAGGGTACATCTTCAATCAGATTGCCATATAATGTTTTTACATTGGGTGGGAGTTGTTCTTGTATTTTTGGAGGATACTCAAATTCAGGTGGGAAATGAATAGATTATTCATGCCGAGGATTAATAGTTACCTCAAAATCTTCATGGTATAAGGTATAATGTTTTGAAGTATCTGTGGGATGTGAAGGTTTAGGTGAATTAGATATTTGAATCACTTGAGATTGTTCTTGATCCAATACCATGAAATGTAGAGTGGTGTTATTAATCAACCTTTAAGACTTTGAATTATTGTGATTTGATGAGTTTTGTATTGATTTTGATATCCCAAAAACATCCTCTTTTCCTTCATTTAATTCTTTCCTCTGTTCAAGTTCAGGAGTCACTGACGACAGATCACGAGTTGAATTTGGTTTCTATTGCCTCTTACTTTTTTAAGTATGGGATGAAGCTTTTGTAATAGGGTGAGAGGATGATTGGATGAATTTTGAAATTATCTTCTCATTCTCATTGGTTTTAATTTGATCCTCATGTGTGTTTATTTCCATTTTAGTAAAATTGTCTAACTCTCTCTCATTCCAATCGAGACTCCTCTTGATTACTTGTTGAATTATGTCCTCAAGTGATGTTTCATCTCTTATAGACCAATTGAACTTGGAAAGAGGTGATGATGTAATCAAATCATATACATGATAAATCATGTTGGGGATTCTATTAGTAAATTCTCATGAGACATCTTTCATTTTGGATGTGATTATTTGATTCAGAGTCATTGAAGAGTAGTCACAACACCAAACCTCGAAATCATTTGCAAAAATGGCCCAATATTCTTCCACTTTTAAATGGTGTCTATATTTTGGGCCAAGAATCCTCTCCAGGAATCCATAAATATAAAATTACCATATTCTCATGAATGGGTGCACTGTCACAATGGTCGTCTCTTTATTCATTATCTTTGTAGTGCGTAAATATGATCACTTGTACACACATATGGAGATAAGGAAATGAACACTAGATCTATATATTTCACCCAGGAAGAAGTTTACTGATGCAAGTTATCAAGAAATATCCATGAGGGCCCACCTATTACTTACATTATTTAGAAAACCCATAGATATTGATGTATGAAAATGTAGGAAATTGAATGAACCATGTGCCCCATTTTGAAATTACCTCTTTTTCTTGATGTGGAATTTTTTTCTTTAGCTTATTCTCAAGCATTCTGATGATGTGGAAGAGGAAAAAATCATATTAACTATTAGAAATGATGTATGCTTTATTTGAATTCTAGTAGTGGGTAGAAGTGAAAATCACTTTTTTGACCTAGTGTCATTGTGCCTCTAGCCTCTAGATTGAAGAAGATTCTACTTCATATATACCACATATAAGATAGAAATTCATTTATAAATCACTCTTCATCTTTAATTCAATCATTTACTTGCACAATGTGTCACTTACGAATGTAGCTTGGGTTTTTAATCTAAGATAACACAAATGAACTTGTACATCCATTACTTGAAATAGTGAGCAGAAAGGACAATAAACACTCGACTAAGCAAGGATATCATATCTCCAATGTCAAATTAGAACTCAATGCGAATCAATTATTTTGGGATATGATTAATGTGAGTCCGCTTGGTGAAAAACTAGTTTTTATTCATGACTTTGGAGCATCCTAACGAGTCTTAATCCCAATATTTTAGTGTATAATATTTTATGATCTCAGTAGTCTCTTCATATTCTTGAATTCTAAGTAGCTCTTCAATGTGCTGAGGAGTGATTAGGAGGATGGGATCAATGCGGTTAAAAAAACCTCTCTTCTTAGGGTCATATTGTTCTATGCATGCAATGACAAACTTTGGACATTGAATAGGAACTAGGAAGGCTGTTTGTTGTGGTAGACCAATGTTATGTGACCTTTGGAGTGAGTTTTGTCATATAATTGACCCAAAATTATTGTGACCAAGATTGGTGTTAGTTATATTGTTATATTTTGCAATGAATATAAATGTGTGCATTACACATTAGAACTTGTATTTTAATGTCGAGTTTTTAGATGCTGATGTTTTAAAGAAAAACTAGTGAAAAATAGACAATGAGAACAAAACTCATGGTGATGGGTCATTGTCTTCGGGTTCACCATGAAAGAGAAACAAAATATATTTTATAAAATTTTCACTTTTACAACATAAATTTTATCCCATTTTTGATGCTTACATTGATATGTTATCTCAAATGTTTTGGTTGCAACCTTCTTGTCCTAGTTTAGACCTTGTGGAATGTTTTGTACTTGTCATCGTCACCTCCAAGATGGGTTTTCAAGATTTTACATTTATGTGAGTTTTACAATTAATTTAACCATTTATCCTTATTTACAATGCTTTAACCTTATTTTGAGCAAGCTCTCCATCTCTTTGGTTTGGCTACGATAAATTATCTTTTAGTTGAGTTCTCAAATTCATCCCACATGAAAGCTTTGCTACCTATGTTGCATTATTTTCTATAAATGAATACTAGAGAAATAACAAATGAAATATTTTTTTTATAAAAATCAACTTTCATTTATGTTTTGATAGATGTCCTTATCTTATTCTAAAACTCCCATTTTGATATAGGCTGGGAATATCCTGAAGTGGGTTGTAAACTATGTCTTTACTTCTGCTAACTACATGTATTTTGAATTTTCAAAAGCTTTTTCTCATAAATAATTACGTGCATATCCCATAGTCATTGCATTTATATTCCTCATGTGTTGGTGGGTGGCTGGGTAGAATATTTATTTTTGCGTAGGTTTGAGTTATTCTTTTCCTAATTTCCATGTGTTATCATTTCCATATGTTTTCTTGGCTATTTACTTCTTCCTTCAATATTTCCAATTAAGAAATATTCTTTTACTACACTTTGAAGTTCCCTTCCCACATTTTCTTCCTCACTTTCTTAGGATTGTATTCTTTTCTTCCACATGTGTGTTTTGGATAATTTTTAAGTGTTTTCTTTTTTACTTTGGTTGTATTTGACAAGAATTCCACGCTACCTGTTTTAGATTAGTGAAAACCAACAAGAAATCAAGAAACCTCGAAATATGGGAGGGTTTAGAGAACCTCCTAATGTGGATAGGATGACATGATATGGGCACAAAGTAAATGATCCTCCTCGCAGTGAAACTTCAACTTGCACAACAACGAGAGACTAAACACAAAGGGAGATTAGTTAGAGATATGGTGGGTTGTCTGAAAAAAGTCATCTCCGAGAAGCACAAGCTTCCTCGAGAGGATTTCAACCCATATGATAATAATAAAGAGTGATAATATTATAACAGAAATGGAATACTGATAACATAGACTAAACAAGATATCAGATAAGATAGTCTAACTGATATGATGATTAGGATGAAAGCGATAGAAAATGAGAACAAACCACAAAGGGTTGATGACAACTTGAATGCATGATAGGCACTCAAAGGAGACCTGAGCAGAAGTTTACAGATGTATACCAATAGAAAAATGTGTACTGATGATCGATCACAGATAATAGGATAGAAATAAGATGAACAAGGTGTCACAGGGGTGAACCAGAGGTGAGATAAGGTAGATGTGATTATATGCAAAGTGGATAGGAGGGATGTAGGATAAGGTTGACAAGAATGCAGACTATGGGTCGATGATGATCGAGTTTGATTGGCGGTGACCAAACTAGATATGGGATGCTAACAAACAAATAGGCTAAGATTCTAGATTTGGTGTTGATGGAGGATGACTGGAAGTTGAAGTAGAGCTAGAAGAACACTTGGAAGTACCTGCAAAAATAAAAAAATGCATGCATAAACCATATCTCCACAATACTCTTCAAATCTAAGCTCTTAGTGCAAGAGGGGAACTCCAATATATCTCAAGTGATTAGGAGGATTCACATATAACACATATAGTAATATGGTCACGAAAGTACGTAGAAGTTTCAATATTTTCTAGCCGGTTGAAAGGAGGGCTCGAGGTAGTTAAATAACTCATGGTAGGTCGATGGAGACCTGGGTCAGTCGTCAAAGACTGGGGCAAGCGGACTACCATTTGAATGTTAGAGTAATAATGAAGGGTGAAAACAGGATTTCAATTGGGTGATGGGATCTTTTTGGGACTGTGCGTGAATAAGGGGGTTAAATGGGTGTAAGGGAGTGGAAAGAATCTTAGTAAGGGATAAGGTGAGTGGGGGGAATCCTAGGGATGATTAATGAAGGGTATATTAGGAATAAAACTTAGCTTAATTCATTATTAGTTGATATTTGAATAAATGTAATAAGTTAAAGTATTTAATTTAAATACTTTAAACTTATGGCAATAGGTATTAGTTATCATTAGTTGTTAGTTAACTAAGTGATAGTGTTCTCATCCCAATGTTTGTGGGATCATGTTCTATCTTGCATATTTTGTTCCTGGGTGATTTCCATGAGGGGCAATAGGAGCAGTTAGGGGTAATATGTTATTTATGCATATTTTCTCAGATTAGGTGATTTCTTTCCATATATTGTGGATGAGATAGAAGTTTTCTAATATCTATAAATATTACAGCTCTCTCATTTGTTTTGTAATTCTTGATTTCATATTAATAAAATCATGCAAGCACCGCCTTTTTTCTGTAGTTAAATTTGGTTTGTAGACAAGAATTTATATAACTTTTTTTTCTATCAAATCTCATTTTGAGTTCGTTAACATTAGTTGAATCGTTTAAACGAGCTTTCAACAAATTTGAGATTGCTAAAAATTTGTTTCTTTGGAGTTTAAATATGATTAAAGCATGTGTACCTTTGCACTCTCAAGCAATTTTGTGTTACATTCACTTAGCAAATTTTTATTTATTTTTAAAAAAGTTAAAATTCTAAAATATTTTTAAAAAAAATTGTATCTTGTACTTAGAATGCAAACTCCCTTTGGGAACTATTATTTAGGCTTTTTTTGGGAAAACATTTCTCAAAAAAATTGAAAAAATAAGAATCTTTTGGTTATGGATAAATGTTGTCTCTAATTTTATTTAATTATTTAAGAAGAGCAACTCTAACATGTTCGATGGGTGTTTATAGTAACATCCTTACCATAGACTATTTATTAAATTAATATTATTTAATGAGCAACCTATTTTACACATTCTCTTAAACAAACATTTTAAAAATATTTTAAAAAATCAAACATTTATTAATAGATTTAAATATATTTATAATAAACAACAATATAAAATAAAATAATTACTTTGGATCTCCTAGGCTTGGCCTAGTTTGACTGGTATTTTTGGCTTGGCCTAGTTTGAGTTTCGGTGTTCTAGGCTCGGCCTAGCTCTGTATGTAGTTTTGGGGCATGCTTTCATACCACCCACTTTTTTGTTAAAAGGTATTTTGTATCCTATTGCATTAATATAATATAAGATCCTTTTTCATCAAAAATAAAATAATTGATTAGGGCCAAAACTTCTTACAACACTTTAAATAAAATGACACCCTATGAATTATATATGGCCAACTAGAACCATTTCCCATATCCTACCTTCCAGATGGCTCCAAGGGGCAGGGTATTGATTCAACTCTATGTCATAGGGAAACTTTATTGATTAGGATTTAAAGGGATGCTTGTTACAAGCTCAAAATCAAATGAAACAAAAAGTATATCAAAAAAATTCATAATAAACATTTTCCATCAATGACATGGTTTTTGTAACAACTCCATTGATACAAACAAATTTCCTAAAATCTCAAAGGTAGTCATATGTTAGCACCAAGATTAAGTTGAATGTATAAAGTGATGTAAAACATTGAGAATGTGGCGTATAAATTAGATCTACCCCTATATTTCAAGCTCCTTGTTTTTCATATATCGTGTTTGAAGTAGGTCTTTAGGGAGAAAATTCATGTGTGCATGAATCTCTCGAAGTTGGATGAAGTGAGATGAAGATAACCTTGGAACTTGAGGTTATCTTGTGTTTATGAACATGCACAATCTACAATTGGAATATCATTGATGATTTGATCCAATGTAGAATCATGCAGCCATAAGATGTAACTTGAGAACCTCTCCAACAAATTTAACAATGCTTTTCATAGCTCAAGTTTTTAGGAAAAATCTTTTCAAAGTTTAGGGCATGCTAGGAACTTGATATCGAAACCATCTTTTATTGTTGTATTGTAATTGTCAAATTTATCTTTTGGCTCAGGAAACTATTATGTGTGGGGGGACCATCCCTTGAGTAGGTTTTACAATGATTTCAAATGCATATGTATTGTAAAGCTCACCATTGAGAATTAGGGTTACTGGGCTCTAATTCCTATATATTGATATTGTAAGGAAGAGATGGGGTATCTTTTGTTTTTTTATATATATTTTTAAACACTTTTTATGACCGGATATTTGAATCGAAGGGTTGGTGGGGCCTCACCCTACAATGCTAATGTCCACATACTAGATATTATAAATACCACAGCTATTTTCTTGTTAAAGTAATTCTACTAATTTTTATGGAAGCCCGATCAAATTAATAAGTAGGTAAGATTCAAAATAGGAAAAATAAGTAGAACAAGAAATATATTGAAGAGAGTGGGTATTTGGAAAGCTTAAAAAATGAGAAAAAAAATGGTGGCATGAGAACAAAGGGCTTCTCATGTTCAATTATAATTATTTATATAACTTTTTTTTCTATCAAATCTCATTTTGAGTTCATTAACATTAGTTGAATGGTTTAAATGAGCTTTCAACAAATTCTAGATTGCTACAAAAATTGTTTCTTTGGATTTTAAATCTGATTAAAGCATGTGTACCTTTGCACTCTCAAGCAGCTTTTATGTTACATTCACTTGGCAAATTTTTATTTATTTTTAAAAAAGTTAAAATTCTAAAATATTTTTAAAAAAAATTGTATCTTGTACTTGGAATGCAAATTCCCTTTGGGAACTATTATTTAGGATTTTTTTGGGAAAACATTTCTCAATTTTTGAAAAAATAAGAATCTTTTGTTGTGGATAAATGTTGTCATACTGAATTATATGTTGGAAGTTGCATTTAAGAAGAGTTACACTGTAAGAACTGTTCGATGGATGTTTAAGTAACAGTACCATGACTATTTATTAAATTAATATTATTTAATGAGAACCTATTTTACACATGACTCTGATTAAATGGTCTTTTGAAAATATTTTTAAAAACCAACATTTATTAACCAGGAAGATTTAAATGATATTTATAATAGATCAACAATATAAAATAAAATAATTACTTTGGCTCTCCTAGGCTTGGCCTAGTTTGACTTTTGGTGTTTTAGGCTCGGCATAGTTTGAATTTCAGTGTTCTAGGCTCGACCTAGCTCTGTATGTAGTTTTGGGGCATGCTTTCATACCACCCACTTTTTTTTGTTAAAAGGTATTTTGTATCGTATTGCATTAATATAATATAAGATCATTTTTCATCAAAAATAAAATAATTGATTAGGGCCAAAACTTCTTACCAAACTTTAAATAAAATGACACCCTATGAATTATATATGGCCAACTAGAACCATTTCCCATATCCTACCTTCCAGGGAAAATGGCTCCAAGGGGCAGGGATTGATTCAGCTCTATGTCATAGGGAACACTTTATTGTAGGATTTACTAGGGATGAGTTACAAGCTCAAAATCAAATGAAACAAAAAGTATTCAAAAAAATTCATAATCAGTTTTCCATCAATGACATGGTTAAAGGTAAACAACTCCATGGGATACAAACGATGATTTCCTAACCAGGGAAAAAGGTAGTCATATGTTAGCACCAAGATTAAGTTGAATGTATAAAGTGATGTAAAACATTGAGAATGTGGCGTATAAATTAGATCTACCCCCATATTTAATGAGTCTCCGTGTTTTTCATATATCGTGTTTGAAGTAGGTCTTTAGGGAGAAAACTCATGTGTGCATGACTCTCTCGAAGTTGGATGAAGTGAGATGAAGATAACCTTGGAACTTGAGGTTATCTTGTGTATATGAACATGCACAATCTACAATTGGAATATCATTGATGATTTGATCCAATGTAGAATCATGCAGCCATAAGATGTAACTTGAGAACCAGCTCCAACAAATTTAACAACGCTTTTCACAGCTCAAGTTTTTAGGATCTTTTTTTTTTCACCAAGTTTAGGGCATGCTAGTAGGTAAGATTCGAAATATGGAAAAATAAGTCAAGACAAAAGAAGGTTTATATGAATGAGTTAGTACTTATTTGGAAAGCTTTAAAAATGAGAAAAAAATGGTGGCATGAGAACGAAAGTGTTGCTAATGCTCAATTATAATTATTTATATAACTTTTTTTCTATCAAATCTCATTTTGAGTTCATTAACATTAGTTGAATGGTTTAAACGAGATTTCAACAAATTTTAGATAGCTAAAAAATTTGTTTCTTTGGAGTTTAAATCTTATTAAAGCATGTGCATTTGCACTCTCAAGCAGCTTTTATGTTACATTCACTTAGCAAATTTTTATTTATTTTTAAAAAAGTTAAAATTCGGAAAAAAAAATTATAAAATTATATCTTGTACTTAGAATGCAAACTCCCTATGGGAACTATTATTTTGGCTTTTTTTGGGAAAACATTTCTCAAACATTTAGTGGAAAAAATAAGAATCTTTTCATTGTGGATAAATGTTGTCTCTAAATCCTTTAAGTTATTTAAGAAGAGCAACTTAACATGTTCGATGGGTGTTTATAGTAACATCCTTACCATAGACTATTTATTAAATTAATATTATTTAATGAGCACCTATTTTACACATTCTCTTAAAAGGACATTTTAAAAATAATTATATATTAAAAGATTTAAATATATTTAAAATAAACGATAATATAAAATAAAATAATTACTTTGGCTCTCCTAGACTCAGCCTAGTTTGACTTTTGGTGTTCTAGGCTTGGCCTAGCTCTGTATGTAGTTTTGCGCAGGGGTTAAATTTGACGGCCATCTATACCTGTCAAACAATTTTTAGGTGATGGTAATTTCTAAATACAAGAAGCCTTTCAAATATGGAAAATAGTGTTATTTTTATACTATTAATAGGAGAATATATATATATATATATATATATATATATATATATATATATATATTACATACAAGTATATTTTATATATAAGGTATATGGTGAAACTTAAAGACATGCAAGTTACATGTGATGTTTATTTAAAATATTTACAAGTATTTTACAGCTAAATTAACGAAAAACATCTAATCGGCCATCAAATTTGACCCCTAGTTTCGGAGCATGCTTTCAAACCACCAACTTTTTTTTGTTAAAATGTATCTGTTGATGCAAAATCACAGCACCCCTGGATGTTGATCAGATTTCTAGTTTGATCATACTAGCATCCAGTGTGATTGCACAACATGGAATCCTTTCTCCAAGTGTGGGACTTGCAAAATGAGAAAGAAATCTCCAGAGAAGGCTGGTTCCTATTCCTCTGTTCAAATGCACACATAAAAATGCAGAGGGTTTACTGAAAAACCTAATCTAACTTGCTAAGGAGATAGGGTAAGGAGATGCGTAGAAAATAAATCTAAACTAACAAAGGTGAAGCACCGAGGAAAGAAGAACACCTGTCTTGCCAATAAACAGAAAAACCATTTAAATGTAATGCAAGATCATGCACAGGTAACCAAATTCGGAGTGAAAGGTCAAGGGGATGCAAATTAACATAGAAAGGGTTGATAATCATCCACATACATGTATTATTTGCTCCAAATATTGGCACAATACACTACAAAATGCCAAGAGGAAAAGTTGCATTACAATTTTAAATGGGAGGTTTGAACTCCACAAATTCACCTGCCAAAGAGAAGAAGGGACGGGCAAAACAAGAATGTCCAACCTTTACAAGTAAGCCCCTCCTTAAAATTTATAGGAAGAATGAGAGAGGGAAGAGAGAGGAAATCCAAATCTACCCCAACCACCTCCAGGTAGCATTTAATTCATCTCATTATGATGGTAGGTGAGAACCCTAGCGAACCCAAAAAGTGGCGAACTGTATTTTGTATTTTTAAGAATTTTTTCCCACCCAATTAAATATATCCAGTTGTAGTTGGATAGAGGACCTCGTAAGATTTCCAAAAAGTCCAACCTTGCATGAATCTGAGCTCCCAGTCAAATGTTATGGCCATCTGAATATCTGCGCCAGGGTCTGCTTCCTGTCAGCACTCAAAATGTTGCGATTCCTGAAGGTGTGCCAAAGGCGCATCTACATTTGTGTCGACATCCTTTTCCGTGCACCAAAGGCGCATCTACGTTTATGTCAACATCCTTTTCTATGTGCCAAAGGGGCATCTACATTTGTGTCGACATCCATTTTCGTGCGCCCTTTACCTGCGCCTTCGCGCATCCTTTTTCATCCCTGACATCCATTTAAGAAGAAGCCATATACCTGCGCCTTGCGCGTAATAAATTATTGCACACTTATCGCCATGCTTTGGTCATCCAACCTTCATCAGTATGTCTATATATACCTAGTGGGTGATGCTGCTCCAAACCTGATTCTATATTCCATTGTGACTCATATGAGATCCATCTTGGTCCTACTAGGTAGAAGTTCAGTGGCCTTTCAGCAATCCATTGGGCATGGAGTCCATAATGCATTATTCTTGTGATTCCATGTCATACCTGATATGTTGTTCCATTGATTCCATGTATAGCCGCAAATTATTACTCCAAGAGCACTCTGAACTATAGAATCCATACCTAAGAGTGGCGGACCTCATGTGTCCTAGTATGTCTCTTAGGGAAAAAGAAACCTAACTATAATAATGACAATGTGCATACGCACTTAGAGGAATTGAAATCTAGGCTAATATTTACAAGGGTAAATCTTTTCTTTTCAGTAGCAATGTTTAAGATAGATTCCATTAATCGGAATCGAGAGTTCTTCTCCATCCAGTGTAGACAATTGGAAGGCATTACTACTTTTACATCCCGTGACCATGTAGGGTCCACTCCAAATGGCATCAAACTTGGAATGCCTTCCTGGTTTTTCCCAATCTGCATCCCATTTCAGGACTAGGTCCCCTTTCTGGAAGGTCCTTTCTCTTGCCTTCTTATCAAACCATCTTTTTACTAAGGCCTGATCCTTTTAAATCATTAGAACTGCATGTTCTCTTATTTCTTCTAATTCCATCAACTCTGCATACCTGGCCTCCATTGGTTTGAACTCAGACAACTCCAACTGCTTCATGAGCTCCAATGCTGGCAATTCTAATGATATAGGCAATACTGCCTCTTTCCCATAGACCAACTTGTAGGGAGAATTACCTATAGATATGCTTTGGCATTATCCTGTGAGCCCATAATGCTGATTTTATCTTGGTATGCCATGTCCTTTGGTTTTCATCCAGAGTCCTTCTGATGATTCTCAGCAAATTCTTGTTCGTGGGACTCTTCCTGTCCATTACCCTGCGGGTAATAATTTGAAGAGGTGCTCAAATAGATTCCATTCTTGACAGCCCATTCTGTAATATTGGAACCTATGAATGCCAATGCATTGTTTGATACGATAGTGGCTGGCATACCGAACCTGGTCACTATTCCTTCATAAAAGTCTAGTATGTTAGACTCATTTGATTCTTTGAGCTCTATTGCTTCGGTCCACTTGGTGAAATAGTCTGTTGCTGTGACAATCCACTTGTGGCCTTGGCTCGAGTTTGGGTTGATGACCTCGATGAAGTCCAATCCCCATTGCATAAATGGTTGGTCAACCAAAATTGGGTGCAATGGAAGCGCTGCTAGTCTTTCCTTTCCTGTGAAGAGTGCACATTTCTTGCACTTTCTTATCCATGTATAGCAGTCACTAAAGACTGTCGGCCAATAATACCCTACCTTCATTATCTTGAGAGCTATTACTCATGGGGCTAAATGTCCTCCAGAATCTCCATCGTGAAAATCTCGTAACACCCTCTCAATTTGACCTGTCCCAATGCACCTCAATAGAACTCCATTGATGTCTTTCTTAAACAAAACACCATCAACAAGCACATATGGAATGGCTTGTAATTTGAAGTATCTCCTCTTTGCTTTGCTCATTTCTGGAGGGCATAGGTATGTCTGTAGGAAGTGTATCATAGTCTGAGTCCAATAGGGAGTGGGCACATCATCATTTTCCTATTCTTGACCATCCTGTAGTACCAAGACAACCTCTTTTTCATTACCTGCTTCAACTTGTTGACTCAAGGCTAGTTGTTCGTATAGTCCCTTCCCACGTACTAGTTTTGTGACCTTGATCTCGATGTCATATTCCATGACACGAGTTATCCATCCTGCACGTTTCTCATTCAGATCCTTGTTTAGAAGGAAGTCCCTGACTCCCACATGAGAGACCAATAATTGGATCTTGTTGTTTGAGACTAGGTGCTTGAAATTCTTTAAGCTCTTGATTACTGCAAGGACATGCTTTTCAATGAAAGAGTACCTAGTTTCATATTCCTCCAAGCCTTGACTGAAGAAAGCAACTGGTTGTTCTAATCCTTCTTTGTTTTTTTGTACCAGGATTGCAGAAATTGTGTCTCCACCACCAAAGGCTTATAGCATGAAATCCTTGGAAATTGTGTCCCTAGGCCAGCTTACCTCTAAAGTAGCGGGAAATTTCAGTGTTGGTAAGACCCTATCCCAATTGGAAAGGAACGTGTATTGGCCCAATGTGCTTGAAGAAGTATCAAAATTTATACGGGGATGTAAAATTTGTTGTACTAGCAAGCCTAAGACTAGGAAGGAGGGTTTTTATATGCCTTTTCTAGTACATACTCGTTTGTGGGAGGACATTTATATGGATTTTGTAGGAGGATTACCTATGTCTAAACACGGCCATGATTATCTATATGTTGTTGTTGATATATTCAGTAAGATGTGTATTCTTATGGCATGTAAGAAGATAGTAAAATCACATGAGGCAGTAGATATTTTCTTTGCTAATGTATGGGTGCATTTTGGTTTGCCAAAGTCTATTGTTTCTGACAGGGATTCTAGGTTCTTGGGGAAGTTTTGGACTATTTTGTAGGACAATATGGATACCAGGTTACAGAGGAGCACAAATTTCCATCCACAGACATATGGACATACAGAGGTGGTAAAAATGACTTTGGTACAATTGATCAGAGGGTATAATAACAAATATCTAAGGACTTGGGATGAGTCCTTAGCCTACATTCAACATTCCTATAACTGGGAAATACACACATCCACTATTAAGTCACTGTTTGAAGCATGCTTGGGATATCAAACTACAAATCCACTAGACATAGCAGTTGGGAAGCAGGATGTTGAGAAGACACAAGACACAAAGGTGACTAGAGAAAACAAATTCATTGAGAGGATCTGGAAAATCCATCTCAAAGTCAAAGAACAACTAGAGAAATCTCAAGCCAAGTACAAATCTCGGCATGATCAACATAGGAGAGAACATAAGCTACATGTTGGAGATAGAGTTTGTCTTTACTTGAGCAAGGATATATTACACGGTCAAGCATAGAAACTCAAGCCACTACGATATGGGCCCTTCACCATATTGGAGTAGGTTGGAGAAAATGATTTTTGGCTTGACTTGCCACCATTTATGAGGATGTACTCTGTAGTAAATTGTGAGAACTTGCACCTATATGAGCCATCCATGCTAGATGAAGATGAAGGTCTACAGTTGTAACCTTCCATTGAGGATTGCGTCTTGGACTCACGATGTGAATTGGAGGAGGATGTAGTGCTGCAGCAGAAGGTCAAAGAGAGAAGGAGAGGTCTGCAGGATTCTTGGCAGATTGGACTGAAAGGAAAGACACCAAGGCAGGCCCAGTGGTACTCAAAGGAGCAAGTGAGGGAATTATTTCCTCATCTACTCCCCCACTAAGATTTTTTGGGACCAAAATCCTCCTAAGCAGGGGAGGTGTGATCCATAGGGATCTAAAATGAATCTACTTCATCAAAAACAATCAACATGAAGAAGGAAAAATGATACACAGAGGTTCTTTCTTTTTAGTAACAGGACCGCCATTCTGTGTAGAGTGGTGGTTATAGAACTACCACCCAACCAGGGTGGCAGGCTTGGGACCGCCAGTTCACATTGGACAGAGGTCCTAGATCTTTTAGATAGAAAACAAAAATACGAAACGAACAACCCAAAATTTGGAAGGTTGTTAGTGTCTCTTCTCCTCCATGACCTTTCCCATCCTCTAGTGCACAGGAGGACATGAGAAAGGCTATAAATACATGTTTTTAGAAGAGAATAGGATCATCAAAGCATGAAAGCAAGTGAGCAAGAAGTTATTAGTGCTGGAATTGTGTTTTGTAGAAGAAAGGAGTGTTGAGATAGAGCACACAAGTATTTGGGAGGAAGTGTGAGATATTATCTACTTCTCTTTCATAATTATTGTAAATTCTATACTTGTTATTTTGAATTGGCCAATAAAAGTGGGAAGAAAGAGTAATTTCCCTTCCCGACTAGTTTTTCCTCCTCTGGAGGTTTCCAGATAAAATTGGTTAGTGTTTATGAGCTTAAATTATTTCCTTTCCTGCAATTGTGGATTCTAAGCATAATCATAATTCATTCATTAGCTATCACTGTCATTTTCTTATAGAAAGTAGAATAACAACATTTATTTGTGTTTTTGTGGATAATTCCAAAGTTGAAGAGTTTACAGATCAAGCATTGTCTTGGTACACTTCAATTGAGAAACAAAGATCCGATTCTTTTTCCATACCTACAATCCATAATAGTAGTGCATGAGCCTAAGATCTGTCATGTCAAACGATTGATTAAGATATTTCTTTGTAGCATCAATCATCTTCACTGTGCTGCCAATGATGACTAGATCATCGACATAAACAATAACTATCACAATATCTCCTCCTTTCCTTTTGAGGTAGATATTGGGATCATATGGATTTCTGATGAATCCATGCTGAACGAGATGCTCATCAATTTTGATGTACCAATCCTGGGGTTTCTATTTAAGGCCATATAAATATTTTGTTAGTCTACACACCTTTGTTTCTTCAATAGGTATGAAAAATCCCTTAGGTTGAGTCATGTAGAATTCTTCCTGTAGATATTTGTTCAAAAGGCACTTTTTATGTCCATTTGATGGAATTTCCAACCATACTTGACAACTAGAGAAAAGATCATCTTGATCATTTTGATCTTAGCTGTGGGCATAAATGTCTCCTCATAGTCTATGCCTTCCTTTTGTGCATACCCCTTTGCCACCAATATTTCTTTGTTCTTATCTATGGTCCTATATGCTTTGTATTTTTTTTAATATCCATTGCAGCCAATGGGTTTCTTCCCTCGTGGAAGATCGACACACTTCCAGTTTTTTTTTTCATCACTGAATGATATTCAACATCCATGGAATCTTTCCAAGATTTTTGTTATAGGGCTTTCTGGATAGTAGAGGGCTTAATAGATTCAATAACTCTACTCGTCAAAGTAAAGTTTACATCTTCTTGTCCTTTATTGTGAGTCCGTGGTCCAGTGGTGGATGTATCCAATGGAGCATCCAATTTTTCATCTCAAATCATGTTTGTATATCACTTGGGCATACATTTTACTGTTCATGTGGGTCATGGTCATGTCTAATCATCAAAATCATCCCCATCATCATTTTCATCAGTGGGAACATCGGATTTTGTTTTCACAATAGGTGAAATATCTACATCAAGTGAGTCTAAAGGAGGAGTCTCCACTTCATTCTTATAAAAAAACTCAACATCTCTATTGGTGTAGCCAATGAAGATAAGTTTTTGAGATTTCATATCCAACGCTTTCTATTCTGGTTGGGTATGTGCATGTTAGCTTTGCACTTGAATACTTTGAGGTATGCAACATATGGCTTTTGATTCGATCACGATTCATGTGTTGTCACTCCATCAAGAGAAAATGTGGGCACTTTTTTCAACAAACATACTGATGTCTTTACTACTTCTTCCAAGAATGCCTCACTAGTCCATAATCATCGATCATACAATACACCATCTCCATGATAGTATGGTTCCTTCTATCAACAACACCATTCTACTGCGGTGTGTGTGGAGGAGGAATCTGTCGATGAATCCCATGACCTTAAAGGTAGGATTTTAACTCATTACTGGTGAATTCCCCACTCGATTTGAGTGGAGAGATCTGATGTGATGACCAGTCTTGTTATTTATAGATAATTTGAACTTTTTGAAGTTCTCAAAAGCATAATTTTTCTTATGAAGACAAAATATCCACATTTTTCTTGAATAATCATCAAAACATAACATGAAATATGCAAATCCAGAATGATTAGGTTGCATCGGATCATAAAGGTCCATATGAACCAAATCAAGCTCAACTGTAGCTCGATAAGTACTCTTCAAGAATGAATCTTTATGTTTTTTACCTGTTAGGAAGTTAGGATACTTATGTATATCCTTCTTGAGAGATGTAAAGCCTTTCACCATGTTTTACCGAAAAAGTGTTTTGAGATATTTGAAACTAATGTAACCAAGTCTCCGATGCCACAATTGTACAGAGGAAGAATGATTAGCCACAAGTGCTTGATCATCCCTGTGGAAAAAGTCAAGCTGGAACATATGTACCACATTGAAGAATTTTACAACAATTTTCAATTCTCTTTATTTTACTCAAATCAAACACACTTTGTTATCAAAATAAATATAAAAATCAATCTTTAGATTGTGATCTAGAAGTTGACTAATTGATAGTAGATTCTTTGTTAAGCCAGGGACATATAATACATTTGTTAATCTAAAATTTTGTGAACTAAGAGGTGGAGAAATGTTCTCCATACCTTTTACAATGTAAGAAGAATCATCACCTAACGAAACATGGTTTTTTGAAGGTTTTTCCCTCATTGTAGTAAACTAGTATTTGTACTTGGTCATGTGTTGAGTGGATCCCGAATCAAAGTACCAAACAACACTAGATGACATGGATGGTTCACTGGAATGAGTAATATGTAAGGAGTCCTCATTTTATGAATGATATTTTTGCTCAGCTACATTATCTTATTGATGGGGTTTCCTTCGCTAGTTCCCCTTCTTCTACCCTTAAATTTAGTATGAATGTCCCTAATAAAACTACTAATTTTGAGGTCTAGAATTGCTTGATGAATCCTTCTTGTATTTATTGAACTAAAAATATTTCAACTCATGTCCTCTTTTACAGATAAGACATTTCTACTTTTGATTTTCCCCTTGCTGATGCTATTTTTGGGACTTTTGAGAATATTTTTCTTTGCCTTTTCACCTCTGATGAGAAGATAGTGCATGATCCTCTTCATCATCTTTGTTGTACACTACTTCGTTGTTGTAAGAGATTCACTAACTTGTCAAAATTAATTGTCTAATCTGACAAGTTTAGTGTCGTTACAAAATGTGGTAAGAAGGAGGAAGTGCTCTTACAACAACGGGCACTAGAGTTGTATTAGTAACCTCCTCTCCTAGGGATAGAATTAAAGCCCTCAATTCTGTAACTCTCCTCAAGAAAGCTTCTAATTTATCATTTGGATTGAATTTGATTCTATGCAACTAACACTACAAATTCGATATAGTATTCTTTTTTCTGGTCTCATACATGGTGCTCAACTATAAGGTTGCGCTCCATTAGACACTGCGAACAAAATCATGAATTTGGTGTTCTAATTGTCTTTGTAAACTTATCTTTGTTGGGTTGCATCAACTGGTGATCTCATTGTGGAACCATTCACAACAGGCCAAATCTCTTCAAACTCGATTTGTGTTTTGATCTTATTCTTCCATACAACATAATTATCTCCTCTTAGGAGATGTGATTTTGGAAGAAAGAACTTAGGGGCATTGGTGCCCATTTTTTGAATCAACTGAAAAAGGGTAAGGCTCTTATCACTCTAGGTATAAGGTCTCCCAATCTATATACCATCACTCTGATATACCAAACCTTTTTATGTATGCACACTTCTGACATACCCGTTGGTACGTGGAAGAAGCTTGAACTTTCAATATACCAAGTGGTATGTGAAAGAGGTGTTAACGTACATGAAAGAATTTGATACATGGTACCAAAACAGTAATGAAAGGGGTCTACATGATTATTGACACCGGTTCAAATAAATATCCTCATATGCGCACGTAACTTCGCTACTTGGATAATTTCAGTGTTCGGATTTATGTTGTGCAATTATTCACAGACAGATGGGAGGGCTCAAAGTGTGTGCATTGTTTCCTTATTTCTCCTCATCAATTTATAGGATGGTGCCTAGATAACATTGTTGCATCTATATTAGGTGTTAAGTGCAGTAGTAGTCATGATGTATTTACATGTAAGTGCTTCCTAGAGGCATTGTATATACGGAACGATGCAAAAGAGAACTGAAGACCTCGTGAGTGTTAGAGAACCAAATTTCACTAATTTTGTTTTTAAATCTCTGCCAATTTTTTTTTTTCATTTATATTGTTTGCGGTTGAATATGAAAACTTGTAAATTAGTAGAATCCATTGAAATATACACTAAAAAACCATAAAAAATAGTAGAAAATGCACTTTTAGGAACCCCTTCTTTAGAAAAAGTTGTTCAATATGATTTTTTAAGTAATCTAGGAGAATTGTTTTGACCAAAATTAGTGTTTTTGTCACTAAAGTTGGTGGGGAGTTTAGTTACAGCTAACCTATTTAATAGAGCTTTTTAGCCATCATAAAAATTAGTGTTTTTGTCACTAAAGTTGGTGGGGGGTTTAGTTGCAACTAATCTATTTAACAGAGCTTTTTAGCCACCATAAAAATTAGTGTTTTTGTCACTAAAGTTGGTGGGGGGTTTAGTTGCAACTTACCTATTTAAGAGATATTTTTAGCCGCTATGTATGGTGGTTGCTGCTAAATTCAAATAGTAGTGAAACTATTAGTTTATGTGGGGTCGACACATACCCCTCACAAAAGTATCGAAACCACTCAAACTAGCCACCAAGTTGCCAAAAGTACACATAATTCTATAAGAGGAAATGTTTATTTAAACAATACATGAATTGGATAACCTTTGAAAAGGAAGACGTGTCACCTTTGGAGGAGTCCACGTGGTGGTCGCTGTGGCTTTAGCGGTTTATGGTTCCACTCTGAGCAGATATGAGTTGTGCTTTGTTTATTCCGCCTTTGTAATATTTTATTTACTGTTGTTTTGTTATTCGTTGTGCTTTGTATTACAGAACATAGGGTAGAGGCATGTGATTAGCCTTGATCTTCACATGTTCATGGCCTGATTCGCTTGTCCGTTTGGCACCCAACTTGGGCGTACATGGATCTGGTGACTCCCTGTTTGTATGGAAGCCGCAAAACTTCGATGCTATAAATGATGTTCAGCTCGGCCATTACTTGTAAACAATGGTATTTCACTTCATATGTAGGGTCCAGTGCAAAGCTTGGCTCATTCAGAACAAAGGATATGACTTGCCAAGGGCTGTTGGTGGTTAATCTGACGTAGGGAATTGTGCCTAACTCATTCAACAAACTGACTCACTGTTCAAACCAACTCACTGTTTAATGCAAAGGACTCAGCCACCAATGTACCTTCAACACGTCCAGCCAACTTGCTCAGGATCTTTGTGGACTCGGTGGATGAAAAAATCGTCCCAACTCACTAAATAGATTGATTTAAAGAGCTTCCATTTCAGACTAGACTTAGGCAGCCAGCTCGCCCAAGTAACTCGGTCTATAGATCTTATCTTCTAAAATTAATTTTTTTGAATCTTGATTTTTATTTATTTCTGATGTTTTCTTTTGAACCATAACAATTTTTTCCCTCCAAAAAAATTGCTTTTCAAACACGTGGAACCAAATAGGAGGTTGTGGGGATGTAGGGATGGGGATGGGAAGTTGTAGGTGGGTGTACATGCTCTCCAAATGTTGCAAATATTTATCCAAGCTCCTCTATCTCTTCTACACTCTCTCTGCACACCTTCTATGCTCACATAGGCTCCTCTAACTTGTTTTGAAACCAAATGTAGAAGAGGGATGGAAGCCTCACAATTATATTAATGTTTTAATTATCAACTTACAATAGTGATGGTTGCAATATTTATAAATATTGCACAATCAAGTACAAACAAATAAGAAGTTACATAGGTGCAACCAGAAACCATACGGGAAGTAATACAACCAAATATGATTATTACAACTATGAAACAAATAAGCCTACGCGAATATAATAAAACTATACAAATGGTTATAATCTCATAACCATATAACAATATTATGAACCCACCTACCACAGTAAATGCTAAATTACTAAGGTAAACTAAGTTTCACCTAACCTTTACTCTTTTTTTCTTTTAGATTAAATGTTTTTGGTTTACCTTTCCCACCACTCAGGTCCAAATTTCAAAGTAAGAACTCATATATATACAAGTTCACTATCGGAATTTATAACTGGGAAAGAACCTATCTATCTATCACTTACTAAATTAAAGAAGCAAGAGATATATTTGCATACTGTATACATAACATAAGAGGGAAGAAAATTGAATTTTTTATCTCCATACAATAGTTTTTATTGGGATGAATTAGCATATCCCATTATCGATTTTGAGGCAAAAAGGCCAACCTAGGTCAAGCAATAATTACATTTAACTTTTCACAAAACACTTGGAGAACTACATTGAGTTTTAAATGTAGTGCAACACTTGGTGACTCATAAATTAGGTGACCACCAAAGTCAATCTGACTCAAGCATTTGCATATTTTTTTAGATTTAATAATTGTTGTTATGTGTTGTAGGGTAGTTATGTTTTTGTTTTGTAGGTTCAGGTGTGAAATATAGGGTTATAGGTGGATTCAAATATACAAGTAAAGAAAAATTATAATAAAAGAAAATAGAAAAAATAAGATTATGAAGAGCTAATAATATAAGAAAGTAGGGAAGGTTCAATTTGTATAATCCAGTCCTAACCCTTCTATAAAATCCTACACCAGAGAGTATTACCAAAGAACACTTGATCTGGGTTCATCCAAAATCTTGCACAGTTCCTGGTTCTAGTGGCGAAATAGTATGAAACATCTATGACATCAGTTAAGTCATTCCTTTTACCTCTCATGCAATTTCAACTGGTATATTGGTTTGGCATGCTTGCAAATAAATGATTTTTCACTATAAATATTGGAGGAAAATTCATGATGATAGAAAATAAAGACAACACTAAAGTGAATAATATGAGCACATAAATATGAACTTTGGGTCAACTAGGGTTTTAACAAAAAAATATTCTGTTCAAGAGTTGTGCAACCAAATTTTTACATGATTAATTTATTTTTATGGTGTTATGGGTATGAAAAACACATAAGGATGTAAAGTCTGTGACATGGGGTTCTTTTAATTAATTAACTTCCAACATTAATAATGTAATATGAGAACAACATATTAATACTTGAAACTATTGACAATGATATGTTATAATCTCAAATACCCAAGAGTAGATATACACTTAACTAGAAAATGTGATACCTAAGAGATTTGGTTACAAGATTGGAAACTATGGGAGTATTGAACCTAAATATATTTCATTCATGAGACTGCAAATAGAAAATACATTGGTTTAGAACTATACAATTATGTCAAGATCGGTTGCATGTTGTTGGATCTACTATACGGTCTTAGACCTTCTTGGAGTTGGATTTTATAAATTTTTGTGCCCTTCAATGGTTTAAAAATGTGGTTCACTACTACACTCTATGTCACATATAAAATCAGTCGAATCAAACTCAAAAACTATGGGTGGAAGACACTGTAATATGGTTAATGTTTGGGTTGAAATGCAATATGTGCACCACCTACATTGAAAATAATCCGAAGAGGCCTCAAATCACACATAGTTATCTAACATGTAATATCGACATAAATGTAGCTAGTTGGAAAATTGAATGACATTGACCATGTTTGAGAGGATTTTTCTCTTGATAATACATTGAGTTGGGATCTTTGGGTTCTTGGAAATGAGGTAATTTCAAATCTTTGACCTAGTTGAGTGCCTCATAACTATAGGAGTATTGAACTTATGGATGTGGATAATATTTAGAAATATTTAGGAAGATTTAGGGAGTCTTTAGTTCCTTTGGTATTATTATTTATAATGAGATCTCATAAGAGTGCCAAATGATTGACAAGTGTGTAAATGAGGTGATATAAAATTTCTTATATAGGGTTTTGAAGGTAAATCATAATGACAAGGCCGACCCAGGAGGAAAAATAGACCCATAAAATATAATCAACTTGAAATTAGAGTTGGAGGATGTATCCAACCAAGACCGTATAGGTCAACTATGACTAACAAGTACATCTTGAACCTACAATACGGTTTTGGATAGGGTGAAATTGAGTGCAATCTAAAATTTGTGTCATGATAAGAAGAGGATAAGTACTAAATTAATGTATTTATATTCAAAATATGATGAAACATTAGTGTGTATGGGTAAGCATGTTGTGAAAGGGACAATAAGATGTAGCGAGCATGGATGAAATGTGGATATTTGTCTTAGAAAAGGAGAATAGTGATAACAAGTAGTGTGAAAAGGGTAAATTACAAATTTTGAGTTTCTCAAATTTCCTTTCATGTTGAAAATATGTTTGATTAAAAAATATTTCATTTAAATCATATTGAAATATAAACACTTATAATTTCTACCCCAAAATGACGTGATAAAAATACAAGAATTTCTTTATCACACAACTAAAATAGAAAAAATGTTATCAAGCCGCCCTTCTTGTTTTTAACTCCCTTGTGAATTTTCTTGATTATCATAAAATCTATGGTGTTCTTTTTTTCAACTTTTTTTCATTACTAGAGTATATGCTTCTCATAATTAGTTGGTTAGATTTGAAGTCTTACATGTTCTAGTTTACATATTACTTTAATAAATTGCATCAATAAGTACCATAATAATTCCTAAGTAGTATGTTATTTGTGACATAAAATGCATATCAATGGATGGATGATAGTGGTCAACAAGTTAGTTATGACCTATGGCCCTTAACCTATTTTTCCAACTTTTACCAGGAGGGTAGAAAATTTTAGTTTATTTTAAATGAACACATGGATTTGTGTAACTAACCAAATCTTATTTCATTAACTGATAATTCCATTTCATTCTCCACAAATTTCCTTGGTGTGGGGAGGATGACGTTATGTGGCTTACATGGTTGGTGGAGGAAATATTAGTATGTGATGGTAACATATTTTGAAATATATCAAGGATTTATTTTGAGAAGCCATGACATTGTTCAGCCAAATATTTTATTGCATTGTGTAAATGAATTTTTTTGTTGAGCGGCCTACGATTCTATGGGAAGTGTATTATTCAGTGGATTGATGTCACCATAATCATTTTGTTGTATTGGAATTATTAGGTCGAATTCAAATTTGTGTGATTAGTTAAGCATCCAAATATTTTTTAAGTATGCCAGGGAGATGATTATTTAATTGAGAGTATTGATGATGCATTTGAATGTGATCTTGTGAAGTATTTTTTAATCCATAGTATAATTTTGGGTTATTAGAATTTGATTAATTTAAAAAAGTATTAGATGAAGTTTTTAGACCAAAATTTGGCAAGTAACTATGTTAATTCCAATTGAGGAATGCAAAAGGTGAGTTCACACATAACTGATCTCCAACATAACATATAATTGGTGAGAGGTTCATCATCAAATGATCTTAAGTTGTACACATTAGATAGGGTGGTACCTTTGGAAACATTAACAATAATGTGATCAAGGAATAAGCTGGAAAGTTTCTTAAATTATATGGCAGTATGTTATTTTAAGCTAGTGTACCAATCTAAGGCTTGGCCACTTAGTGATAAGGGAAAGGTACACAACTTGAGGGATCCATCATGTTTGACTCAGTAACATGCATACTTTAACATGTGAAGGTGATTTTGGGGTCCTCCTTTCCTTTAAAATTTTCAAATTTAGGCATCTCAAAGTATGAAGGATATCATTTCAAGGAACCATTGGATTAATAGGTTAATTACAAAGTTTACTATACATGATTATCAGGTTTCCTACTCCCCGATTTTGTAACTCAAGGTTGTAGACTAAATATGTTAGGTCTTGGTAAACATTAGTCATACATTGGAAAGAATGTGAGTGAAGTGGTTAAGTTAATGGTTTTGTAGAATTATTTAGTGGTATATGAGTGTGATTTTTAGAAAATAGAGGAGATGAATGGGAAAATGATGATGAATATTGATTCATAGTATGTAAGGAATAACCAAAAAATGCATGGTACATGAAAGGGGAGGTCTTTATATTTGGATGAAAATAAAAGAGTATTGTAGTTTCCATTGAATAAATAGGGTGATTATGAATGATTGTGGATGGTGTAGGTCCAATTGAAATGGTAGAAGTGTTGGGTATCTCTGTAATATATGCAAAAGGATTTTTTTCTATGGAATAAAATTTTGAATTATAAGACTCTAACTTATAATAATGTCTTTGTAGATACTCGGTGAGAGATTTTATGTTATAATATAATGTGTCTTCAAACCTAGTATCGAAGGGTGGGATGTTCGGAACGTATTATTCTTCTTCATGAGGAGGTAAAATATAAGAAAATAGGTTTTTTGTATGAGTGATAAATATTTTGGATTCCCCAACAACTCTTCTTTGGTAAAATAGTGTCTTTGTAGATACTTAATGAGAGACTTTGGGTTACGATTTAATGTGTCTTCAAACCTAGTATCGAAGGGTGGGATGTTAGAAATGTATTATTCTTCTTCAAGAGGGGGTGAAGTATAGGGAAAAATATTTTATATATAAGTGCCAAAGATATTAGAGTCCCCAAAAACTCTCCTTTGGTTGAAAATGTCCTCATGAGAATGTGGAAAAAATACATGGTATAAGGTGAACCACATAAATTAGAGTGGGTAGAAACCATTTGAAGGTGATCTAAGGATATGTCAATTTTTTTCATGGATTGTGTTAATTGTTGACTTTTGTTTGACAAGACTAAATATAGAATAATATGATGGATATGTAGATGATAGAAGGAGGAATATGTCAAGAAAACCATAGGATGATCACTATATAAAATAAATTCGGGATGTAAGATGTGTAGGATGGGTGTTGGAAAAGAAATAAAATATAATCGTAGTAGCAATTGTGTCTTAGATATTAAAATTAACACAAACATGAAAGTAATTTCGAAAAGTTACAGGAAAATAAAAGTTGTAACTAATCTCGGTGTGCTTTGGGACAAAGATAGACTATAAAATGATGAACATGACTAGAAAATAGAAAAAAAATATAGGAAAACCAAAAATTTGTCACTGTGTTTGAGATAATTTGGATTCCGACACAACATGTTCAAAATGATAGAACTAGGAAAATAGATATATGGATAAATGGAAAGCTAGTCGTACCTACAAATGATTCAAAAATATGTACTTGGAAAAATAATGTTTAGAATAACATAATTAAGAATATGGATGGATGGAAACATCTTATGAGAGTCACTGTTGTGATTGAGTATAGAAAAAAATTACATGATAGTCGTTATAGAAACTAAATTTGTGATGTAATATGTGTACAATAGATGGTGGAGTAGAATCAAAAGATAGTCATAATAGTGGTTGTTATCTCCAAAAAATAGCACCCTTCAATTTTTCATGCCTATGTGAATGAGCAACCAGTGTTTTTGGGTAACATTGGACCATATCTCAAGTTTTGGGACTTGCTACTTGAGATATACCTCAAGAGAAAGCTGGTTCTTCTACCTAATCCTAACACTAAACTATTTCTAAGGAAGGAAATGCGACTATCTACTCCTAATATAACCATTCCAAGGAACCAAGGTGAGAGAGATCATGAAAATTAAGAAATCCTATACTACAAAGGTGATAACACCAAGAAAAGGGGGTGAAATATCTTGTTGAGAGAGAATATAGAAATAAAATGGAGTTGAGAGAGACCAGACCAATGTGACACAAACCCAGATCTTCATTTACCACTAAATATCCATGAAACAAAACATCCTACACCTACAAATGAGACATACATGCAAAGAAAAACAACAACAAAAATAGTAGGGTAAGGAGATACAACAAAACAATGCAAGGGTTGAAAGAACACCACGAACATAATTTTATTGCTCTTAGAATATGCACAGTCCATTATATTGTTGAAATAGAGGCCCAAATACACATTCTAGGCCCATGAGATGGTTTACAACTCAATGGTGTTGAGAAACAAATTTTACAGAGTTTCCCCACATCCTAGAATATCTCCCTTCTCAAATGAGAAGTGTTTACAATATATAGAAAATGAATGAAAGAAAGAGAAAGAGTGGAACTCGGATATCTTCTCTCACCAACCAAAAACTACTATTAAATGGTATGAAAATGGCATGGGCAGCCTTACAAATCATCTTACATATGTACTTTAGTTTTTGTAAGAAGAAATTGGGTGCCATACTTCATTAATTATGGTGGTTGGGCCTGGAACTGTGTATTTCCATGCTAGATAATTTTTCCAATTTTTTTCACATATAACCTCAATAAAATTGAAAAATATAATTTCCATTGCATAGAGAACTTTGAGACCTTTCCAATGATATAAAGTTTGTAAAATTTTGAGTACTGGATCAAAAGTTATGCCCATACGAAGTTTCACACAAAAACTATCATTTTCCTGTGTTCTGCGGATTTTCCAGTTTTCTGCAACATTCCACGGATTTCTGCAGCCGTTTTGTTTTGTGTCATTTTCTACAGCCTTTACCTGTGGCTTTGTTCTTTGGCTTTTTCCGTGGATTTTACTCTGCAGCTTTGTTCTGTGGCTTTTTCCGTGGATTTTACTCTGCGGCTTTGTTTTGTGGATTTTTCTCTTCGGCTTTGTTTTACGGGTTTTTCCGCAAACTTTTCTGTTACTTCTATGGAATTTTCTATGGATTTTTATATAGAATTTTCCTCAAATTTTCACTAACTCCTTAGAATTTTCTTGGATTGGGGAGTTAGGAAAAATGAAGTAGAGTACCCCAAAGCCACATTTTCCCAATTTTACTCAATTTTCTCAAATTTGGCTAAACTCCTTTTCCTTTGGAAACCCCAGGCTCAACCATGAAGCTTTGTCAACTGCCCAAGTTTGATTTTCTCTAGTTATCCATTGTACCAAAGGGGGTAAAAATGGATAACAATGGGTGTGTCTCAGATACTAGAATTTACATTAATTGGAAAGTAATGTGGAAAAACTAGAGGAAATTTTAAGTAACAACTAAATTTGTGATAAATTATTTTATCCAAGTAAACTTCCCATGCTTATTCAAATCATTTGCAAAAATTCACGTGCCAAAGAGAGAATCTGCAAAATCTATAACAAAGAGGGATAATCCATGCACCAAAGTATATACCCACAAAATATTGTGTGCATCAGAAGAATAATTGCATGAAACCACGCACAGAAATTAAAATGCATAAATTCCACAGAATTTTGCGTCAGGTTCAAGGAAGGGCCTCACGAAAAATCCACACAACAAAAAATTAAGAACCACGAGATCCTACACACAAGGCCATAGAAGAATGTGTATGGTTTGAACGAAAAAAATAAAATTCCACTTGTGATGCTACATGCGAAGCCACACGATAGAAAAACCAACCCGCAAGAGGCCGCGAGGGAGAAGGAAAAGGACAAACCTGCATAACAAAGAGCAATGAATAAAAAGGAACCATGATTTAGGTCGTGTTACAAGGACACAAATGCGTGGAGCAGGAAAAAAATGACCAGTGCACAGAAAGCCACAGAAATATGCAAAACGAAGGAAAAGTGAAATCCATAATACAATGGCATGCAATCCCATGTAAATATTTGCGCAACACGAGAAAAATCAAAGCAAGGAATCCCCTACATGCATACCAATAAAATGATGCAAATGCTTTGTCTTGATTTTTCTCAAATACAGAATGTTATTTTTAGTAAAACCGATGCATGGTGAAGTCAAAGCATGTTTTAAGTAGGTAAGGACGGTTGATTTCATCTTTCAACAGTTCTAAAAATATATCAAAACAAACAAAGCATGCAAAGAAGCTATTTTTCCTACTTTTAGAGCGTAGTTTTATTTCGGAGCACAATTTTGGATAAAATCATAATAGATAAGCAAGATGTGTGCCTTTCACATGTAAAAACTATTTTTAAAACAAAGAACAAGGCGCACATGATTTTTCCTATTTTTAGAATCTAGAATTTTATGTCTAAGCTCTCCTTTTCTCTCAAAATTTCTATTAAAATATTAATAACACATTATAAAGAGGATTCTGGCCTTTTAATTCATACTTCTGGAGAAATTCAGTCTTTTTGAGTGAGAAAGAAAGGGTCATGAGTGATTCTCTTTGCTTATTCCACCTCTTGGAGCTATAAAGGAGTTGTTTTTACCTTATTATAAATTTTATTTAGTACATACTCTATTTTAGATTGATTTAATATTGTGATACATGTTTATCCTTGCTTTTTGAGTTTAATCTTCATGCCTTCATGCATTCTTGTATCAACTTACAGGTCATAGATTGTGTTTAAATAGGTCATATGCAAAATTTGTTGAAAGAAAAATGGACTGGGGAGTCGAATCACTCCTAAAATTATTTTTATTTCATTTACCAAACCATACATTCATCAATTAAGTTGTCCATACATCATTCATAACCATGCGTACTTATTAAGATATTCAGCATTGAAATACATCAACAAAAAATAAGGTGTACAACAAATAACACCATATGTAAGTGGGAAACCCTCATGGGAAATAAAAAAACACTGAAACTCTACTTATATTACACAAATAAGAGAGATTTAGTGAATCACCAACTTCACAAGGAGCACCAACCCATAGTTTAGTAGAGCACTAACCCTATAAGGAGAATCAACCCCTAATTTAGTAAAGAACCCACTCCATAAGGAGGATAAAACCCCCCAAGATGACCAAGCACCAAATAATCCACCTAATGATGATGATATCTAATTTTTTTCTACCACAACTAATGGATATCTCTAATTCAACTCACAAACCCTTGCTCAAACCCTCATTCCTTCAACTCGCTATATATTCTTCTTCTTTGACTTGTTTTGGATCTAAACTATTGCACACATGTTATATAAAATTATTCAACTTGAAACAAAATTCCTATGATCTAAAATCATGAAATCATACCTGCTATTCAGTCACACTAGGGTCACACTTTTCCCTCTCACAAGACTAGTTCAAATTTGAACTCAAACCCTTACTTTATATGCATTTCATCTCACCAACATGAAGGAGGTCGGTCTTAATCCTTTATCATGACCTATAAAACTTAATAACATTTCAATAAAATCATTACAATGTTCACATATGACCCATATATGTTGGCCATGCCCAAAACCACCCATCATGCACCAAAAAGGCTCAAAACCTCATGATTAGGATGAGTTAAATCCATTAACACCAAAACCATGCTTATTAAAACTCCCATATTCACCATACATGAGTAATATAAAAAATAAGAATCATACATTTTCACACATTTACTATAACCAATCAAATAAATCATTAACTGAGCCCATGGGCTCATATCTTTCACAAAACAATTGTTTCTAGCACCCTGTCTTCACCTTTGGGCCACAAGATTTCCCAATAACACTTAAAATATGAAACATGACCACTAAATGGAAACCTTAGAACATATAGAACACATCCATGCATGTTTTACATAATTAAACATCCATTTTATGAAACCACACTGACTTTTCTCTTTAACAAAACATGTTACCCAGAAACTAGTTTTACTAACTCAACTAGAGTTTACACCCTTGCTAACACTTTCAAGACCTAGAAATACCTTCAATAAGATTTTTCTAATCCATATTAACTATCCAGCTTATAGAAATCATCAAACAATCTATTTCATGTCTCAACCAACTCAATCTTTTAGCTTAAGCAAACTTGTCCTGAAATCCAACATACCTTCTTCCTCACAAACTAACCTGAAAGTGACATCAAACAAACTCACAAAGATATATAATTTATAACACTATAAATATATATAAATCAAATTTCCATAACATATTGAAACTCATCCTTCAACCAAGCTAATATCTGCAAGCTACTTCTTAAGTCTTCTAGGACTCAAGAACTGACAATGAGCTCAACTTGCTCCATCACACCAAATACACTTCTATACTCAAGAAAAGTATTGAACATCCTTATAAATGATTTCTAAGCACTTAGAAACCTTCACCAATATTGAACAACTCAAAAACATCACTTTACCTCATAGTGCCACTTAACACCATGCTAGAACAAGCATCCTTCAAACTTAACCCTTAGAGAAAACCTGATAAATTTTACATAAGCTATACAATAATAAATTTTTATATAGCAATGTAAATATATCTAAATGATGATCACAAACAAACTTGAAGGATTCTTAACTCTTCATGTAGCTCATGACATGTTAATTTTGTTGAAAGTTACTCCAAACCACCCCAAAACCTAATCTTCATAAATAGGGCACACTTTACTCTTTTTCAGCTCAACAATGACCTAAAAATATAATACAAATGTATCAAAAATCTAGGGATAAAAATTATATCAATTTAGTTGTTGCCTTCTTTGGGAAACGTCTCCTCAAATTGAACTTCTGTAGAAATAATAAATTTCAGATGGGGCCAACATATTGTCACAAATACTATCTTAACTTTCTAGAAATGTGAGAGAGTCCTCTACAACCCAATCATCACTTTTTCAAAACTAATCAAAACTGGTCAGGTATAAACAATCTTCTACAAGCTTCTCCTCGCTAGGGTTTTTCTAGGGTTTCAAACCACTTTACCTTGTTAGCAACCATTCATAAAAACTTGAGGGTTTAGGGTTTAGGGTTTCAGGCTCAGGGTTGAGGGTATAGGTTTCATAGTTTAGGGTTTAGGGTTTAGTGTTTAGAATTTAAGGTTTATGATTTAAGGTTTAGGGTTTAGGGATTATGTGTTTAGGGTTTATGATTTAGGTTTTAAGGATCAATATTTAGGGTTCAGGTTTTAGGGTTTAGGGATAATGGTTTGGGGTTTACGATTTAGTTTTTATGGTTTAGGGTTTAGGTTTTTTGGCTCAGGGTTCGGGGTTTAGGGCTTAAGGTTTAGGGTTCATAGCTCATGGTTCAAGGTTTAGGGTTTGGGTGTTAGGGTTCAGGGTTCAGGGTTCAGGGCTCAAGGTTTAGGGTTTAAGATTTAGGGTTTAGGGTTTCAGGCTCGGGGTTTAGGTTTCAAATTTTAGGGATTAGGATTTAGTGTTTAGAATTTAAGGTTTTGGGTTTAAGGTTTAGGGTTTAGTTTTTAGGGCTCAATATTTAGGGTTTAGGTTTTAGGGTTTAACATTTAGGGCTTAATGTTTAGGGTTTAGGGCTCAGGGCTCAGGGTAAATAAATATTACCCAATATAACTATCTTGTTTCGCCCATCGCATGGGAAATATTTCAATCATTGTAATGTTCTATGTCTTACCCATTCTTATTAGTAATTAACAGAGAGTATTCAAGTGAAAAGGGTTCATCGAATTCGTAGGCAGAACATTCAAGCATAGTCATCATAATTTGATGTCTTTCATTAGTAGTCCTCTATCCTTGGATATAAGGATACACCATTACTTGGTTTCCGTTTATAATGATAGAGATATTTACAAATTCATGTTATGACCTCTAAATCTATATGAATTTCAAGTTGCTTGGAAATCACATCATACCCTTCACTAGGATTGATGACTACCCCTATCTTTTTGAAGGCGCTTTTGAAAACATCCATGGGTTTATCATATAAGGAATTATCAATGAATGGAAGGTCACTAATTCATAGGCCACATGAGTCCCATTTAGAACTAAATAAGAAATATTTACCAGGTGATTGATACCCCTTTGTGTTCAAGTAGCCATTCCCCTATTTCTATGCTTATTTTGAACACTTCAGGAAGTTTTTTCAAATTTACTATCCATTCTAGTAGAATAAGAACTTTCTCTTTCTCCGGAGGAGAGGATATTGCAGGATATTCAATTGTGTTCCTACACCACCACATTGGTATATTCTCCTTTAAGATTAATTTTTGTGTTGTGGTGGTTATTTTTTCTAGCTTCTAATGGGTCATCCTGGCTTGCATAATACCAGACATGGAAATATGAGAAATGGGAAATTTGTTTTAGAGTGTGAATAAATTTACATTCAAGACAGAAAGTGTATGTGGGGAGAAATAAGTTCAAAAGAGATGTGTAATATGCATTGCAAGGAACAAGGTAGATTCCATATCCATTTAGTTACTTATCCCACCTCTCATAAAAAAGGTAGTTCTATAAGCAAACTCAATGATGGTTCTAGGCACGAGACTAGGAAATATTAATGAAATATGGTTTAGGGTTTAGGGTTTAGGGTTTAGGGATCATGGTTTAGGGTTTAAGATTTAGGGTTTAGGGTTCAGGATTCAAGGTTCAAGGTTATGGTTTAGGGTTTATGGTTTAGTTTTTAGTATTTATGGTTAGGGTTTACAAATCAGGATTAAGGATTTAGGGTTTAAGGTTTAGGGTTTAGGGTTAAGGATTTAGTGTTTAGGGATTAGGGATTATGGTTTACGATTCAGGGTCTAGGGTTTAGGGTTTAAGATTCAATGTTCAAGGTTTAGGGTTTAGGGGTCAGGCTTTAGGGTTTAGGATTTAGTTTTTACGGTTTAGGGTTTAGGGCTTAAGGCTCAGGGTTTAAGGCTCATGGGTAAGGGTTGAATGTTTAAGGTTTAGGGTTTAGGCTTTAGGGTTTATGTTTTAGGGTTTAGGGATCATGGTTAAAGGTTTAAGGTTTAGGGTTTAGGGCTCAAGGTTTACAATTTAGGATTTAGGTTTATGGCCTAGGGTTTAGGGTTTGGATTGTAGAAGTTAAACGCTAAAAGATTTAGGTTGAATGCTAAAATCCTGAAAATTACCAACTGGCCAGATTATACTATAAAAAACTATCTCCTAAACCATGACTCATGGAGCTATGTGACTTATTCCATAAGGTGTAGGGTGGCCCTAATTTCTTATATTTATAAAAATAAATTTAAAGTATAAGAAATAATAAAATATAAATAATAATAAATGAAAAAATTATGCTTTTGTAAATAGAAGCATGCCAAAAGCATTTACAATGTTTATACTATAAAGAATGCATACATGTTTTCTGTTTTCACCTTTTCCAAGCCATGCCTCAGGGCTTGGGATACGGTTTGGATCCCCATGCCTGAGGCATGGACCCGCACAAATACAACAAACAACGTGTTTTTGCAAGAAAATGTAAAAATGCTATTTCCTCCATGATAAATCAACATAAAACAATTAATTCATTTAGAAAAAATTATACCGCGATGTAGAGCAGAATTTTCTCTTTCTAAAAATATATTTTTTCAATTTTTTTGAGTAATATAAGGTTTCCATATTATTTATTTTCTAACTATGCATTTGTATAGCTATTTTTTTAAAGTTTAAATATGTCTAACTTTCATCGTGTATCTTTTTTTGGGGTCATCAAAATTGAAAACAATTATACTAGCAAAAACTATGCCTAATTCTATACATATTGAAAAAAATCTAATTTTCGATATTTTTTGAGGTAGTTGGGGGGGGGGGGGGGCACAGTCAGAGCTCCACTATTTTCAAAACATAAAATTTATGTACTAGAGAAATCATAAAAAATAAATACTTGCTAAAAAAATATAAAAAAAATTCTAGCACAAACTAGATGCTCCTAGCTATCTTTCCACCAAAGGGTTTTCAAAACTACTAAATGGTGCTAAAAAAAAGGTGGGGGGCACGAAAGTCACTCTGTTATGTTTTTTTAACAAAAATAGGAGCACTTGTTTGTATTTTAGTTATTTGACCCACTTAAAATTATCCATTTTCAATAAAATTTAGTATCTTAGAAACTATCAAAATGCTACGATTCATATTTATAAAACATCTTCCAATTTTGAGTGGAACTATTTCAAAGAAATCGTACAAGTTGAAGTTTTTTATTTTTCATAAAAATGTGTCCACTTAAGACCCCCTTTTGGCCCCCCCAACTTGGTGCACTTACCCTACAAATTTAGGATTAGTATCAGATAATTTAAGGAATCCATTGAAGTGCTATCAATTTTGGTTTGTTTTGTATCCAGGAAGTTATAGATTCCTTGCAGGTAAGAGCTTGCAAAAGGATAGTTGTAGCTAGCTAAATCATTCATGAGGTTGGTACTTCCTTCACCAAATTGTAGCTTGTGTGATACTTAGGTTTTAGCCTCAAGTGTTGATTTATAGCTCAACAAATATTTTTTAACCAATTTTCACATAGTGGACTGGTTCAGTGGGTTTTCTCCCTATTTGGGTTTCCCACTTAAATGTTTTATCTCTTATGTGTGATTGCTCTCTTTTGAATTGTTTTTTTAGATTAAGTGGTTAAGTTTGTGATTGGTAAAAGTTGAATTGAACACTGATTCACCCCCCTCTCAGTGTTCCAGTTTCTAACAAGCTAAACAGCCTCATAGAAAATAGGGAGGTGCTACAACAATTAACCCAGAATATTATTCATGGGTATAATATTCAAACATACTAACAACTAATTTATAATTACATAACACATAGACTAATTTACCATATGGTAAATATGAAACCATATGTAAAAATACCAAACATGTGTAGCACTAAATAAATGAATTCCTAACAAAGGACATGCATTCGTTATTTTTTGACACATCAATGTGTAGGAAAATGAAATTTAGGAAATATGTGGAAAGATAGATTGTGTGGTAATAGGATATGGGTGTTTGTCTTCAACAATAAGAACAATTAAAATAAGTAACATCAAAATAGTAAATTACCAAATTTGAGTGTTTACATTTTCCCCCATGTAAGTATGCAATGAAAATGACATGTTGAAAGACAAATATAATTGAATATGTAGACACACTTTGTCTTTTCTAAGAGTTTTTGTTGTCTAGGTGTGTTGGTATTGACATGCTCCATGATGAAACCTACAACACAAAGTGTAGTCAATGTCCATAATAGAAAATTTGAGTTGTAATTCAATAGTAACTATATAATTTGAATTTACAAAAAGTGAAAGAAAGAGATGTAAAACATGGAAAGAGTACACCTATTTGATTTGTAAAGGGAAGAGCTTCTTATTCCCTACTTGTAATTAGATATTTAAATATTATTGTTACTGGTGCTAAATTTTTTTGAAATATTAAGGGTGATCAGTCCCAAATTATGACGAAGGAGAAGATGGAGTATTGGGTGCATGAAAACCAACATTGAATGGAGGAAAAAAGAGGAACTTGTGCACCATTTAAAGGAATAAGATAATATATCAAATTTTTTAGTAACCCTGATATATTCCCCTTTAATAATGAGGAAAGAAAAGACTATCTATGAAGAAATTATTCACTTCAATACTTTTCATAACCCCATGGACCATACCAATGTACACATATCTAGGCCCAATATTTAAGTATATAAACAAAAGGTATAAAGATAATGAATCCCCCCATGTTCTTCTCGTGTGTCATACTACTTAGTAAGAGTATGAAATCTACTAAAACATCAATGGAGAAGGAGACCCATGCCCCCAAAATAACTATATTTTTCAACAAAAATAGAGTACAGAAGATGAGTGAAATATTTCATGCAACTTGTAAACTAATACAAACTACGTCATATAAGTATGAGATTGTGCCAAAAACCTATATTTATGATGAAAAACCTAAAAATGTAGATAAATCTAGTATTTTTCCCCAATGAATCAATGTATGGTATGGTCAGGACCATCTATATGGTCTTGACACATATTATTTTGACCCCCTGTGTTTTCTGCCAAAAGAGAATGTTTGAATTTTTTTTAGTACTTTATCCTTGTGAAAAATTGTTTTCTGACCTATGATTTTTCATGTAAGTGTAGAACATACCTTTATGAATTTCCCCTCTTTTGAAGTGCGTGTGAAAAACCATTTGATCACGTGGATCAAACGAATATATTTATGCCCATGCAATATTTGTCTAAGAAGTTGTAGAAGATTATAGGATGATGAAGATGTGGCCATTGTGAAGAACTTGTACATACAAAAAGGGGAATTATGCATGGTGGTAATCATGATGCACAAAGAGACAAACAAGCATATAAATAGAAGTAGTGATAGAAATTTGAACAATAATAATAAAGACAAGGTAGATGCAAAAGAAGTAAAATAGATGATAAACAACAATCAAGTGATCAAACACAAGAAATAAAATTTAAATAAGATTCATATAAAGGAAAGTATTAAAAAATATGGGAAACCTATGATGTCATAAGACAATCAAGGAACTTAGGCTACATACAAAAGAAGAAATATCACTATTTTCACCCTTTGTATATTTGATTATGATTTACACATAACCAAAAAGGAATGAAATAGAAGCTACATGGGGTTATCCTAATTAATTACTTCCAAAATTAACCATTCAATATTAGAATAACACATCAATATTTGTAACAAATGTACACAATATAATATAATATAATAAAGTAACAAGGTCTAGTGCACTTAGCTGATTACAAATGATTCTAAGAATTTTTGGGTGATCTAAATGATGGAACATGGAGATTTGGACCTAGGAATACCTCAAAACTAGAACTATGACGTGAAGATGCTCATGGGAAGGACCATACAATAAGGTTAGGAACATTTATATGGTCTTTACCTATTTTTATAGTCTTGATCCTACCCAGAACCAAGATCTGTAACTTCTTGGGTTTGTTTCTTCTCTAAATATATTTTTCACTCTCTGTCAGTCATTTTTGGTCACACCGTGGAGACCTATGAATGTTGTGCTTAACGTTTTAGACCCAAAATATGGATAGATAGTCCTAAAAAATATTAATTTGGTTGTGGGTACCACCGTGCACCACCAACATTAACATTATTCCTAAGCGGCCTCAAAATACACGCCATTCTCCACCTAACATGTGATAACTAATTGTAGTGCAATCAGGTTTTACATTATTTAATTGAAAAATATTGACTTGAATTTATCTCTTGAAAATCTACTTGAGTGAGTGACTTTGGATGCTTAACAATATGGGAAATATTCCCCTAGACCTGGTGGAAACTTCAAACTTGTAGATAGTGCTACCCTAATATATATGTATATTTATTTGTGAAGTATAGGGAGTTTTGAGTGCCTTTTGTGCTAGCTTTTGTAATTCTAAAAGTGTGCTACATTCTAAATGAGGTGAGATTTAGTTTATTATATATTCTTCCGAAGGTAATTTAAGTTACAAAGGAAAACTAAGGAGGTTTAAATGACCCAAATAATAATATGCAACTGAAATTTTGGGATCAAAGTGAGAAAGAGAAAAAGCATACACTAGGGTCAGGACTGTATGGTACAAACTGACCTTATTGTACTTTTTTGACCCTAAATGATAAATATGAAGTATGATGAGTGGAAGCTGACTCTAGAATTTCTAAATGGATTTCATGCATTCAAAGTTTTGAAATTTTTGACAAATAATTGTGTATGACCAAGAAAGCTAGACAAGAGACCTAGAGAATGGGTGGAGTGTAATTGTTTGAGTAAGAGAACAATGTAAAAACTGGTAGTGCCAAAGAGCATAATTACCAAATTTAGGTGTTTACATTTTCCCCCTTTAAGTATGAAATCAAATTACATGATTAAAGGAAAAGATAACTGAGTGTGTAGACACACTTTCTCTTCGCTTAATGTTTGTTTTGCAAGATCCCATTGTGTTAATGTTAGTACGTTCCATGATGAAATCTATAATATAGAGTTTATTCAATGTTCATGATTAAGAACTGAAATTTAACTCAACTGAAAGTATGTAATGTAGATGAAATATGAAATTGTAAATAGTGAACTAAAAAGATACAAAACGTGGAAGGAATACACATGTTTATTTTTTAGAGGGAAGAATTTATTGTTATTTGCTTGTCATTGGAGATTTGGATTTCTGAACTTTTCCGAGGAATTAGGGGTGATCAATCCCTAATTTTTCTGAGGAGATGCAAAAGTATCAGTTTTATTGAACCCAACACACTAATGTTGAAGAGAGAGAGAAACAAAGAGTAGTTAGAGCACCCTGTGAAGGATGTATCAAATTCATTCAACAAGTTTGATATCTTCCCCTTTAAGTGGAAGAGGGGAGGAAAGAAGGAATGCATATGAAGAACTTAGCCACTTCGATACCTTCCATGACCCCATAAACCACACTGCTACAGTTGGATCCAGGCACAAATTTTTAAATTAGGACGCACAATATAAAAGAGAAAAAAATTGCCCCCATACTCTCCTCAGATGCCAAAAAAGTGAGTAGAAACTAAATAGATGTGAAATGTGCTGAAATGTAGCAATAAAAAGGAGACACAATGCCTCTAATATACCTAAAAATGAAATTGAAACTGAGTGTTATAGATAATAAGAATGCAATACTTCATGCCCTCTGAAACTCATATGAACTGAGTCATCTGAGTCTGAAACTGTGCCAAAAAAATGTTCTTATAGGTGAAAATATAAAACTAGTAAGAATGTTGTTATAACTTCCCTTGGGGAAAAACCGTAGAAATGGGTCAGGAACGTTTGTATGGTCCTGACTGTACTAGACATTTTTGAATGTATGCTTGCTTTTCTAAATTTCTATATGTGATTTTATTTATGAGTATTTCTGTCATGTTCCTTCCTATGTCTAATCCCATGATTGCGTCTGTGTATTTTGTAGGTATTGAATATACCTAGATGAATTCTCCCTCTTTTGAGGTACATGCGATAAGGATCATTTGAGTAGAAAAAATTAAAATAATATATGTGTAACCATGTTTGATAAGGTAAGATAATCTGTGTATGAAACAGACACGAAATGGTGATGATGGTGGTGACCACTAGAAGAACAATCTACTTCCTGCAAAGAGGATGGCACATGGTGGACACACAAAAAGAGAAACAATAGTAACATGAATAATAATAAGTAGTAACATTTTCAACAAGAGAACCAGTAGCAACAACAATAGTAGTACACGTATAAGTAGAAACAAGTGCAAAGATAGCATTGCACACAATATCACATAAAAGTATTGGTTAGCACTACAAACATGGGACATCCCACGATGCCAAAATATAATCAAGGACCTTGAGCCTGCAATCAAGATTAATGCCATACAAGAAGGCATGATGGCAAACAAACATGGGACACCCACTGGTGTCATAAGATAAAACATGTCCATTTAGGCCAAAATCAGAGTAGCAAAAAAGTAACTACACACACAACTAGCAAGCATGTATATAAAAAAAGAGTATTATAATGTTATGAAATGACCATTAAATAGCGATATATATAGATTCATGTGAAATAACAATTATTAAACATTTCATAGGACACATGTGTTAGTACTAGCTAGCCTCAAACATATAGAAAATACACTATGTATGTAATTAAGCCATGATAAAGAAGTGAAAAAGGTACTTTAATGAAATAATAACACCTAGCTTATGTGGAGGGATGCCCCCCCAAAGAAACAGGTATGTAAGGAACCATGATAACTCCCCATAATCATATATCGATATGTATGTTTCTGCACATTATGCTCAAATATACCCATGTGAATCCATCTGTATAAAGAAGTAAAATGCTATCTATCAATATAGAAAGGAATATATATATATATATATATATATATATATATATATATATATATATATATATAAACAACATGTATAATGTAAAGTACTAATAATGTATGATAGAGAAACAAGTCCTGATTTTTGCATTTTTGAAAAATATTTGAGTGTTATTAATTTTTGTGATTATATTCATAGTTTTTTGTAATTTTAGTGCATGACTATGTATAAGAAAGGGGATCATCATGAAATCTAGCCAATGATAACCTCCTAAGGATATGAATCAACCTTCGCATAGATGATGGAGGCCAAGGCCTCAAATGTGCTCAAATAATGTGTCTTAACTACCAATGAACCGATGGTAGTAATATGTGTCCAAAGAGGTCCTAGGAGAAGAGAAATGTATAGTAGTGTACATGAACAATATGTGATGTATGAGATTTGTATGTTGGATTGGAAGAGTGAGTATCCCTTGAAAATGACTAATGTAGAGTGCATTGCATATGAAAGGATCAATGGGGTATCTTATGAGAATGTAAGCCACTAGAGGTAATATATGTGGATGAAGGGATAACCAGGGATCAAGGAAGGATAGAGATCAAAAAAATGTTTATTAGGAGGAAGAATCAACATGTGTAATCAAAGGCCTAACTGGAGGACTAGATCTATGCGAATCAACATGTCTAACAAAAATCCTAGCATAAGACCTAGGAGGACTATAACTATGTGTGTCATTGTTTGAATCCAAGGACCTATCCGTAGGTGTACTAGGAGTATGCATAAAGGATGTGGGAGAATGACTAGGCATGCTAGGGGAAGGATCCTCAAAAAATGACACCTTCATATAGTTACAACCTACTGATTGTGATTGAACATGATACACTGGTGAATAATTGAAAAAATAGTCTTAAGAGCATGTCACCAAGGGAGACTGATATGTAAGGTGCCCGAGTCTAAGAGAACTAGTAACCATGAATAAACCATGGGTGCAGTAATAAGACCAATAGTGATAAGTAGTGTTATATGATAAATAATGAGGATAAAAATCGCATGTAAGCTTTTGTGTAGGGAAATTGAGAGATTGAAGGAATGACCAAGAGTGTACATTATATTTATTTTGTGGATTAACCAATATAACATGTCCATGTACTTGATGAGTAGAGATAATAATAGACATTGTATTATAAATAAATGTGTCATCAATATTAGAGTAATTGAAAGTAATGCATGGTGTAGAAGGGAAGCATGCAAGTAATAGTTCCAATCATAGTATATAAGGGATGATCATAAGAGGGAGAAGTTAGTACCTATGTGATGAGTATTATGCTCTTTAGAAGTAGATGTATCTCTCATATGCTTAGGGATTAAATCATTGAATATATTTTAACTTAGAATTATTACTTGTTGGATTAGAAAATTTAGTGGGACTCATCCTATTCAATGACATTAAAGTTAATAAGGTCCTGAATAAAATGGTGAATCTTTATGCATTTTTTCATAGAATTACCAATATACCAATGATAATCACAATAGTATTTTACATCAAAACTCTTACTTTGAGGCTTACTTGCATCAAATTTTATAGTGGAGGGAGAGACACAAGATTTCACTCAAGTAAATGTTTTAAGAAAATATGATGAGCACATGGTAAACATGTAATATTTCATCATATAGTTGGTAACTATATCTTAGTAGGTTGAGTAATAACAATGACGTTATCTTTAGAAGCAACCTTAACATCATTAATATTTCCTTTAAACCTAGATTTCTTGTGAAATATGGCAGTAGATGTATTAGGGTGTTCTAGAAACATACTTGATCTTATGCATATGTAACAACTTAACTAAGTACATCATTTTAATGTATGAAAAATATGGTAAAATGATATAAAGTTTTCAAACATGACCGATTCTTGTAGAGGAGGAAGCAAGTTTTGTGTAAAAAGGTCTTGTAATTCACTATCAATTAGGATATTATTCATCTTGGTAAGAATGGTTTGATAACACAAGACATAATCATTGATATTTTCATTAGAAATTTGGTGTATCTTGGAAATTTTTGTATAAGAAACCTTATCCCCAATGTTGATAGAAAAGTGTACTAAAAATTAATTTTTCACTGTAGTGAACGAATGCAAAAACTGTGTGGGGAGATCATAAAACTATTGTAGTGTGAAGTTTTTAAGACTTATAGGAAATAGCTTGGTAAGAAAATTTTCATAAGATGCATACATCGATGAAATCCACATGAAATAATCTAATATGTTTTGCAAGATCACCTTTACCATTATAGATAAGAAGTTTAGGTACAACAAAACCAAGATGCAAATGATAAGAGGCAACCTCTAGGAGCAAGTGGATTATGTAGTAATTGAGTAGAATCCATATCATCAGAAGAATTAGATACACCTTGTTGCAATTTCAAGATGCGAGCTTATAACATGTGAAAAATGGTTTCAAAAGCTTGCGTTCCATATGAAGAAGCATAAACGCCATTATATATGGAAGGGGTAATAATAAATAGTGGCTTCATGAATAGGTATAGAGACATTGTGCATAATAATATTAGGTGCCCCTAAGAAGGTGGAAACCATAGATGTAGGAATAGTATATGTCAGTGGGATAAGAGAAGGATAAGACCTCCCTCGAAAAGAGAAAATTCATTAGATGGATGATCATGAAAAGTCCTTAACAATAAGAAGAAATTTGATAATAGGATCAATGTGATGAGGATTCTTATGAAGTTTAACATGAAAATTAGATAGAATTATAACTTGGTCTTGGTCCACAACATTTTCATCATCATCATAAGAATGCTCACTATGGGTTTCAATATCATATAGTGGGACCTCATGAGAAGTATCGAGGACATATGGATTGACATCAATAGGCATATGATATGAGAGCATGAGGATACAATGTTTACGAGTCATAGGGGAAAGCTCAATATGATCAATAGGTTGATTTGTAAACCGAGCCCTACACCAAAAGGGCATAGAAGGAAAGCATATACAAACTAAAATAAAATGAAAATATTAAAAATTAATAGTAGCATATAATTATGAAAAATAATAGGAACCCTAAGCAAACCATGGTATAATGTTAAATTCAATATTATGATTTTAACCAAAATGTTTTCATCCTTTTTAGATTTGATTATGATTTACACATAACCAAAAAGGAATGAAATAGAAGCTACCAGGGATTATTCTAATTAATTAACTTCCAATATCAACCATTCAATATTATAATAACACATTAATACTTGCAACAAATGTACACAATATAATACAAGCTCATAAATACATGGGGTAGAGTGTACTTAGTTTATTACAGATGATTCTAGGAAATTTTGAGTGATATGAATGATGGAACAAAGAGATTTATACCTAGTAATGCCTTGAAACAGGAATTATGACCTAAAAATTCTCTTGGGTAGGACTACATAGTAGGGGTAGGAACGTCTATATGATCTTGACCTATTTGTATGATCTTTAACTTGTTCAAAACCAATTTATGGAACTTTCTAGGTTTTTCACTTATCTAAATATCTTCATCACGCTTTGTTAGTAACTTTTGACCATGTTGTGGGGGCTTCTAAATGCTTTTCTCAATCTTTCAAACCCTAAATGTAGATAGATATTCCTGCAAAATAAAAATTATTTGGGTTTTGGGCACCCCTGTGCACCACTAATATTAGCACTACTCCAAAGAGTCCTCAAACCACACATTGTTCTCTAGGTAACATGTGATATCTAGTTGTAGTGCAATCAGATTTGACATTATTTATATAAAGCTTGACTTGAGTTTCTCTCTTACTAAACTACGCGAGTGAGTTACTTTGGATGCTTAAAAATGTGGGAAGTTGTTTCCTATACCTATTGGTAATCTTAAAAATTGAAGATATTGGTGATCTAATAAATGTGTAGATGTATTTTCAAAGTATACAGAGCTTTGGGTGTCTTTTGTGATAGATTTTGTAATAGGATTCCATAAGAGTGTTAGGTTCTAAATGAGGTGAGACCCACTTGCTTATATATGCTTCTGAAGGTGTTTTATGTTACAAAGGTTGATTAAGGAGGAGTAAATGATCCAAATAATAATATGCAACTTAAATTTTGGGATCAAAGAGAGAAATGATGAAACCATATAGTAGGGTCAAGATCATATGGCTTAAACTAACCCTACTGTACGTTTTTCTAATCTTAGAGGATAAAGGTGAAGTATGAGGTTTGGAAGATGACAAATGGAGTTTATAAATATATTTCATGACTTCAATTCTTGGAAATTATCAACAAATCACCGTGTATGATAAAATAAACTAGAAAAATACCTATAGATGTACGAGATGAGAATGGGTAAAGTGCACTTGTTTGAGAAAGAGAGAAATGTAAAAACAAGTAATGTAAAATAATACAACTACTAATTTTGATTTGTTACAATCATAAAATAAGGAAAGGAGCCACAAACATTGGACACCTGTGGTGTCACAAGACAATTAAGGCACTCTTTCTGCATCCAATGAAGCATACAAGTGGTAATGTAAACAACTAAAAAACATTTCTAGCAAGTAATAGTGTCGAAAAATGATAAGAGATAGAATAAATAATACATCATATGAAGGAAGATGTGTTAACACCACATAAAACACATGTGTTAGTCCTTTTGGTTCTAAAAATAGGATATACATAATATATGTAATCAAGTTTAATGAAGAAGTAAAAAGTAACCACAATGAAATAATAGTAGGTTTGTCTAATGTGGAGGAATTACCTCAAGTGAAGGATGGAAGGAACCATGGTAGATCCTATTGGCATGTATCAATATATATGTCTTGCATAAAGTTTGATATATATTGTGAATGTATATGTGTAAGAGTACAATAAATATTCTATCAATCAAACCATATAGTGAATGACAACATATGTAAAGTGTCATCTATGGAAGCTATGTGTATAAGTCTTGGTATAGTACTTTTAAAAATATATCATTTTGTTTTGTATTATTGAGTATAACTATGTATACAAGGAACGCTATTATAATATCTTCCCAATTAGGGCCTTATGAGAAGGTGGAGTTGAGATAGGAGAAATGAGAGGTGGGAGAATCAAGTGTGCCAATGAAAAATGAGCATATGAAAGTGCTACCATAGTAGTATCGCAAGCAATAGAAACCCAAAAAGGAGAGAAAGGTGGACTAGATCCATGAGAGATAGTGTGCAATGGAATAAATTTGTGTGATGGTATCACCAAATGAGACCATCAAGAATGAGATGTGCACTACAAGACCTATGAGAAATCCTTGGAGGGAGAGGGCCACTAGATGTAACATGTGTGTGAGGAGATTTTTAAGAAGACATGGGAGGGTAAAAACCACTAGAGATAACATGTGTTCCAAAAGTCATATTATGAGACCTAGAAGGAGGAACTATACAAGCATGATCAAATAACATGGGAAGAGGAGCCTCAAAAGGAATACCTTGAATTGTGAAAATTTTTTGTTGGTGAATGAGCTTAACACATTAGTGTAAAATAGAAGCGACATCCCTAAGAGTGTGTAACCAAGGTAGACCTAACCACATGTCACTTGAACTAAGAGTGGAAGCAACTAAGAATGGAACTCAAGTAATAATAATACTAATAATGATTGGTAGAATAATATGACCATAAGTAGAGTTAACATTGTGTGTCATGTGTTTTTTAGAATAACTAAGGGAGTGAAGTAGCTTGAAAGTACATATTATTCTTATTGTGTGGATCAATTAAAACACTATGGATAGGAGCTTGATTGATAGATGTAAGAATGCATATGGTATCTGAAATAAGGGTATCATTGTAATCAGAGTCATCAAAGGTAATGAACGGTGGAAAAATTGGTGTAGGAATGATGATGTTGCTTGATTATCACATATAGTGGGTGGTCATAAGATTCTTACTATGTAATTCTCTTCTATTTTAATTATTTTAAAGGTCAATTTCAATAGTAAAAATATTTCATTTCAATCACGTTCAAATATATAATCACTTGTAATTATAAGATAGCAAGGAAACAATTTATTCAGAACTTTATCACACATCCATAAATTTGATGACGAGCAATCCAAGATTCAAAATCTACGTGTTCTTTTTTGCAAGCTCTTTTCCCACAAGAGTATTTGTTTTACATTGTCAGATTGGTTGGATTGGAAGTCTTAGATGCCTTGGTCTAATAAATTGCATATCAACGATTGGATGTTAGCAAGTTGATGGTGTCTAAGATGGTGAATATTGATACATCGCTCTTCAATCCTGAAAACATGGTTCCGTAGCATTTGTAGATATATCCTGGACAGTTTGGATATGGATGAATATATTTGTAGATATATTTGGACATATTCAAATCATTTATGTATTTGGAATGGAAAAACATTTATTATTTAAATTGTAATATAAAAATGACACGAACCATAAAAGTAAAATATTTAAGTTTCATTCTTTTTACTTGCATTTTTTTCTCATTTAAGTAGGATACTTCATCAAGTGATATTTTTGGCATTATATGATTCACAAAGTGCATGTGGTTTTAATGAGTTCTACATCATGATGTTATGTTGATGTTGATACTTTCAAATTTTTATTTAATATTTATCATGACATTTGAAACGTCTTATTGATATAAAACTATCAATAATATCTTGTGATTATTTTGTTTTCAATATATATAAAATGTAGTTTCTTCCATTATACCCTTAATTTCCTCACCATAACATACTAATGTTGTAGTCTATTTTTACTACTTTTCATAATATTTAACTTCAATAATATATCATTAAGTAAATCTTAAAGTTAAAATATAGCCTCATAAAACATGGCAAAGATTATTTATTAATGCATATGAGCAAAGGGCATAATAGAAAATCAAGATAATGTACAAGTATTACCCAAATGACTATTACCAAAAAAAAATGTGCATATTGTAAAGTAACAGACTATATAATGTATATTATCACTTCTTTTGAAAACAAATATTTTGTGCATGGTCTCATACATATTTTACATATTTCCTTATGACTCTCGATATTCTTGATTGATTAGTTTATCTTGTTTTTCCCTTTCTCTACGAGAGTTACATTCTACTTTGTCTTTTTATTTCATACAAGGTAATATACAATTATCTATATTACACAAGCTTTTACATAATTACAAAATATTATATTTGATAGGCTTATGTCTTAATGATCTCCAACACTTTCTTAGACTTAACAAGTTGTCTCATCATGAGACCAATATGTTTTTATAGTCTAACTTTCGACGTCTTTTTTGTTGCAGGCATTTCAAAAAATTCAAGTTATACGTTTTCTTGATTGTAAAGTGTCGGTTGTTTCAGCAAAAATGTTGTTTGTATGATTTTGTTTCTTATGCACTTCGGGGTGTCATTTATGGGTTTTCAACTAAGTAGTTAAAAAATATACTTGGAGTTGGCTTTCGGGTGTATTGAATTTGATTGCCCCTCATACTTAAACCCTCTTTTTTAACTTTTCTCTTGAATAGATGCGACTTTCCCAAGTTTTGTATAATTCTTAGACATAATTGATTTGTAAGTCTTACAAATAAAATATAGACTCATACAATTGTTCCTTCATTTATAACATAATAAATCACAATGAAATGTGAATTTTAATTGATTTTTTCAAACAAAAAGATACACTTCTAAATAATTACGTCGAAGGCGTTTTCCCTATGGGAAAGGTCCTTGCGGACGTTTCTCAGACTATGTTAAATTTGACGTTTGTTTGGACGTTTTTTCAAAGCGATTAAATTTGACGTCCGTTTTGACAGTTTCGACGAGCATCCAAACGTTTTTGTGTTACAGATGTGTTTTGACGTTTTTTTGGTCATTCCACCATTCGCGGGTTGGACTTCCCCTCTCTTCGCATGCATCGTGAATAGTTGGAAAACATTGCCGACTAATCATGTATTTAATAGAAAACACATACACGAACCAAGAGTAAATTTCAAATCATTCGTTGTATGGATTTAACTAGGGTGTTTATGTATTTACATAGGATGGGTTTGTATTGTTACTGGGTTTGTATGTTTTAGTTAGGGTTTTAATATATTTTTGTGTGCAGGTAAATGACAAACATGATAATAGAGCCCGCTTTATATACAGGAAAAAATCAAGATCAACCAATTTGTTTATAGTAAAATGTGAAGATATTGGGGCTCATATTTATGGCCGTGAGCTAGGATGATTTAAAATGTTATCATGGGTTTCTACAGGTTAACGCCTTCAGATCTCAAATAAAGTGCTTGTATTATTATGGAAGGGAAATGCGCCTCGTTGTCCATGCTCTGCATTGGGTTTAGTGCGTTTGTTGAAGTGGGTATATTCTTTCCACTCTACTTTCATTTTGCCACTCAATACATGGAGAAACAAACAACATCACATTACCCTTGAAACTATACGATTCATATAATATCTTTTCAACTGGAATCTTATTATTACTCTTAAGGAATATATTTAGATATATGTAGAATAAGGATGTTTAAAAAAAAAAAATTAAATACGTGGAAGGATATATTAAAATTCAATATAGGAAATGATTTTAAAATACTATATGGGAAATAGTTTATTATAATTATATATATAAGGTTATTAAGTTGTTTAATATTATATATAATATAATATTATTAGAGTGTTTACGATAGTATTATAAACTAGCAATCGCATGTGTTTCATGAGATGTGAATGTTGAACGGTATATGTTATTTGTTTTAGAGGTATAATTATTACTTTTGTATTTGATGTTGTTTAGGGGTGTGATTGATTTTGTAAGTGTAGAAATATAGATGGGCCACTTAATTTGAAGGTTGTTTCTACATTTCAAACTTGTTAAAAATTCATACATGAATACATTTGATACCATTTTTGATAGTTAATTTATTTTATAGTTGATGTTGTATGTATCTTATTCGTGTTTATTAGTTGTGCATCGGTTGTTCGGTTGGTGTTTTGTTGGAAAAACATTTACTGTACAGTTGATAATGTGTGTGATTGATAGTTGTAGTGTAGGAATTTAGTTGAAACATTACATTGAAATGTTGTATGTGTACATTTAATTTTGTTATAGATTCATACAATTAAATTCGCATATCACATTTCAAAACATCAAATAAATGTAGATCTACGTGCACATAATGAGACATGTATACATTTGTAGTATTTATATCATGAATGGTAACCTTTAGTGGGAAATTTTAGTTTCAATAAACATCATTACATTTGATACCCCTTCAACAACGATGTCACTTTGGATAGAAGAAGTGTTGAGTATAGTAGTGGTGGAGGTGATATCAAAGTAGAGGGTAGCTTTTACGACAGGCTGAGTGATAGTAGTCTTAACTCCTCTTTTCTTCTTGCTCTAAGTGTTGTTATGTACACCATTTTTTAGTATCTCTCATGAAAAAGCATGTGAAATACGCGCATTTGCAAGCGAGGGAACTATGGAGAAAGATGTGAATGTCAAACCCTGTCTTTCAGTGTTTCCAATGTTGACGGTTGCTATATGCAAAGTAAGTCCCTGACTTGTGGATAGTTAATACCCAGGCCATTTTAATTGGCACTTTTCTTCGATTCACTATTGAAATAGGGGGTATGGGAATATGTAACGGCTTGGAGGGATCCCAACATGTGCCATTGTATCTATCAAATTTGACAACAACAACTATAGGTAATGTTGGTGGTTGCATTGATGTGTCGTAGACAATGTCGGTGATTGTTCTCGTGGCACCATTCACGAGGCCTGTGTCAACCCATAGATTTGCAACCAATGATACGAAATTGGGTAAGGAAGCTTTGGAAGAGTGTATCAGGGTTATTTGAAAGATAAATATGTGGCTATAAAGAAACTAAAAGGTAGAGGAAAAAACATCAAGAAATTAGTTGAGAATGAAGTCAACACGATGTTGGGCACTAGTGTTGAGAATGGACCTTAGGGAGGACAATGCAATATCTGAAATGTGGGGTCCTCCCATTGAATCAATTACGTGCTGCAGCAAGTTCTTGTAGCTGGGTGAGCTTGAAGCCAATTTTTGCCAGAACAGATCCCAAAAATTGGTTAAATTCCAACCCAATGGTTTGCAACTTTGTACAGTTCAAGAGAATGGAAAAAACATCTCCCTTCAAATTGTTATTTCCAAACGTTAGTTATTCTAGGCAGCCCAACATTCCCAATTTATGGTGTACCATTCTGCTTAATTGGTTATCTTCTATTTGAAGAAAATTAAGTGCCGAAATATTTCCTATAGATTTTGGGATATTGTCGTTTAGCTGATTGATGGATAGGTCCACCAATCGCAATTTGGATAGCTTATGGCCTACATCCTCTAGAATTGTCCCCACAAACTTGTTGTGATATAGGTTCAAAATTTTCAATTCTATACAGTTCATGAGATAATATATAATGGACCCTCCTAGGTTGTTATTATCTAGCGACAGTTCTCGTAGTTGGGAAAGTGAACCCAATTCTTGTGGAATATAGCCATACAAGGAATTAGAAGATATATTTAACTCCCCCATGAAAGAATAGTTTCCTAGTGCCTTGGGAATGGCACATGTAAGGATATTGTGCTTCCACTTGAGCTCTCTCAGTTTCCATAATTGACCAATCTCTTCTGGGATACTACCATTGAGTTTGTTGGAATTTAAAAGTAGATGTTCTAATATGGTCAATGTTGTTAATATCTCAGATGGAATTGGTCCCTCAAGTGTATTATTAGACAATGACAGGTGATGTAATTTTGTGTAGTTATCCAATGATAGTTCTCGTAGTTGGGAAAGTGAACCCAATTCTTGTGGAATATATCCAGTCAAGGAATTAGAAGATATATTTAAATCCTCCATGAAAGAATAGTTTCCTAGCACCTTAGGAATGGCACCTATAAGGATATTGTTCTTCAACTTGAGCTCTCTAAGTTTCCATGATTGACCAATCTCTTCCGGGATACTACCATTGAGTTTGTTGGAATTTAGAAGCATATGTTCTAATCTGATCGATGTTGTTAATATCTCAGATGGAATTGGTCCCTCAAGCATATTATTAGACAACAACAAGTGATGCAATTTTGTGCAGTTATTCAGAGAATTGGGAATTTGTCCAGAAAGCAAGTTATTTTTTAGATTGAGAACTATTAAACGCCTGAGAGCACCTAGTAAATAGAAATAATAAGATAAGCTAATTATTCCCTATAAAATAGAAATAATTGAGATAAACTAATTCATGTCCATATTTGTTGTATAACCAATTTTATCAATTGTATCAGGCACGCAAATCAACCATTTGTTTGTTTATGAGTTGATTATCGTAATTTTCATTTACTTATTTAATTTTAAACTAGGGATATTTGGGACGGAAACACATCTTTGCTTATAGGAAATCATCATATCACAAGAGAGAGTATCGTTGATCAGATATGTGGCTGACTATCTCATGCAAAATTCAGAAGAAACTTTACATATGAAACACCAAGTTGCCAACCAGTGCTTGGCAAAACATGCTCTCACAATGTTGATAATACATCTCAGATTCATGTCTGTCAATTACATGATCTCACAATGTTGATAATACAACTCAGATTCATGTATGTCAATTACATGATCTTGTAATGCTGATAATACATCTTAGATTCATGTCTGTCAATTAAATAAATACGCTACAGATACAGTATGGCGCCATAATAGTACATACAAAAAACAAATTCTTTTAAACAACAAAGATTAAACTCTAACAGTATCATCCACAAATTCTTAAAGGAATTGTGTAAAGGCGTCTGGGCATAACTTACCAATTCGGAACAAGTGTCTGAAACATCAATCTGACTTCTCGTGCTTCCATTGCTATTTTCTTTTATTTCTCGTGTCTGTATATTCTTTGTCCTGAATCTCCTTTTGATCTCCCTTTTTTTGTGTGCATATACTTTCTTTTCTAGTGCTTGCAATCTATTATTGATTCCCCTTTTTCTATTTTCAGCTCAGCTTAATTAAAAACAAAAGCTAAAATTGTTAATTATTACAAACAAAATTATTAAAAATAAAAGCTAAAATTGTTAATTAAAAACAAAAGCTAAAATTGTTAATTATTACAAACAAAATTATTAAAAATAGTAGAGATTTTTGTTTTCAACTCAACCTACTTACAAACAAAAGCTAAAATTGTTAATTATTAGAAACAAAATTATTAAAAATAGTAGAGATTTCTATTTTTAGCTCAACCTAATTAAAAAAAAGAAGCTAAAATTGTTAATTAAAAACAAAAGCTAATATTGTTAATTAAAAATAAAAGCTAAAATTGTTAATTATTAGAAACAAAATTATTAAAAATAATAGAGAAAAGCTAAAATAGGGAGGAAAAACAAAAACATCAAGACGACCGTCAAATTTAACACAGATTAAACCCTAACAGTATCATCCACAAATTCTTAAAGGAACTGTGTAAAGGTGTCTAGAGCATTAATTAAAAATAAAAGCTAAAATTGTTGTTAATTAAAAATAAAAGCTAAAATTGTTAATGATTAGAAACAAAATTATTAAAAATAATAGAGAAAAGCTAAAATAGGGAGGAAAAGCACAAACGTCAAAACGATCATCAAACCATCAAATTTAACATAGTCATAGAAATGTCCGCAAGTGCCTTTCCCATAGGGGAACGCCTTCGGCGTAATAATACCCTTATGATATTATTTTAATACTTATCATCATATTATCCAAAATTAGATATTATTAATAATGTTAGTATGCGAGGCAATATATCTATAGGGATATAATGTTATAATGTTATTTATAATGTGGTATAAGGTTATAAGCATTAGAGATTTATAAAATGTATATGCTTATTGTATGTATATAGTGTAATCGTAATATAAAATGTATAATGGTTATAAAGTTCACTACTAAATCATTTGTAATACTTATAATGCTATTACCTAATATATTATAATCACATCGTTTGACATTATGATAATATTGTTTAGAAGTCACACATGTAAGGAAGTTAGGGTTGAAAATAGGTGATAATAATATTATATATTAGTTTTATAATGTAAGTATCATATTAAAATATGAGCATTATGAAATAATGTTCATTATAATATGAGGACATTACAATGTAATTTGGCCTATACTAATTGTATAATGTATGCAATGTTTATATTATTCCTATCACATCATTATATCATTAGGTTATTCATAATCAATTTATTATCTCTATATTAATAGGGTTGTAAGTTTACAACCATGTTCTAACATATAATCATTGAGTACTGTTAGGTTGTTATTAAACTACTTAATACTTATAAATCTCTATATAAATTTGCTATCATGTCTTTAAACAAACAATACTATAGTTTATAATATAGGGTATTAAAAAAAATTGTCTAGTTTTTGAGCGATTTTTTTTGTGGCATTACAGCCAAAGTTAGTTCTTGCCTGACTTTGATGGATTGGAATCCCCCCGGTCATGGCTACTTAGCTAAAGGAAGAGAATAATTTGGATGTACACTTACTTAACATTGTTATATACTATATGTAATTGAAAACATGGGCAGATATTTACATATTAATAATAGGAAGATTCAACCCAAAAACATGGGGACTTTGTAGGATTCCCCATCCCCTCACATTCCAATCTTGCCATCAAATACAACTATTGAAGGATTGTATATGGAGATTTGGACATAGTTCTTATACAAAAGGAAGGAACTAATTTTAAAAAGTATGATTTCTAAGTCAGTAGATCTCGTGTTTCTATGACAGTAGTTAGCAAAGAAGAGTTTGTACGGAAGTAATTGGTATGGTCGTGCAAATTTTTTTCCATGGAAGTGACTTGGGGAATGTTGGTTGGCAATCCTTGAGTAGCTGTATTTGATGGCAAGATTGGAATGTGAGGGGATTCAATGTAATGTTTTATCTATATTCCTACACAACCACTATCAATCACACCCCTTATCGACCGCACAAAAAAGGTTTTGTGAACAAAATACCAACCAGACAACCAATGCAACACTTACACACTACCCCAATATAATTGCAAACCACATCAACTAAGAAATCAACTAAATATCCAAATTAGTATAAAATTTATTCATGTTTAGTGTGCAAAAAAATGGCCACAAAAGACCACCACTCATGATAAAAATTTGCACATGTACCAGATTTGCAAATGTACGAATTTGTAACAAGTTTGAAATATAGAGATAATACATTTAAATGTATTGCACCGTCTATATTCCTACACTTACAAAATCAATCACACCACTTATCAACACATGCACATGCATGGAAGTCTTCATGTATTCATGTTAAGTTCAAATAAAATAGTCCACAAAACGCTACCACTCAAGATATAAGATTTACAAGTGTATATGTACGGATTTGTAACAAGTTTGAAATGTAGAGATGATACCTTTAAATGAAGTGGTTCATCTATATTTTTACACTTACAAAATATAACTTTTCAACATACATGTTCAATATTACCATTTTATTATTGCTCGCTTCTTTATGTAAACCAACAACACATTTCATTTCTATACATTGATCTTTTCAAAGAAAATTACATAGCAAAATAACTATATGCAAAATGTCTCCTAGAAATTGAGGAAGTTTACCTATACTCCACTCAAAATATGCCCTACTTATTTCCGAACTTTTATTAAAATGCTCAAGGACATTTGTTTTTGATAGAATAGATATAGTTGGCTGCTAGCAATATCTATGAGGCATGTTCATCGTATTAGTCCTTGAATTTTTTGGTAAATGGCCATATGCATTATCTCCCTCTCACACACACAAAAAAAGTGATCACGTTACAATAAAATGACATGTGATATTAAAAATATAATTTTAAAGAAGGTATTAAGATTAAATTTAACACTTTACAATAATAATAGTAGTTGGTTTTATAATCAGAAAACCTTTTTTTAAATTTACCCTGAAGAAGGTTCTACAAATTAGGCCCTAAAAATCAATTCAATGAAAAAACTAGAGACCATAAATAAATGTAATGCTTCATCTATATTCCTACACTTACAAAATCAATCACACCCCTTATCAACATCAACTACAAAAGTAATAACTATCCCTCTAAATCAAATAACATATACCATTCGGTGTTCACATTACATTGTGCACATGTGATTCAAGAGAGCAATAAACATGGTGGGGAAATGGTTTCATTCTTGGATCTCAACTTTGTAATTGTTTGACATGATGAAATAGAACTGAAGATTGCAAAGATCTTCATGAAAATGACAAAAATCCCAAGAGAGACCTTACGAGAAATCAATTTTTTTATTAGATCTTACATGTAGTTTTTCCCATTATGTTGTGCTTGGCTATTTGTTTCCCATGATCACATCCCTGTCATGGATTTACTAGATGTTTCCTAAATATGTGTGGACAAACATAATCCTGCTGGATTTGAGATTATCTTCATTGCAATGTTGGAAGATGCAAAATACTTATGCTTGGAACTCCCTTATGAATCGTCTCCATTAAAACTGATGCTCACCAAACAAAAAGAAATCCTCAAAAGGTATGTTTACCTCATAGTCCAAATCATTTTTTCTCATTCCTATAAATTTAGTATTATTTTTATTTTTGCAGCATAGAAATAGACCATATGACTGAATATGACGCATCCCTGATTTATATTGTCGAGGGTATTGAGAGGATAGTTGATTAGAACAAAGAAAGTACTTAGACATCAAAACAAGGATGGCTCGCTCTTCCATTCTTCCTCCACAACTGCTTGTACTCTAATGCATACTAGAAAATCGACGTGCCTTAAGTATTTGAATTCAATGCTACAAAATTTGGAGAATGAAGGTTGGTCCTTAAATATTCATAAATGTGGTTTGATGAGTTTTTTTCATCTTCATGCACATGTAAAGGCCATTTTGTCTCAAGAATGGAATACAAATTGGGTAATGAATAAAACTTCTCAAGAATGGCCAATGTATATGTCCGAATTTGTAACAAATTTGAAATGTAGAGATAGAACCTTTAAATATAATGCTTCAACCAAGGGGGGATTGAGCCTTAGGCAAACTAGGCAGTTGCCTAGGGCGCTAACAGTTAGGGGGCACCTGAATCTAAAAATTTCATTTTTATTGGTTAATTTTATAACTTATCTTTAAAATAATTTATTTGAAGATTTAATATTGATCAACCCATTTATAGATATTATTATATATTAACATAAATATCACCCATGCAAATAAAAAGGTTTTGTAATATTTTTGCAAGTTTAAAAGCAAATATAACATATTCATAATCGCATATGATTTGTTGGTATTATTACCCATTCTCTATGTAGCTCAAGATTATGTATGTGTATAATTTTTTAGACAAAAATGATGATGTATCTAGTAGAGGTGAGTATATTTGAAGGGAAAAAGTATTTAATTCTCCATTCTTAATTTGTCGGCGTCTATTATTTTTTTATGGAGGAACTGGTAGGCCCGGTCCAAATAAAACTATTCACAAAACCATGGGAGATACATAAATGTTCTTGTTTCTTTGTGAAAAAACGGTGCTTTATTTTAGGATGGTGTTCATGTCACCTACTTGATATAGCTAAATAAGACTTCTAAGAAGCCTTGTATAAAATATAGTATTTTTAGCATTTCTCTTACCATTAATTTTTTCCATCAATGGAATATTTTGCATCTTCTCTCATAATTTAATAACATATTTTTATTATTATTTTATTATGTTTAGAATGTAAAATAAAAAATACAAGAATATAGGCATATTTTATTTATTTACTTGGTGAAAAAATATTAACTAAAATTGTGAGGAGGGCGTTCACTCAAACTATTGCCTAGGGCACTCCAAGCCTTTAATTATGCCATGACTTCAACTATATTCCTACATTAACAAAATCAATCACACCCCTTATCAACATCAACCACAAAAGTAATAACTATCCCTCTAAATCAAATAACACATATCGTTTGGCATTCACATTGCATTGTACACATGCAATTGCTAGTAATAGAATGGATGTCAAATTTAAAGTGACAATTATTTTGTGACAATTTACTAGACACTAAATGTAATGCCCTATTCTACGTTACACCTGTTCATCCTGCGGCGATCGAGTGCTAAACATGGAGCGTCATTGTGCCTTCGTCGATCATTGGTGGGCTTCGCCTTAGTCGCAGGGAATACTCAATCATCTCCCTCTTCATCGTGTTTGCTGGTGTCGTGTTGTTGTTGTCGTTACTGGCCCTTGCAACGCCTGTTACAATTTCCTTGTTAAAGGAAAATCATGTTCTCTTTTACCGTGCTTGTTTGTTGGTCCTTCTTAATTTGATTAATAATTATTGTTGAGTTATAATAATAATAGTAATAGAAATAATAATAATATTACTAATTTAATTATCGATTGACGATAACTTCATTATCTTATTGTCGATTGTTATCAACATTATGGTTAATTATCGGTGAACGATTTTATTGTTTGGTTGGTTGCTTCGCGGACCGAGCACTGGTTTGCGCAAAGTAGAGGGTCTCCTGTTGTGACGCCGTGGTCGGTCATTGTCCTGTGTTCGTTTTTGAAGCTTCTACCACTAGTTTCCTCCTCGGTCGACCAGGCTTGCTTGCGTACTTGTTTTTTTTTTGTCCATTTAAAGGTGAATTGTTATTCCTACCATGTCGGCCAACCAAGCCTTCTCTCGTGTCTTGTTCTATAACTTATTTATTTATTTTTTTATGATAAAATTTTGGATGCATTCACCCATTTTGGACACGTTTGTTTGTGCCTAACCACGTAACCCATCTGCTGGCCGCATGCACCACTTTTATTGTTTATTTAATGACCTTTTGGCCTTCTTGGAAATGTATTTTACTTGAATCTGACCACCGACTTTCCTTTCTTTCTTGTCTCACCAAATTGTGCTCAGACCATTATGTAGTTCTGCAAACGATGACTTTGATTTAACCACTTGCTGGGTATTAATTGCTCTTCTATCTACTTTTTCACGCCATTCCTTTTCCTGCCTAGCTATGGAGTCAACTAGGTTACTAGCTGGCGGTGGGTGGAAGGACCTGGTATCCCTTTTATTGTTCTTTCAATGCGTATGGGTGGGTGTTGGGCGCAGTCTAGTTGACATGGTGGTTAGATGAAGCTACAAGCTAGTGTAGCAGGCTGTCCAGCTATGTTGTTATCTGTTCTGTATCGAATGCATCCTCAAATTCAGGATCCTCCTTCAAGATATTTGTATCAAAATCGATTAAGTGACAGTGAGGGTGTTACCAGAAGAACATGCTTACTTGTCGCAGTAATGGGAGGAAACCCAGATACGGTAAAATGTTTACTAAAGTTTGCAGCAAAGTCACCAGATTTAGTGTGGGAAATGAACAGGGAAGGTCATACGGCTCTGCACCTTGCTGTATAGAATGAAAACGTAGATATTAGTTAACCTTGAAACCAGTTCGAAAATTGAAAATGGAGGAGAAGGCGGCCAATGATGGCGGTTATTTATTCTTTATATCTCCTCACATTCTGGTCTTTGTGTTTAAATATCCCGCTTGCTGGTGCTGGTACTGGTGGTTTCCTGAGGCATTGCTCTTCCTTAGTGGTAGAAGAAAAAAAAAAAGAGAGGAGAGAGTGCATAGAGAAAAATACTTCAGGGAAGATAGCTAATATGACAACAGACATGGATAATGATGGAGAATCCAAGCCATTTTGTCTGCATCTGGAAAGCTTGGTATTTTTAGCAGAAGAACGGCTTCCCATGGCGTGGAAAACTACACAGGAGCAGATATGCTCTCTTTTCAGCAAGTAATTACTTGGTCTTTATGTCCTTTAGGATTCAATTCAAATGTCTCTCTTGAAAATGAGCAGTGACTTGATGAGCCGAGCTATTAAAAAAAAATTCAGTTAGTTTTGAGATACACTAATGCTGATGGTGCTGGCCAAGCTAGTTCAAAAGAGCAAATGGATATTGTTATTAAGCTTTATAAAACTTCCATGAAATGCCCAGAGTTAAGGGAAGAGCTATTTTTGCAAATACTGAAGCAAACACACAACAATCCGGAAAGGGCTTCTTTATGTAAAACATGGCAGCTTTTATACCTGTGTGCATCAACAATGTGCCCTGGAACTGAACTTGCTTCCACTTTTCTTGAATATATGCATGAAGTTGTCAAAGCACTGGAAAATGATTTTGAAATGCAAGCAGCAGTCTTGACTGCAAGAAAATCACTTGAACACTCGATGAAAAATGGTCCGGGCGGTGCCCTTGAAACCTTCTGAATCTGGAGAAAAAGGCAAGATATTTCTACACTTTTCTACTGTTATTTTATTTAAAATTATTGTGAAATCGAACCACTTTTCCTTGCATTGATTTGTCAGTTGGATGTCATGATGGGAGATTTCCCTTTCTGCTTGTTTCTTCTTGTTTTAGATTTTATCGTTGACAGTATGTGGGTCGAAAGGATGCATGTGCCCTCTCCTCTGAATGTTATATTACTCGAATGATAGAACTTCGTCTGTTTGTTTATGTATTAATTCTTCTCTGCGATTGAGTTGCAAGTTATTATGTTGATCAAGCTAGTATTTTCGATATCATGGAAGTAAGTTTACAATAACTATGAAACCCCCTTCCTAGCACCCAAGTTGTCCTTGACGTGTTTTGTTAGCTCCTTCGCAAGTCCCTTTGATAACCTTTTGGCATCGAGAAAGAAAGGTTGTAGGATTGTGTGAGCAATGCGTGGGCTAGCCAGCTTAGAGTTTTGGTATTAAAACTGGTAGAATAAAAGGGTTCATGTGCAACGTGTTTTTCCGTCTCGCGTGTTTAGACTCTTATACTATCTTTCATCTTGTTTCTAGGCTTTTAAGGCCATCCTCAAGAAGTACCTTGACCATCCCTATCAACTTGAACCATAACTAGCTTTTCGGATCAACTAAGCTAGAGGTTTCATTGTGTGAATCATGTACCTTGTTGACACTAGAATAGTTTGGTCTAATCCCCCTCTCAGAATTATTGCTGATGGCGCTCTTCTATTTTTCCTAACTTGCATTATTTTCTCCCTTGTAATGTTAACGCTATTAATTAATATTGGTCGGTTTTTATGCACGTAATTACCGTAATAGTTTGTGATGGAAATTTTGTTAAATGTGATTAACCTTCGGAAAAACTCAGCTTTCATTTGATGGTCTTATGGATTCATAGCGGAAGGTTTTGTTTTGATAATGTCACTTAGAAGTTATGTTTGTATCTTTGTGTGACGGTCGACTGTGTTACCAAGGGTTTCCGTAAAATATGGTTGTTTTGGGATGTGGGCAATTTATTTTAAATTAACCAAACATTAGTATTGTAGTGGAGGTTTGCAAATCTTTAGTGTTATAAAAACTTGTTGATGACATTATTGTATACTCTTGTTGGACGGAACCCCCTTATTCTCTCACGTGTTTGCTACTAGCCTGTAAGACTTTGACCCTTCGTGGATGATTGGTAAATCTCTTTGTAGTTAATGGTCAAAACTAGTATACTATGCCTTCGCTTCAAAACTTATGTTGTGTGTATACTCTAATTGATTTCCGGTTTGAAACTCATTTATACATGACTTTTGTGTTAAATTTTGGAACCCGTGTTTCCCCTTTCTTGGGCCGATCAACTTTTGTATTTTTAGAAATATATTATTTTAGCCTATGCATTGGTACCTTTGATAAATTTCTAGATGGTTGGTCTATTTATATCAAATCTCAATCTTGTAATTTTTGTTTAATTACTTACTTGATGGGAATTCTGTTTTTTGCTAGATTGTTTGTTTTCTCCTTATAGGGCCAAGGGCCATTCTCTTACGATTGTTACTTTCGTTGCTTCTACTCCTAACTGAAGTACAAGGTCTTCTCCTTCTTTGATTGGCATGATGAAGACTTTATTATAACTTGATGTGTTAATAGTGTTTAGAGGTTTGAACCAATTCTTGTAATAAAGTGCTTCCTTTTCGTGATATTGTTAGATAATAGTTATGGTGGTTTTGTGTAGCCTTATCTTGCTCAGTTCTCGTGAACTGACTCTTGTAAAAAATTTGCTGCAGATGGATTTGGCGTGTAGATGAGGGATAGATTTGTAGACTTTTGTCATCAACCTCAGTTGAGAAGATCCTTTGCTCGAAACCTTTTTATGTTGTTCAACTATTGTTAACGTCCAGTGGGAAGTTTAAAAGAGGATTAATGTCTTAGTATAAAGTATTGTGGACTTTGTCATCTGAACTTTGGAAACCTTGTATTGTTTGACCATCATTGAAATTATAAGAAAATTTGGTTATTGTTGTTGAGTGACTTTGTTGGAGTATCAGTATTTTAAGAATTGATGTAATCTTGTTTTGTTCTTGTAAATGAGTGTTGCTACAACCTTGCCTTGAGAATAAATTTTGAGTTAAACCTTGACATGACTTAGTAATAAAGTGTCATAAGTAAACTAACATGGGATTGTTTAATACTTCTGGAAGTTAAATTAAAAGTTGCATTCAAATAAAGTAACGTAGGGGTCACCAACTTGAGAGCAAGAAATTCTCTAAGTAAACAAGGGCAAGACTATCATTGCAAGTAAACTTTATAACACGATAACCCTAGCTCCTCTAGTGAACATTATTCCTTTTATGGTAAAATTTGTAAAATGACCCTAAGGTGAAATGAACTGTTAATTGTTTGAAGATGATAAGATTTAATAAGCCAGAGAAAACAAATTGGAGACCTCACCATCTTTCTCACCGCCATTTGGAAAGTAAATTTTTACTCCTTGTTAATACTTTTAGCGAAGCCTAAGTAAAGTTGTTGGTAATTCTGGTTAAGAGCCCTAGCTTCAATTAAATACTGGCAATAACTAATGAGGTCCTAAAAATGTTTCATCTCGACCTTCTCCCTCTAACCCCTTTTCAAGGCACCTTGTATCTCTTCTCTTAAGTGTGTTGAACTTAAAACCATGTTGTCTTGTGGGCAAGAACGAATCTTAGTAGCGTTAGTGGTGAGCAGATGGCCTTGTGGAATTTAATTACTCCTTTTTCTTGATAAACGAATTAAGCAAATAAATGTCATAATAGAGAAGATTTAAAGATAATTACTCAATGTCAAAGGAATAAACTTGGCTTGGCAAGTTGAATCATACGAATCATATCTTGAGCCTCCTTGAAAACGTAAGCTAAGAATTGCAAGATGTCCTTTTAAAATAACTAACCCTCAAGAATATCTCCTTGTGGTTGGCCCTAACTGTAAGTGTGTTCTGTGATTGGACTTCTATGTTGTCTTGTCAAAAAGAAAAGTAAATTATCCTTGATATGTGTGAACGTTTCCGTGCTGCCTTTATGGCCATCCTTGTATCAAGTTGTTCACAGTGTTAGTTGTATACTTGGTGATGACATGTTGCGTCATGTTATGTGTCAAGCAAGTCAAAAAAAAAAGTTATCCTGTATTTCACTGTGTTGTTCGTGTGTGATTGTTTTGGGTCGTTACACTTGGTATCAGAGCATAGGTTCATGCTCTCGAACCTATGGGCCGGATTGGTGTTATATGATGATGTTTACATGGTGGTGGTGGTGTTACATGATGATACTGCATGATGATGATGATGTTGCATGATGGTGGTAGATATTGGAAGAGTAATGTGCTTTAAACGTGATGTGATTATTGTCGTAATTGTGATATTGTGAACGCACGTGATGTGTCTGTCACCTTGTGCGTGTTTGTGATCATGTTGATATGTTGGGGATGGGAGTATTCTCTCTCCTTCTTGTGGATTCTATGAAGAGTTCACGTGTGAATTACTGTTTGTGGCGTGTGAAAAGAATTATAAAGTGGATGACATAGTGTTAGAGCATTGTCGCATATTGTGATATGTAAGTGTATCAATGTGTTGTATGACTAGATTGATGTTAAAAGAAATGAGTTGTACCATGATGTTCTTACCATGTTTTGAAGAAATGTGTGTACCACCTTGTTATGCAGCAATGGATGTTATGTTGAGATGTACTATGTTCATCGTATGTATGAATTGTGCAAATATGTAATGATTCATGTATCTAGTAGAGGTGAGTATATTTGAATGGAAAAAGTATTTAATTCTCCATTCTTAATTTGTCGGCGTCTATTTTTTTTTATGGAGGAACTGGTAGGCCCAGTCCAAATAAAACTATTCACAAAACCATGGGAGATACATAAATGTTCTTGTTTCTTTGTGAAAAAACGGTGCTTTATTTTAGGATGGTGTTCATGTCACCTACTTGATATAGCTAAATAAGACTTCTAAGAAGCCTTGTATAAAATATAGTATTTTTAGCATTTTTCTTACCATTAATTTTTCCATCAATGGAATATTTTGCATCTTCTCTCATAATTTAATAACATATTTTTATTATTATTTTATTATGTTTAGAATGTAAAATAAAAAATACAAGAATATATGCATATTTTATTTATTTACTTGGTGAAAAAATATTAACTAAAATTGTGAGGAGGGCGTTCACTCAAACTATTGCCTAGGGCACTCCAAGCCTTTAATTCTGCCATGGCTTCAACTATATTCCTACATTAACAAAATCAATCACACCCCTTATCAACATCAACCACAAAAGTAATAACTATCCCTCTAAATCAAATAACACATATCGTTTGGCGTTCACATTGCATTGTACACATGCAATTGATAGTAATAGAATGGATGTCAAATTTAAAGTGACAATTATTTTGTGACAATTTACTAGACATTAAACATAAAAATAAATAATTCACTACATGACACTCCCTCAACTATAATTGTAAAATAACTATCAAAATAAAAATAATAATTTTATTTCTTAAAAAATATATATATTTTTTAAATTGAAAAATGTTTCACTAGGACATATATATAATGTTGAAAACATAGTAATTTAAAAAAAAAAATCATTTCTATCATGTTCAAATATATAATCACTCATAATCGGAAGATAGAAAGGTAACAATCTATTCAGAACTTTTATCACACATCCATAAATTTTTTGACGAGGAATCCAAAATTCAAAATCTACCCTGTTTTGGGGCAGCGAAAAATAAGAAATCCCCTGCGCAGAAATCCAAAATTCAGATGAGGATTTAGAAAATAGCTGTTGCACATTAATGGCTTAGAAAATCTGCAGCAGGTAAAATTTAAATGTTTATTTTGGAAACTGTACTGACATTATCAGTTTCAAAAATAGTGAGATTCCTTAAAACTTAAATTACCATTCAAAATTAATGGTTGGTACATTATTCTTATAAATAGAGGAAGCGCATGCATTCAGTCCACTACAAAGAAATGTTTTGCATGGCAGCAATCATGAATTCTCTTCTACTGTTTGTGGTTCTCATGGTGTCTGTATTCTCTTCAACATATGGAGTACGCCCTACAATTATGAGAAAAGGTAATTTGTTTTTTTATTTTTTTCTACAATAACCTCTTTTTAATAATATTTTTTAAATGAAATATTTCTTTACATAATTATTTCAAAAATCTTTTTTTGGGTTGTATATTCTAAATCTATTGGAAAAGCCTAAACACTCTTAAATTGTATTTTTATTCTATTTATTTCTCTTTTAAGTAAGAAAATATGCATTTCAGCAGACTGTTTTAAGAAAAATATATTTAAAAAAAATTTAATATTGTTTAAAGGAAAATACATGTTTCAAACATGTTTATGCTATTTTAACGGGAAAATATTTTAAAAGTTATTCATTTAGTGTAATTAAGCTTTGAATTTCTGGAGGTGTAAATAGTTAACTATTGTTGAGTTGAATTTAACTAACCATTTAATTACACTAATAATATATTTCTCTTTTTTAACTTAATATGAATACATAATTAGATTGTAATCAGGTTAATCCAAATTAATATTAATGATATAAGAGTGATTTAGCACAAAACAGATTGCATTCACAATCTCTTCCTTAATAATGATTCTTAATATCATTAAAATAGTATTGTTAATGTTAGTAATATAATAAATTGAATGGAAAATATTTAATTTATTTGCATTTTGTATGAACTTAATACTAAAAAATATTTACTTTTTGTTTCGTGTAACAATGGTCTGCAATCTTTATATTTCCATAAAATTTTATGATCTTTTCTTGATGGATTGTATTATGCAGATCTGCAGGTAAATATTCCATCACGCCCTGATCCTATCCACCAAAGTGTTGGGAGTAATTACAAGGAATCAGACCTAGTAGTTCCATTAAGGCATGATACAATTCCATCATCTGCTTCTTTTAACTATGGTGGAAAGAGTACTTTTATGGAATTGAAACAACCAACTCAATCAGTTTTGTTGGCCGATTCTATTCCTGACACTAGTGGAAGTGTTTTCAAGGAATCAAATATTGATGACATATATGACCGAAGAGTTCCATTTGGGCCTGATCCTATGCCATCTCCTGATAACCCTCCTCCTCGAAGTCTTTATGCTGAATCAAAACAAGGTGTTCCTGGTGAGAAAATTTATGTGGAATCAAAATGGCCAGTTCCATTTGATCCTCAACATATTGAACCCCTTGACATGACTCATTCTGTTGAATTAAAACATCTAGTTCCATATAGCCTTGACTCTCTTCACCATAACGATGGGAAATTTAAAACTACTAGTCCCATTGGGACGTAATCATATTTCATCCGCTAATCCTTTTCACCATGGTTGTGGGATAATTTATTTGGAATTAAAATGAGTAGGTCTCTCAGACTTGATCATTTTCCTTCACTTGATCCTATTCACCATGGTGAGCCTATGTCTTCTATCGTACTTTATGACAATATTAATGTATGCCTAGTAATTTCCTTATGTATTTAGCAAGGAAACAAATAAAAAAGAATATGTTCTATGTATTCAATTTCACATTATGTTATTTACATTTATCTAATATTACTCCCTTCTAAAGATTGTTAGGTGTTGTGGATGCTTATGACTAGTATAAATATATTAATGAAATATGTAATCAAGTATCAACTTCAATGTTCTTCTCTTGAATTTTTCACATACCACATTAAATATAATATTATTACCTTCTCCACAAATATTTTATTGATTGGTATCAAACAACATTATCTACTCTACAAATTTTATATTGATTGGTGTCACATAACATCTATTTGGTTACACTATTATACTAATTTACAATAATTATTTTCCTCCACAAAAGTAAAAGGCTCCAATCTCTAATGTATAACATGATAAATTGTGATTTTTTATTGATTTTTTCAAACAAAAAGGTACACTTCTAAATAATAGTAGAATGAATGTCAAATTTAAAGTTACAACTACTTTGTGGCAATTTATTGGACATTAAGCATAAAAATAAACAATTTACTAGATGACACTCACCTCAACTTCCATTGTAAAATAACTATCAAAATAATAATAATAATTTTATTTCTTACAAAGAAATGTTAAAATATATATTTTATATTGGAAAATGTTTCACCACGCCATATATATAATGTTGAAAACATAGTAATTAAAAATTATTTCATTTCAATCATGTTCAAAGAGATAATCACTTCTAATCAGAAGATAGCAAGGAAACAATTTATTCAGAACTTTATCACACATCCATAAATTTGATGACGAGCAATCCAAGATTCAAAATGTACGCGTTCCTTTTTGCAAGCTCTTTTCCCACTGGAGTATATGTTTTATGTCGTTAGATTGGTTGGATTGGGAGTCTTAAATGCTCTGGTCTACGGCATACTTTGATAAACTGATATCAAGTCCCAAGTGGTATGTTAGTTGTGACAGCAAACATAAGTAAAATCCCTATTTTTATTTTATCTTGGTTGGATGTCAGCAAGTTGATGGTGTCTAAGGTGGTGTTTGTATGTGAATATTGATACATCGCTTTGTATGCCTGAAAACATGGTTCCCTAGCATTTGTAGATATATATCCTGGACAATTTGGATACGGCCAAATATATCTGTAGATATATTTAGACATATTTGGATCATCTGTGTATTTGGAATGGAAAGAACATTTATTATTTAAATTGTAATATAAAAGTGATACAAAACATAAAATTAAATTAGCAAAAGCATCCAAAAGTGTTTTTGAGAGGCCGATAGGCATATAAGAGTATTTAAAAGTAGTATATTAGTAAGAAAGTGGAAAGTTTGTGGAAGTATGATGTAAACCATGGAAGCTTTGGAAGCCTTGCAAGAATCAAGTAGCCATTGGAGGTTTTGAAGCTCAATTGCGATTGGAAATATGTTAATAATAATAGTAGTGTTCTTGACAATTTGAATGCTACAAAGCAAGATTATGCCATAAAAGTAAATTTAAAGGTAGTTAATAAGAAACAAGGATTTGCTTGATTTTACAAAAAACAAAGAATTGTGAAGTATTTAATGGAGAGTAAATATTGCTTTTACATTACTCGTATTTAGATGTTATCACATTTTCAATGCACACCTAGCATGGTACTCACAACTTCACAATGTTAAAGAAATATAGTGTGATGCATGATTATCCCTTTGTGATGAGTTTCCAATTTGTCATATATTGGTAAAATTTTAAGAGACAAAAATCCATGAGAACTTAATTCTTTATTAAGGATAAAGGTTTTTTGACAGGGATGGGCAACCCTAGTTCAACCAAAATGAAGGGTCTTGCCATTGTGATATAAAAGTAAAAACAATACAGTAAAAAATGTGCGGTATATAGAACAATGGTGTAAATCATGCAAGATTTGTAGCGATCAAATATTTAGGAAGGAATTGAAGGTGTTGATGGTTAATTGCAAATGAAATATCCTGTAATGAATAATGGAATTATTAGCATCATAGTTTGGAGTCACAAAGAATGAAAGTGTGGTTATAGTGGATTTAAGTACTTGTTGATAATCTGTATTTGAACTTCAAAGGAAGGATCGAGAAATGGCTCCATTTAATGTTGCCGTCGTACACTAGTGATCTGAAAACATGGGTTTTAATTTTCCACTTTTAATTGTTTTCAAGGACCGCTAATTTTTAATCAACTTAAAATGCTTTAATACTCCAAAAATTGATTAAATTATGATTTAGGATTGATCATAAACTGAAATTCATTCCCATTTAATTCACAAACTTCAATGTTTGATCAAATCCCAAAAACTTCATTGTTTCCGACTTAACTGATTTTCAAAGTTATCAAAACTGATTATATTTACATCCCAAATTATTCTTAAGAACTTAATTAATTGTAAATATCTACAAACTGAAAATAAAAAAAGATAAAAAATGACACAAAAATTGTTTACAGGGTTCAGAATTCCTACCTCCCCAGGTTCGTGGTGAATCGATCCATTAATAGTTAAGAATGCAAATAAAATAAACTTTACATTCAATCAATAATTAATCAAAACCTCTAAATAAGTGTTATCAGACCTTCAAATGACTTTAATGGAGCTCATCACCTATCCTTTACCTTCCTGATCCACTTGTAACTGTGTCTCTCTTTGGTTCTGTGCCTTCATGTGACTTCAACAGAGAATAAATATGTCACAAAATATCCAAAATGGAAAAATTATCACACCATCACGATCGTCTCAAAATTATGAGCAACTTTCATATATAACTCAAGACCTGGATGTGAGCAGAAGTGCTCCAAAATTCAATTTTTCCAAAACTGCTCCTTCACTGCCTATACATAGACCTGCACAGAGTATTTAATAAAATACAACGAGCTCTTTATATAGCTCGATGAGCCTTGTATATGAGTTTGATAAGTGGATTGGATTTGGAGCTAAGGGGTCGGAGGTTTGAGTCACCACCCTCCTTTAGAGCCGCGACCGTTTTGTGCTTAAAGTGGGAGAAATCCCACATTCTACATGGGGAAGTTGGCTTTGTAGTTTAAAAATATGCCACCCAACATATTAATATGTGGCTTTGGCCATGTTATGGTCTTGTTTTGTTTGGCCACACAATTCTGGCATCGTGTATAGTGGAAATGCCCAAGAATGGGTTGACGCATTGGTTGGACTACCCGCTACATAGGGTCGAGCTAGTTATTCCACATTGTAACGTGGATCTTATCCACTATTCCATCAAGTATATATGGTTTGTTAGAATGGTTTGAACCACATGTTGAAATTGGAAGGTCGACTAAAGAAATATAGATACTCTGCCGCAATAATATGAATTCGGTGAGTGAATAGATAAGAACGTGGCATATAACATAGTAATCGGCTGGATAGATAGCCAAATTACCGAGTTAGCAAGTATATCAGATGCCCGAACAATGTGGTAATAGAGTGATCACTCAATTAAACCCTAAAATCATAAGTCAACTCTCCAAAACAATATAGTCCCACATTGGGAGCGTTAGAAAAATATGTGGCATATAAAATCATAACTATGATAATGGAAATATGAGAATAAGTGGCAAAGGCACCCCTCTTACAAAAGAGTGTGCCGAGTTTGGCTAAGGGCCCCTTGCCAGAAAATAACGAGGCCCACTAATGTTTTCATTTTTTGAATACTGGAGGCTCGAAAACACAATTTTTTTACCCTTTTCCAAACTTCCACGTGTCAACTCGTTATTTGCCACTTGACCACTATTGACCCATTTTCAAACCACATCTTTGACCCACGATAAATTTCGCATCCGAACTTTTTTTTTGACGTTCTTGGCATCGTCGGAAAGATATCAGAAATCTCTATAGTGTGGTAATGGTTTAGGGAGGTTTAGGAAACTTCCAAAATCCAAAAAATCCTCCAAATCAACTAGTTGAAAATATATTCTGTAATTATTTTGAAAAGCATTCATGTAAAGTAATTAAATGATAAATAATTTACTTGAAAATAATGGGAAAATGTAATTTAGTTATAATTAGAAGAGATATACCTTCCAGTACCAATTGAAGGCAACATGCAGAGGCATTTCTCTTTAAGCAATCTTTGTTTCACATACCTTGTTGTTTTGATTTCAGAGTAGTGCTCAAAAGTAAATGGTGGAGATATTCTCAAATGGTCAATAGACTTAACTCGGGAGAATGATGCGAAAGTCAAAATCTTGGTTTCTCAACATATTCAATATTTATTGTATCTTTAGGAAAAGTCAATCCTTCATACTTATGTATGGTAAGTGCCCAAGCCATTTTTAGCGAAACCTATTTACGATTGCCCCTTATTACTGGAAATACTAGAACTGATTTAGGATTTATTGGATCCCATGCAGGACTAATATAGTTTTCAAATTATAATATTATAGACATGGGCAAGCATGGCGGTTTGGAGCCAGTAGTATAGATAATGTTTTGTATAGTACAAAGAGAATCATTCACTAATCCAATTTCAATGCACAAATTGCATAGTAACTTAACACGTTGACCTATACATAAAAGAAATTCATTATCCAATTGGCCATCATCAACATATTCTAATCATCAGTGCCTTGTATATTTAGCAACACTCATGCAATAAGCCTAGATAAAGAATTAAGAAATTTCTTGTTATGCAAATGAAAAAATTTGTTAGTTACATATAATTAGATTGTTGAATCAAAGTATTCCCTTACGCCCTGGCTGAGGCATGCATTTATATGTTTCATGAGTGTTTCTCAATCATGAAAATAAGGTTTAGCATTTCTAATGTTTTTCAACATCATACGGAATATGATTTTTTGTGGATCATTTCCTTGTCGAAATATTGCATCTAAGGTAATAACAATGTTGAAAGTGTCCCGAAGTCATCTCCCAATTGTGCTTCCTGGAATTGGTGTAAATTGACCCATATAAGTGGAGATAAATGTAAGTATTCATGATTATTATAAACGAAAGAAAATTACAAAAAATCCATAATATGTGGAGGGTAGAAACACGATGTAATCTTACCGACATATATATGAACGTCCATTACAAGTAGTAGTTGAGCAAGATCGCCAACAAGAATAATTGATCTACGTCCAAATGGTTCAATTGCTCCACATATTCATCTGATTCTTCATCAGGGATGTAGCAAAATCTTGGTCATACGCGGACTATAGATTTTTGTTGTCAAAATTTCCATTGTTCCTTTTTACAGTTTTGATAATAAGACCATGAATTTGCAACAACCAACATTGGCATATTTTTTAATTGTGAAGGATGATGTACATAAGCATGGGGTAAGTGTAGTAAGTTGGGGGACAATTAAGTGGACATCAAATCCTAAATTTTACATCAAAAAGGACAAAACATCAAATTTAGTCTTCCGCGGACTTGAACCATGCCGAAAAGTAAAAAATATGTCATAAAAATGGAACCATCACGTAGGGGAGACTGCTATCTTTGTAGAAATATTGATTTTAATGTGAATAGAATAGGATAAATATCATTTTATAATTTTTAACTAATAGTAGGTCTTTAAGACACTTTTTCCCGTGAATGTTTGTCTACGTTTAAGACTGCAAATTTTGTTTCACTTGTCAAAATATGATAAAAATTATACCATCCCAACCGTGGTGAAATTATATACATGTTAAAAAAATTATTTGATTTCAATATTTTTTGATGAAGTTATGGCGGGAAAACGGAAAGTGCTCTATTTTCTTTTTGTTTTCAAACCACTTTCACAGAAAAAATCATAAAAAATAAAATCTATACCAAGAAAGATAACGACATCTAACTTCTCACCCAAGGAAAAATATGTATATCAATTTTTGGTCATCCAAATCGCGGGCAAGCAAACTATAATCTTATAGGTATTTAAAAAAAAAATACAAAGTCTTTGAATTTTGAGTGTTTAATATAGCTAAACTTGGCCATTTGAATTTTTTTTAGTAATTTAGAAACTATATTCCGGATGCTACGATTCATATTCATATAAATGTTTTCTAATTTTGAGTGTATGCATTGCTAATAATCCCTACAAGTTGATATTATGTTGTTATTTGCAATATGACGTCCACTTATGACCCCTTTTTCTGTGAAGGACGATGTATGTAAGTATGTAAAAAAATTTAATCAGATGAATCATCCTCAAATATTAGTTAGAAATGTCTATAGACTCGTTGACCAACACTAAGAGTAATAAAGTTTCTGCTACATTCCACAAGCGGTAGTTTTAATAGCATATGATGTGTTTCTTGGGCACCAATATCGTGCTCTGCTACTATGTCTGTAAGAAATTTTTTGGTATTCACACAATGTCAGGTCTTGGGAATGGTTGCCAGCAAAAACATGCGTCAGCATATCATGATAATTCTCTAAACTTTTTTCTGCTTTTGCAACATACTTTGCAATGTAATTCAAAACAGCTTGGTGGGAAAGGATAGGTTGACAATCTATGTTTTCTATCCATAGTGAAATCATATCAGGATTGTGTACATTGATTCTATCATCATTATTTATTGGAAGATATTTTTTTGGCCTTCCTCATCTATGAACAATTTTGATTTTATCTGCAACTCCTACTGAGCTTTATATCGACAAACATTTATGGACCCTTTTTTGCAAGCATGTGTCCAAGGTGCACTTCGTATGTCGCTCAACACGATTAACAATTTCTTCATAATCATGTCTTATATCATAATGCAATCTTTTTTATGTGTCCATCAAACAAGGGTCATCATTAACAGACCTTGAAAATTGGTTATTCATTTTATGTTCTTCTCTTGGATTCCATGCATTAATAAAATTATCATAATATAATTTTTCCTTTTCAACTTGCGAGGGATCATTCCAAACCATCTTTTTGGTATTTTAAGCATCCTTGATCCAAACAAACATATGTCTATTAACCGATGATCGATACTACCATTTATTTTTTACAGAAAGTGGACAAATATAATAACCACATTTAAGTCTCTAACATGATGAATATATATGAATTCTGCATCGAATAATTTGAAATAAAATTTATTGAACATATTATATTTTACATGAATGAAGAAAAGAAAGAACATACCTTGACCAAATGTCTCTTGTACCGAAGTGGTTGATGAGGTCCTCATCAATGAAAATATTGAAGCGGTGGTGTATATACATAGCAACAATATGTGGATAGGTAACAATATTTGTATTCCTCCATTGGTAATAATTTGCCACATTAGTTGGGGACGAGCTAGGCATGACTCTATGTAGGTCTAGAGCCATTTAGTATCTATAGTGCTTAATGTAATGAATAATGTTGGGCACCCTAAATGTGTAATCATGTCTATCGATTCATTTTTACATGTTCTCCAATATACCCTAATCCCTTTAATATTTGCTTCATAATGCATTACTTGATCTGGAAGCTTGTCATTTGGAATCTCTTGAAAATGGAGGAAAAGATCTTCAATAGTAGTAGGTATATTGTCACCCACATTTTTCTTCACAAACAACGACATTGTGGTTTGCGTTCAGTGCCTAAAGATATGGTTCAACAAGAAATACTTGAATCTTGGATGGCTAGCAAATTTATTGTCATGGTATTTCATCTAATGTAGAGCATATTCATGAATACATAAATTTTTTATTCAAGGTTGTAACCATTTTTCTTACCCATTTGGAAACAATGTAGGGAAATCCATGTTGAACAAAACTTCAGTGTTATATTCATTAACTAGAGATAACCCAATTGTGGACCAATCAATTCTGTTGATCACCCCTGGTCCTTCAATTTCAATGATTTTTCTTACTGCTTCCATTTCACGATGCGTATTTCCCATTATGACTACAAAAGATGATTTTTGATGTTGATTTTATTCAATATTTGCTGTTGCAGATTCTTCAACAAGCTGATCCATATTATCATTGTCTTCAATGTTTGACTCAAAAAATTGGAGGCTTTGAGATATGTTTGTTTCTTCTTCATGCAGTTATGAAATTGCAACATTACATAATTTTAAATCCTTGTAGTATATATCATTTTTGATTTTATATCGGAGTGCATCTAATACATGATATATCTTTACCAAATAATTATAGTGTTTTGAGTGACTTCCATGTCTTCTAATGATCAAAATATCTAGGTCCCAAACACGTTAAGGAATATATGTAGCAATTGAAGTTATGTCTTGCGGAAAACTTATTATATGCCCCCTTATACTTGTGATGGCCTCCTTGTGCATGGATTACTTGTATTATTGGATTGACATGAGAAATAAACATCTCTTCAAATTACATGAGAACTCGTAGAACATATGGTTGCAAACCAAGGCCCATATTATTCCATGATGAAAAGTGATTAACGTTATGTTCTGAGTAACATCTTGTACAAATTGGTCCTGCACTTGTCATTTTGAATTTGATTCCAGGGTATGCCTCTTTAAAAATAGTACATAGTGACATATTTTCCAGTTCATCCAATCTTTGGTGAAATTACCTTTGAAAGGACATAATGTTTGAAGATAAGTTTAATCGTGATTCCAAAGCATTCGGTAAATCACATGTGTTATGAGTCATATTGAGGTTTTGTACCTTAAAATTCCTTATAGTAAATACAAGATTTTGAAGGAAATAAATGGAAACACAAGGGTTTTTTTGAGGGCTTAGAAACATGAGGGAATTAAGATTTTGTGCACTTAAAAAACCAACATCAATTCAATGAATGTATGGAGGATTGTACACTTGTTGGAATTTAGACTTCCCTTTGTCTCTTGTTGCAATGTATTTTATGGTATTAATGCCAATATTATGCTAGATAGTCGAAGAATGAACAGAAGTAGTATTACATGTTCCCTCTTTTGGATACAAGTGAGGTGCCATCGTAAAATCATTTTCCTACACTTCAAGTTGTATCGACATACAATTTGTCTCTAACAACCGAGTTCTAGATGCACATAGTTTTCTTCTTCACCTATTTATTTCTTCTATTTGTGCATGATACCTTTATTTTTTATTTCTATTTATCTCTTCTGTTTTCTCTTGATATCTTTCTCTCCTATGTCTATTTATTTCTTCACACCTCTCTACTTAACGTGCAAGCTGAGTAACATTTGTTTTTTTGTTGAGGTGGGCACACGATAATTTCCTGTGTTGCAAGGTTCTCACAATGTTATTCACTACATAAATGGTTTTTAGGAATATTAATGTAGTTTGGATCATAGTAAAATGCAATAACATTAGTCGGATCTATTGGATTGACCACATTATGATGGGATTTATATCTTTCAGTTTGTGTTGACGTCACAAATTCATAAATAGTAGCATCTGGGTCTGACATCTGCAATAGTAATAAAAAAATCAATAATAATGATAAGTATATGAAATGCCACATAAAACAATCAAGTATTATATAATTATAAACATACATAAAATTCTAGATTGCAATCACACTAAAAATAGTGAATAAGAGCTTAACTATGCAAATAAGGACATAAGTAGGTAGATAGAAATTTCCATGGTCAAATATTCTAAATTTGTCAAATATTACAAGGCTATAAACAAATCAAAGTAAGTGGCGAAAACCTGGAAGGAAGGCCACGTCCGGGTTGGAAATTTCTCTTTCACCATTTCCCCCAAGCTTATTGCTAAAGTTTCTAGTCTATCCATAGAAGGAAGGAGCATTTTCAAACCTAATTCAGACTACAGCCTGGAGATTGAATGTTTCATGCAAGGTAAGGGTGTTCCTATCTCTCTCCATCATAGTTATGCTAGAGGTAATTTTCCCCATCCTTATCGGGAAATTGCTCAATTAATTATGGCCTATATTACTCTTGAAGGGCGTTCCAAAGTGATCTATGGGTACCACTTTCCCATGTTAAACCATGTTAGAAACAACAAGCCCTACAATTTCCCATATTTTTTGTTCTCCTCTTTGTCTAAATCTATATCTCAGGTTGAGAAAGGTACTTTCTCATTGCCGTTGCATCAAGGTCTCATTAAAGATATGCTCAGACTAAGAACTCCCCTCATTGGAAAAAATGAAAAATGGGGGGCCTCTCCAGGCCTAAAGAATGATTCCTCATAATGGAATACTGAAAGCCTAGATGTTAAGGGGGTTATTGTTAGTGAGGCTTTGACTGCTATGCCCATGGAAAAAAGAACCAGATCCCACCTTACAAATTTCATCCTCAAGAAGTAGTGCAGGGAGGAGAAGGTTTCGGTTGCGGCGGAGAAGGTGGATGTTTTTTTGGAGTCGGAAGAGATTCAGGAAGATGAGTCTATTCATTATACTCCCAGTGAAAGTTAGGAGGAAGAAGACTTGGAAGGGGATCACAGTGAGGAGATGGAAAGTGGGAAAGACCATGAAGCTTATGAGGGAAAGAGATCAAAGAACTCAAAGGAGGATATTGAAAGCCTACATGCCCTCAAAACTGCCCAAAATAAACTCTTTAATGCTCAAGATTGTGCAATCAAATCCAATGTTTTTATGAGGGAATTTAAGAATTGCAGGTTAGAAATTGACATTAATAGACATAAGATCGGTATGGTGTCTATGGAATTGAGGGATTTGAATGAAAAAGTGGAGAAGTTGTCTTCTATTGTTCTGAGTGAACAATTAAAAAATGCTAATGAAAGAAGCCTGGCTATGGAAAATGAAATGTTGAAGATGAAGGAAACCATTCTTCATATTAGAGATGTTCACATTTTCAATGTTAAAAGTACCATTCATCACCTTAAAATTCTTGCTGAGATGATCCATTTTATGGAATTAGCTAAGGAGAAAGAAAAATAAGGAAATGGCCCCAAAGTACAGATCGTTCAAGAACCGAACTACAAGTACTGGAAGGCCACTATAGCCATCCTTGTCAAAGAATGGGATGGATGCATGAGTACTGTGGGGAATTGGTAAAATATGGATGAAGGGGTTTAATCTCCTAGATTTTGTTTTTTCTTACTTTTTAAGACTCTGTTGCTTCATAAGTTTTATGTTGTTAGTCACTCAGACCCTTGTTGTTAGTTACTCTTTCATGGGTTATCTATGTAGTTTCTTTTTGATGATTTGATCTATTGCTCTTTTGGTTCTGTATGGGCTTCAATGGTTGAACCCTTAGCCTTCGTGTTTGTATGGTTGTAATATTTTTACGGGGTAGGGTCCCTCAACCATCTTTTTCCTCTAATAAAAAAAATAAGTAACACTTAACATCATATTAAATAATAGATAAACTATACATAGAAAAGAAAATGAGATTTCAAATCAGGTCATGAATATAAAAAAATTACAAAATAATTATACAAGAGTCGAGACATTTAAAGGTGTAGGGAAATCCACACGCAAATATTATATATTTGTTATAAAAATTGGGGGCATAAAAATATCAAAATAGTATTTAATGCGAACATATTCAACTTAGTTTATTACAAAAATGGGAAATACATATAATAGGAAATGTACTCAAATATTAGTAACTAATCCTATGATAATTTTACTCTCTAAAGAATAATCAATTTTTTTAGTTTTGACAACATTAGATCTCAAATTAGGTAGATTGGTGAGTGTGTCCATTCTCACATGTAAATTGAATGAATACTGACATAATGCTATCATCTTCTTGAGATAATGTATGTGCAATGGATTTTCTTGAGCACGGTCTAATGTTTCCTTTTCCATTGCACCAAGTAATTCTTTACCTGCACCATCAAAAAATATATCCCATAAAGTTCTAGTGTGATCTACAATCTGAACTCTGAATAAGTACCCATAATCACATCCAGTGGAAACCATATCACATGTGGAGAAAATCCATTTTACTTCAAATATATTTATAGTCTTCTTCTTACATGGATTTTCTATGTGCATTGATGGAAAACATGGATAAGTAAAACAATCCTTTTCATCAATTAAAACTATAGTTCCTCTTAGTGATAACCAAAGTGGTTTTTCAAAACTAAGATATCCACCAGACACTATCTCAGATATATTTATTTGGAAAGAATTGCGAACCCCAAGTCCATCATGGCTTATTAGAGACAGACCACCATAAATTTTTCCATGTTCCTCACACTAATTTATGAAAACATTCGCCTCTTCAATACTTGGATTTATAAAAATCTTAGTATTTGATAGTGTCCCTAAATAATTTCTATAAAAATCAGTTATGTGAACAAACTTGAAAGACATAATAGGATGGGGACCCAAGGTAATGAGGTGTTGGAGTTCAGAACCTTCTATCATGGAGAAATCACCCTAGAGTGTAACATCAATAGTGTAATCAGATGTATTTGTAATTTGGATTTTCCTCTTCTTCACTTCTGAATTGTCCTTCCTGAATAGTGTTTCAAGATCACTCTCAAAAACAACAATTCCAAGTATGTCTATCATTTTATTTTTCTCCAAGTTGCAGATTTGACTTATAAACAAAAGTGAAACTTGTTAAATGGAATAGATCCATTATAAACTGAAGAAGCTTCCATGTGTGACATGTCATGCAACAATATTTCACATTCAGATGGGAGATTATTAAATATCTTATCAGCCTTACATAATCTCCCATTCAAAATTGTATACACATTTCCAACTTGGATATTATCATAATTCTTATCCACTTGTTAACTTGGATATTATCATAGTGATTATCCACTTGCTCATTGAAACACACAATCCATATTTGTTCTTCATCCTTATCAATGATGTTGAAGTTGAATACCTTTCCACTCCCCCTAGTGGTGTTAAATCTACGAATGTCTAACTTAGAAGTGGCTCTACCTTATATAATCCATCCATCATGAAACAGAGACAATGCTCATATGGGAAGTATGCAGACAAAATTCTTTGTTGTTCATGTCAACGGGTTATTTGTATAGTAGAAGCATTCATTGGTGTACATGTATTTTGGGGCTCCATTTTAAAAATTGAGTAGTCCTACATAATTTGAGCAATCAAGAAAAAAGGAAATAAAACGTTTAGATGATATAAATAACCAAAAATAATTGAAAAGGAAAGAAAGCATACATATCATCTTTAAACATGAACTATATAATTACACCAACAAATATGATAAAGAGCCATATAAACTAAAATTAGTTGGTGAAAAGATAATAAATGACACAAAACTTGACGATATTTTAAAGTTAATTTTTTTATTTTAAATAATTACTATATATATATGTATGTATGTATGTATGTATGTATGTATGTATGTATGTATGTATGTATGTATGTATGTATAGGTAATGGTGTAGTTTTATTTCAGTAAATATCAATATAGAAAATAAGGTAAATGAAATACTACATGGGATAGTTATACCTTACACTTCCAAGAAGAAGTAGTACAAAAGTAATATAAACCAACAAAAAATCAGCCATATAAAAACAAAGGAAAAAATGATATCTTATTTTCAAAGAAAAGACAAGAAGCGCATGGAAGGGTAAAATTTTAAATTGCTTTAGTAATGTAAAAAGTGTACATCTTGACAAAAACTATCTATTTTGCATCCTTTAGTGAACCATTGAATTTTTTGACTCCATGAATTTTTTTAGCTCTATCTGAACAATCTTTCTTAGATTTAGGATTTCGAACGTCAATCTCGTTCTGAATCAACTTGGTCCCTAGTTCATATTGAATTGCATGATGCACACTATCATAAATTAGACCAAAACCTCTCGAGTATGTTTTTTTGTATTAAAATTCGAAAGGAAAAACCATATAAGGGTCAAGAACACCAATTTTTTTCATAAGGTCCTTGTTTATCTCCAATGTACTAAGTTTTGTCTTCTATGAAAGAAAAAATGAATCACAAATTGCTTTCTAAAATAATTTTCTTCACAATGAATTATTTTCACAGACAATGTTCATGCCAGCATGTCATGAGGTATTGGGATGTTTCACGAGTTCCTACTCCTCATTTTATTCCAATATAGATGCACAAAAGAGAGACATGTTAGGACAACACATCCCATCAACATAACATGGAGGATATAATTTTGGGGAGGACACTAGTTAGGCTACTTTAAAAAAAATTCACATACAAAGTCTAACGTCCAACTTGGGACGTGTTAGGATTTCTTTCTATGGAAATATTCCATTAGAAAATCCTATCTCCTGGTACAGAGCAAGGAAAATGTAGCCCACACAAGCAAGCTAGACAAAAGTCCAAAATATTTCTAACTGCCACAAAGTGCACTTTTTTGTAAACATGCATATGAAAACTTAATGTCTAGAAAAATCAATATAATAAATCCAACGCATAAAACTAATTGATGGCATGAGAGAACAAAAAACTATATTTCTACCAATTAATTCAAAGTTTCTCTAAACAAATTAATTGCAGTTATCAATTAGTAACATAAAAATCCATTCTAGACAAAGTAATTAAAAATTTGTGCATTGGAAAATTTAGCCACAACGAAAAAAATTGTTATTAGAATATGAAAGGGTTAAATAACATTTTTTCCAAAGATAATAAAGAAGAAGAAATGATCTATTTGTAAAAGTAAAAAATAATCATATCATTCTAATCATAGTATATGTTGATGACATTTCTTAAATCCAATCAATTCAAAAATTCTCTAAAAATTTAATGGTAATTATCAATTAGTAACATATAAATCCATTCTACACAAAGTAATTAAAAATTTGTGCACTGAGAAAAAAATTGTTATTAGAATACGAAAGGGTTAAATAACATTTTTTTCAAAGATAACAAGGAAGAAGAAATGATCTATTTGTAAAAGTAAACAATAATCATATCATTCTAATCATATTGTATGCTGAATAAATTTCTTAAAGAAGTAGACAACTACACTCTCTATGTCCTTTGTGTCTACCTATGATTCTTGAGAAATTTTTGAGACAATGTTGTTTGTTAGCCCTACATGCAATTGTTTCTTGCAAGACAAGAAAAATTTATGAATAACAGGATTCGTATAACCACTTGTAAAATTTACCTACGCTTGCCCCACCTTTCTACAAAAATAAATCCAAGTAATGCAAGAAATACATACAAAAAGTTGAGCAAGAAGATGCATATTTTATAGGAAGGGAATAAGGATTATGAAGTTTCTTTGGCATTACCTATGGTGACTCCAGTGAAACAACATAGGTAAGTCTATCATGATTTAGCTAATGAAAATTATGAACAATTTGATTCTAGACTGAAAAGTCTAGTGATAAGATTGGTTAGATTCTGTGAAAGTATGATATCTAAAAACCTACAAAACAAGTTTTACCCTCTCAAAAAAATGAAAATTCATTACTTAGCTACCAAATCATGCATTATAAAATTCCTCGAGCCATGACACATCTAAATAATACTTAATAAAAACAAAAATTGTTCAAACTATCCTCTAAAGAACCCATTACTTGAGTTCCTTGTGTTGGTGCAAGGCTCAAAACTGATGAATATACATCACAATACTTGATCATTCTTAGAAGTATGCAAAATGTTGTTAATCTTCTACATATATGGAATGACAGTTGAGTGTACCCCCCGAGTGAATTTATTGCAATGTCTATCAGGGTTTGCCTAGTGACATGCATTTCAATAACTAATTCAAAAGTACAATGTAGATAAATTGATAGAAAGTAACGACCCATTAACAAATAGCGATTTTAAAATAAGTAGAAAAGAGAATGATATCATCAGTAAAACAAATTCATCATTTAACCAAAAAAAAACGTCATGTGACAAGTGAGATGCAAAATCATGACATGCAAAATCATGGTTTTTAGATGCCGACATTTTAAAGAAAAAGTAGTGAAAAATAGACAATGAGAACAAAATTCATGGTGATGGGTCATTGTCTTCGGGTTCACCATGAAAGAGAAACAAAATATATTTTATAAATTTTTCAATTTTACAGCATAAATTTTATCCCATTTTTTATGCTTACATTGATATGTTATCTCAAATGTTTTGGTTGCAACCTTCTTGTCCTAGTTTAGACCTTGTGGAATGTTTTGTACTTGTTGTCATCGTCACCTCCAAGATGGGTTTTCAAGCTTTTATCTTTATGTGAGTTTTACAATTAATTTAACCATTTATCCTTATTTACAATGCTTTAACCTTATTTTGTGCAAGATCTCCATCTCTTTGGTTTGGCTACGATAAATTATCTTTTAGTTGAGTTCTGAAATTCCTCCCACATGAAAGCTTTGCTACCAATGTTGCATTATTTTCTATAAATGAATACTAGAGAAATAACAAATGAAATAGATTTTTTATAAAAATCAATTTTCATTTATGTTTTGATAGATGTCCTTATCTTATTCTAAAACTCCCATTTTGATATAGGCTGGGAATATCTTGAAGGGGGTTGTAAACCATGTCTTTACTTCTGCTAACTACATGTATTTTGAATTTTCAAAAGCTTTTTCTCATGAATAATTGCATGCATATCCCATATTCATTGCATTTATCTTCCTCATGTGTTGGTGGGTGGTTGGGTAGAATATTTATTTTCTGCATAGGTTTGAGTTATTCTTTTCCTGATTTCCATGTGTTATCATTTCCATATGTTTTCTTGGCTATTTACTTCTTCCTTCAATATTGCCAATGAAGAAATATTCTTTTACTACACTTTGAAGTTCCCTTCCCACATATTTTCTTCCTAGCTTTCTTAGGATTGTATTCTTTTCTTGCACATGTGTGTTTTGGATAATTTTCAAGTGTTTTATTTTTTACTTTGGTTGTGTTTGACAAGAATTCCACGCTACCTGTTTCAGATTAGTGAAAACCAACAAGAAATCAAGAAACCTCAAAATATGAGAGGGTTTAGAGAACCTCCTGATGTGGATAGGATGACATGATATGGGAAAAAATTAAATGATCCTCCTCACAGTGAAACTTCAACCTGCACAACAACGAGAGACTAAACACAAAGGGGGCTTAGTTAGAGATATGGTGGGTTGTCTAAAAAAAGTCAGCTCCGAGAAGCACAAGCTTCCTTGAGAGGATTTCAACCCACATGATAATAATAAAGAGTGATAATATGATAATAGAAATGGAATGCTGATAACATAGACTAAACAAGATATCAGATAAGATAGTCTAACTAATATGATGATTAGGATGAAAGCGATAGAAAATGAGAACAAACAACAAAGGGTCGACGACAACTTGAAGGCATGATAGGTAGTCAAAGGAGACCTGAGCAAAATTTTATAGATGTATAACAACGGAAAAATGTGTACTGATGAGCGGTCATAGATAATAGGATAGAAATAAGATGAACAAGGTGTCACAGGGGTGAACCAGAGGTGAGATAAGGCAGATGTGATTGTATGCAAAGTGGATACGAGGGATGTAGGATAAGGTTGACAAGAATGCAGACTATGGGTCGATGATGATCGAATTTGATTGGCGGTGACCAAACCAGATATGGGATGCTAACAAACAAATAGGCTAAGCTTCTGGATCTGGTGTTGATGGAGGATGACTGAAAGTTGAAGTAGAGCTAGAAGAACACTTGCAAGTACTTGCAAAAATAAAAAATGCATGCATGAACCATATCTCCACAATAATCTTCAAATCTAAGCTCTCAATGCAAGAGGGGAACTCCAATATATCTCAAGTGATTATGAGGATTCACATACAACACATATAGTAATATGGTCACGAAATTACGTAGAAGTTTCAATATTTTCTAGCCAGTTAAAAGGAGGGGTTGAGGTAGTTAAATAACTTAGGGTAGGTCGATGGAGACCCGAGTCAGTCATCGAAGATTGGGGCAAAAAAACTACCATTTGAATGTTAGAGTAATAATGAAGGGTGAAAATAGGATTTCAACGGGGTGACGGGATATTTTTGGGACTGTGAGTGAATAAGGGGGTTAAATGGGTGTAAGGGAGTGGAAAGAATCTTAGTAAGGGATAATGTGAGTGCGGGAAATCCTAGGGATGATTAATGAAGGGTATGTTAGGAATAAAACTTAGCTTAATTCATTATTAGTTGATATTTGAATAAATGTAATAAGTTAAAGTATTCAATTTAAATACTTTAAACTTATGGCAATATGTATTAGCTATCCTTAGTTGTTAGTTAACTAAGTGATAGTGTTCTCATCCCAATGTTTATGGGATCATGTTCTATCTTACATATTTTGTTCTTGGATGATTTCCATGAGGGGTAATAGGAGCATTTAGAGGAAATATGTTAGTTATGCATATTTTCTCAGATCAGGTGATTTGTTTCCATATATTGTGGATGAGATAGAAGTTGTCCAATCTCTATAAATATTGCACCTTTCTCATTTGTTTTGTAATGCTTGATTTCATATTAATAAAATTATGAAAGTATCGTCTTATTTTCTATAATTAAATCGGGTTTGTAGACAAGAGGGTAGTAATGGAGAGGGGTGGGAATCCCACGAGGGATGATTAAATGAGGGCCATGGGGACCAATGGATTATAGACATACATCAAAAGAATGCATAACTCAATGTGAATAAAATGTGAGATCCTTCATAAATAAGGAATCAAGTGAGAGGTATGCGTCTTAAAACAAGATGGGGATTATGGAAAACAATAAGTATGATGCCCCGGTGAAGGAAATAATAATGAGGTAAGGATGACGTAGATGGTGAAATGTGGGTAAAGACTAAGGTGGGTCGACAACATCTGAAGTGAGTCAGTGACTACACATGTAAAGCGGTGGCGTTCCATAGGGGTCGACGATGACTAAGGAGGTGGGTATAAAAGTCCATGGATCAGACCAAAGTGGTCATTTTCATGCCTGAAAATGACTACTGAGAGCTCTGGTTGATAAAAGGAGACTGATTTTGTGAGAAAAATAGAGGTTGGAGGAGTAACAATGAAGAGGCAGAGGACACGTAGGATGGTGAGTAATGGAAACCCTGGCTTTATTTTTTATTTATTTAATGTTTTTATTTATTTATTTACATTTTTCAATTTTTAAGGGGGGCGCCAGGGGCGGTCGGCGGTAACCGGGGGTGGTCACTATCAACCCGGCCTAAAAAGGTAGTGATCCGGATATGGAGGCATTGAACCTCTTGGGTCGGCGTAGACTAGGTATGGAAGAGTGGATTAAGTATAGGTTTTCGATTTTTGATGAGGGTTTGATGAAATTAAGGATGAAGGAACTGATATCTAATTGGATTGTTTGTGATTGCAGGCTCGAGAGGTACTACATTTGAGAGATAGAATCCCCACTTTTTGTGATCAGATCTGAGGGGGATATAACTAAATCTGAGTAGGATCACTTAGTGACAGTGGGGTTGGGTGGTTTTAGATATTATCAAAGGATCCCATGAGATGTGGGTTTGATGATTACACTTGTAGAGAGGTGTGATGTACATACATGCACAGTCTGGTTCAGGATGGGTGAGATGACCATCACCCTAGAGGATATGTATCACATTCTTAGGTTGTCGATACAGGGGAAGCCAGTGGTTCCCATTACATTGCATAATAGATTGGCAGTGTTGGCACAACTATTTGGGGCCGATGCAACAAATTAGATTTTCTTCAGGGGATTTTGGATATGAGATGAGGTATGACTGCAAAGTGCCACAAAGTAGATTGATTTGTTTATTAATGATGGTGATATCGTGCTATGCACTTCTTGATTAAGGGGGTGCAAGGTTTCTATGGACGCTAGTTGGGGTCTTGGAAGATATAGTGGATCACCAGACTATGTTTTCATTTGGGATAACATTGCTATCATAGGTGTATCAATTGTTATCGATGTACATGTTAGGGACAAAAATGGGGCTGGATGTCAGGTTTATACTACACTGTTGGGCCTACGAGAACATAGACATTATTAGGCCACAAGGGCTTTTGTAGGTTGTAGGGGACCACACTGAGTTACATGTGGGGTTTCTGAGATGGATGGAAGATTTAGCCTTCAGGGACAGGAGAGGCTAGGATGTCGATTGGTACACAGATAGGTTGTCAAAGCTTGAGGGGAAAATATTAGATGATAGCCATATAGAGACTTCCCTGTATGGCTGGGAAAAAATATTGAGTTAGCAGGGATGAGTATGACTAGATGAGTTTAGGGGCACACACCAAAGATGATTGACGCCATACAATTTGAGAGGGTGAGATGACAATTTGGGGTCATGTAGATAGTGCCTAGAGAGCCTATTATGTATAGGAGAGAGGAGTGGGACATGGATCTACCGAGCCCTATCATGATGGATCCATTGGAGGAGGTGATGATGCCATGTGATGATGATGACGATGAGGGAGTGGGAGTTGAATTTTCTGATTGGATGAATGCTACATGGTTGAATCAAGTAACAGGAGATGGAGGAGAGAGAGATCAAACACAAGAGAAAAGGTAAAATATGATCATACTCCTTTTAAAGTTGAGACAAAAGTTGATATTAAAAACTTTGAAGGACAAGTAGATGCGGAGTTGCTTGATAAATGGTTAAAATATTTAGAAGTCTACTTTAACGTCCATAATGTCACTGAGGTACAAAGGATCACCTTTACATGTCTCAAAATGGAGGGACACGCTTTGGTTTGGTGGGAAACCGATCTACCCACTTGTGAAAAGAAGAAGCATACTATTGTGAATTCTTGGCAAGAATTTAAAGAATTAATTAGAGCTAACTTCTCTCCTATTGGCCATAAGACTAACCAAATGATTAAATGGCAGTATTTTAGACAAGGCAGTGGTCAAATTGTGTAGGACTATACTATGGAGTTTCAGAGGTAGGCCATGTTGCTAAACATGGACTTGGAGGATGAGGATATTCTAAGCAAGTACTTGGGAGGAATTCACTCTCACCTTCAAAGACAGGTCATCTACACCAAGCCCAAATATCTCAATGAGGCGTGTGTACAAGCATACTACATAGATGATGAAAAGAAGCAAGGATAAGCAGAGCCAAGGGCAAAGCAGTTAACGAATTAGCAAAAAGTAAGAGTATGGGCAAACAAGTAACAAGGGTAAGTGGAAAGGGAAAGGTAAACAAGCTGCCACTACTTTAAATACTTGTAAAGATCCCAAGAATTTTTGTAAGAACTGTGATATTAATGGTCATACTGATGCTATATGTTGGAAGTTGCATCTGGAGTTACACACGAAGAACTGAACCAAGGACTCAAAGAAGTCCATGATAGCTGTAAGAACAGAAGGCAAGGTGGAAATCGAAGATGACTCTGATGTAGACGATAGGCTTGGATGCATGGCCACCAACATGGACAACCAAGAAGAGAAGATGAGTAGACTATTCCAGATCAAAATCTAGATCAAGAGAACTAAGGTAAATTCTTTAATGGATACTGGTTCTGAGTCTAACTTGATTTCTGAAGCAGTTGTAAAGAAGCTTGGTCTTGAGACTTACAAGCATCCACACCCTTATCCTTTGGGTTGGGTGAAGAAGGGTGTTGAAATTTAGGTAACAAGAAGATGTAAGGTCAATTTTGGGATAAATTCCCAGTATATTGATGTTTTGGAAGCTGACGTTATTCCACTTGACACTTTTGATGTTGTATTCTGGAGTCCTTACTTGTATATCAGGGATGCTATATTTATGATAAGGGAAAATTGGTACTGATGGGTCAAGGATGGGATCAGCTATAACATCCAGGCACACCGGTGTAAGACATGGGTTACTATGGTGAGTGCTAACCAAGAAAAACAAATTATTCAAGAAAATCATAATCAATTTTGTTTACTTTTTTTAAAGGATAAACAAGATGGGGTAAAAGTTTTAGAGATTTCGAACCAAGGAAAGCATGATTTGGATAGTATTGTTCAACCCTTTTAGGAATTTTTTTAGGCTCCAAGTGGGTTACCACCAAAACAGGCAGTAGAGCATGAGATTCAGCTATTGCCGGAGTCCCCTCTACTGAACATTGGGTTATATAGGCAATCCTTGCTTGAGAGTACTAAAGTAAAGAAACAACTCTAGGAACTACTAGACCAAGGGGTGATACATCCGAGCACCTCACCATGTGGTTCACCTATTGTGATGGTGCCAAAGAAGTATGGTTCTTGGAGAATGTGCATCAACTATGGCACTTTGAACAAGATCACCATAAAGAATAGATATCCACTTCCCTGCATAAATGATCTCTTAGACCAGCTTCAGCATGCCAAATTCTTCAAGAAGTTGGATCTCATGTCCGGTTATCACCAAGTTAGAATGAAGGAGGAGGATATATGGAAGACTTCCTTCAAAACAAAACAAGGTTTGTATGAATGGTTAGTACTTCCTTTTGGGTTATGCAATGCACCAGCTACATTTATGAGAATGATGAATGATGTATTGTTGGATTTCATAGATTCATGTGTCATTGTATATCTAGATGACATTATGATTTTTAGTGCCACATGGGAGGAGCATCTAACCCATTTACAACAAGTCTTGCAAGTTCTTAGGGAGAAACAATTGCTTTGTAATATGAAGAAATGTGAGTTTTCCAAAAAATCACATGTCTATCTTGGGCATGTGGTTGGAGGAGGAGAGCTACAAGTGCATCCAAAGAAGGTGGAAGCCATCACCAACTAACCAACACCAACAAGAGCCACATAGACTAGGAGTTTTTTGGGAGTAGTACAGTACATGTGGAAGTTCATTCCGGGTTTCTCCGCGATTGTAACACCTCTACACACAGTGGCCGTAAACAGTAAGGGTTTTGAATGGGGTAAGGAACAAGAAAAATCCTTTGAGTTATTGAAATAAAATATTAGTCATGCTCCAATACTTGCTCTTCCTAATTTGCAGTAGCCTTTTGAAGTAGAGACAGATGCCAGTGATTACGCCATGGGTGATATGTTGCTTCAAGGAGGTAAACCCATATGTTATCATTCTAAAACTTTCACTTCAGCAGTTAAAGGATATCTAGTATATGATAAGGAAATGTATGCACTAGTTCAGATAATTAAAAAATGGAAGCATTATTTGTTGGGTAAAGAAACTATTGTGCACACTAACCACAAACCTCTCTAGTATTTGCAAGCACAATCTAAATTGCATCAGGAAAGACACTACAAATGGATGGGGTTCCTTTAGTAGTTGCATCTGGTGATCAAATACAAGAAGGGTAGTACAAAATTGGTGGTAGAAATATTGTCCAGGCCACCCAAACAGTATAATTTTTCCTGTTTGGCCACTATCTTGTAGATCGAGCCCTTCACGAAGGAAGCTTACAGAGAGGTATATGCCCAGGACAAAGACTTTGGGGTGACATTTCAGCAGTTACAGTCCTAAGGGGCTGAAAGGACAGGGATTGAAGATTGTTATCTCAAAGACGAGATGCTCTACTGATGGGGGAAGCTTTGCGTGCAAAAATAAGAAAGAATTCTATTGATGAGGGAAGCACATACCTCTAAAGTAGCGGGAAATTTTGGTGTTGGTAAGACCCTATCCTACTTGCAAAGGAATGTGTATTGGCCCAATATGCAAGAAGAAGTATCAAAATTTATACGGGGATGTAAAATTTGTTGTACTAGCAAGCCTAAGACTAGGAAGGAGGGTTTGTATATGCCTTTTTTAGTACCTACTTTTCTGTGGGAGGACATTTCTATGGATTTTGTAGGAGGATTACCTATGTCTAAACATGGCCATGACTATCTATATGTTGTTGTTGATATATTCAGTAAGATGTGTATTCTTATGGCATGTAAAAAGATAGTAAAAGCACATGAGGCAGTCGATATTTTCTTTGCTAATGTATGGGTGCATTTTGGTTTGCCAAAGTCTATTGTTTCTAACAGGGATTCCAAGTTCTTGGGGAAGTTTTGGACTACTTTTTGGGACAAGATGGATACTAGGTTACAGAGGAGAACAAATTTCCATCCACAGACAAATGGACAGACAGAGGTGGTAAAAATGTCTTTGGTACAATTGATCAAAGGTTATAATAACAAATATCCAAGGACTTGGGATGAGTCCTTAGCCTACATTCAACATTCCTATAACCGGGAAATACACACATCCACTATGAAGTCACCGTTTGAAGCATGCTTTGGATATCTAACTACAAATCCACTGGACATAGCAGTTGGGAAGAAAGATGAGGAGAAGACATGAGACACAAAGGTGACTAGAGCAAACAAATTCATTGAGAGGATCCAGAAAATCCATCTCAAAGTCAAAGAACAACTAAAGAAATCTCAAGCCAAGTACAAATCTCGACACGATCAACATAGGAGAGAACATAAGCTACATGTTGGAGATAGATTTTGTCTTTACTTGAGCAAGGAGATATTACACGGTCAAGCACAGAAACTCAAGCCACTACGATATGGGCCCTTCACCATATTGGAGCAGGTTGGAGAAAATGCTTTTCAGCTTGACTTGTCATCATTTATGAGGATGTACTCTATAGTAAATTGTGAGAACTTGCACCTATATGAGCCATCCATGCTAGATGAAGATGAAGGTCTACAGTTGTTACCTTCCATTGAGGATTGCATCTTGGACTCACGATGCGAATTGGAGGAGGATGTTGTGCTACAATAGAAGGTCAGAGAGACAAGGAGAGGTCCGTAGGAGTCTTGGCAGATTGGACTGAAAGGAAAGACACCAAGGCAGGCCCAGTGGTACTCAAAGGAGTGAGTGAGGGAATTATTTCCTCATCTACTCCCCCACTAAGATTTTGTGGGACCAAAAGCATCCTAAGTATGGGAGGTGTGATCCATAGGGATCTAAAATGAATCTACTTCATCAAAAACAATCAACACGAAGAAGGAAAAATGATACATAGAGGTTCTATCTTTTTAGTAACAGGACTGCCGCTCTGTGCAAAGTGGTGGTTATAGAACTACTGCCCAACCAGGGTGGCAGTCCTGGGACTTCCAGTTTGCATTGGATGATGGTCTTGGATCTTTCGGATAGAAAAAATATATACGAAATGAACAACCTAGAATTTGGAAGGTTGTTAGTGTCTCTTCTCCTCCATAACCTTTGCCATCCTCTAGTGCATAGGAGGACATGCGAAAGGCTATAAATTCATGTTTTTAGAAGAGAATAGAATCATCGAAGCATGAAAGCAAGTGAGCAAGAAGTTATTAGTGCTGGAATTGTGTTTTGTAGAAGAAAGGAGTGTTGAGACAGAGAAAACAAGTATTTGGGAGGAAGTGTCAGATATTATCTACTTCTCTTTCATAATTATTGTAAATTTTGTACTTGTTATTTTTAATTGGCCAATAAAAGTGGGAAGAAAGAGCAATTTCCCTTCCCGACTAGTTTTTCCTCCTCTGGAGGTTTCCAGGATAAAATTGGTTGGTGTTTACGAGCTTAATTTTTTTCCTTTTTTGCAATTGTGGATTCTAAGCATAATCATAATTCATTCATTAGCTATCCCTGTCATTTTCTAATAGAAAGTAGAACAACAACTTTTATTTATGTTTCTGTGGATAATTCCAAAGTTGAAGAGTTTACAGATCAAGCATTGTCTTGGTACACTTCAATTGAGAAACAAAGATCTGATTCTCTTTCCATACCTACAATCCAAAATAGTAGTGCATGAGCCTGAGATCTGTCATGTCAAATGATTGATTAAGATCTTTCTTCGTAGCATCAATCATCTTCACTATGCTGTCAATGATGACTAGATCATCGACATAAACAATAACTATCACAATCTCTCCTCCTTTCCTTTTGAGGTAGATATTGGGATCATATGGATTTATGATGAATCCATGCTGAATGAGATGCTCATCAATTTTGATGTACCGATCCTGGGGTTTCTATTTAAGGCCATATAAATATTTCGTGAGTCTACACACCTTTGTTTCTTCAATAGGTATGACAACTCCCTTAGGTTGAGTCTTGTAGAATTCTTCCTATAGATATTCGTTCAAAAAGACACTTTTCATGTCCATCTGATGAAATTTCCAACCATACTTGACAACTAGAGAAAAGATCATCCTGATCATTTTGATCTTAGCTGTGGGCATAAATGTCTCCTCATAGTCTATGCCTTCCTTTTGTGCATACCCCTTTGCCACCAATTTTTCTTTGTACTTATCTATGGTCCCATATGCTTTGTATTTTTTTTTAATATCCATCGCAGCCAATGGGTTTCTTCCCTCGTGGAAGATCGACACACTTCCAGGTTTTTTTTTCATCACTGAATGATACTCAACATCCATGGAATCTTTCCAAGCTTTTTATTATAGGGCTTTCTGGATAGTAGTGGGCTCAATAGATTCAATAACTCTACTCGTCAAAGTAAAGTTTACATCTTCTTGTCCTTTACTACAAGTCCGTGGTCCAGTGGTGGATGCATCTAGTAGAGCATCCAATTTTTCATCTCAAATCATGTTTGTATATCACTTGGGCATACATTTTACTGTTCATGTGGGTCGTGGTCATGTCTAATCATCAACATCATCCCCATCATCATTGTCATCAGTGGGAACATCGGATTTTGTTTTCACAATAGGTGAAATATCTACATCAAGTGAGTTTGGAGGAGGAGTCTCCACTTCATTCTTATAAAAAAACTCAACATCTCTACTGGTGTAGCCAATGAAGATAAGTTTTTGAGATTTCATATCCAACGTCTTTCTATTCTAGTTGGGTATGTGCATGTTAGCTTTGCACTTGAATACTCTGAGGTATGCAACATATGGCTTCTGATTCGACCACGATTCATGTGGTGTCACTCCATCAAGAGAAAATGTGGGCACTTTTTTCAACAAACATACTGATGTCTTTGCTACTTCTTCCAAGAAAGTCCTTGCTAGTCTATAATCATCGATCATACAACACACCATCTCCATGATAGTATGGTTCCTTCTATCAACAACACCATTCTATTGCGGTGTGTGTGGAGGAGGAATTTGTTGATGAATCCCATGACCTTGAAGGTAGGATTTTAACTCATTACTGGTGAATTCCCCCCCTCGATTTGAGTGGAGAGATCTAATGTGATGACCAATCTCATTATTTACAAATAATTTGAACTTTTTGAAGCTCTCAAAAGCATAATTTTTCTTACAAAGACAAAATATCCACATTTTTCTTGAATAATCATCAAAACATAACATGAAATACTGAAATCCAAAATGATTATGTTGCATTGGACCATAAAGGTCCATATGAACCAAATCAAGATAAACTGTAGCTCGATAAGTACTCTTCAAGAATGAATCTTTATGTTGTTTACCTGTTAGGAAGTTAGGATACTTATGTATATCCTTCTTGAGAGATGTAAAGCTTCTCACCATGTTTTACAAACAAAGTGTATTGAGATATTTGAAACTTATGTAACCAAGTCTCTGAAGCCACAATTGTCCAGAGGAAGAATTATTAACCACAAGTGCTTGATCATCCCTGTGGAAAAAGTCAAGTTGGAACATATGTACCACATTGAAGAATTTTACAACAATTTTCAATCCTCTTTATTTGTCTCAAATCAAACACACTTTCTTATCGAAATAAATATAAAAATTAATCTTCAGATTGTGATCTAGAAGTTGACTAATTGATAGTAGATTCTTTGTTAAGCCAGGGACATATAATACATTTGTTAATCTACAATTTTGTGAACTAAGAGGTAGAAAAATGTTCTCCATACCTTTTACAATGTAAGAAGAATCATCACCTAACGAAACATGGTTTTTTGAAGGTTTTTCCCTCATGGTAGTAAACCAGTATCTGTACTTGGTCATGTGTCAAGTGGATTCCGAATCAATGTACCAGACAACACTAGATGACATGGATGGTTCACTGGAATGAGAAGTATATAAGAAGTCCTCATTTTATGAATGATATTTTTGCTCAGCTACAATACCTTATTGATGGGGTTTCCTTCACTAGTTCCCCTTCTTCTACCCTTACTTTTAGTATGAATTTCCCTAATGAGACTGCTAATTTTGAGGTCTAAAATTGCTTGATGAATCCTTCTTGTATGTATTGAACTAAAAAAATTTCAACTCATGTCCTCTTTTACAAATAAGACATTTCTTCTTTTAATTTTCCCCTTGCTGATGCTATTTTTGGGACTTTTGAGAATATTTTGCTTTGCCTTTTCCTTTCTGATGAGAAGATAGTGCATGATCCTCTTCATCACCTTTGTTGTACATTACTTCTTGTTGTTGTAAGAGATTCACTAACTTGTCAAATTAATTGTCTAATCTGACAAGTTTAGTGTCATTACAAAATGTGGTGAGAAGGAGGAAGTGCTCTTACAACAATGGCCACTAGAGCTGTATTAGTAACCTCCTTTCCTAGGGCTAGAATTAAAGCCCTCAATTCTATAACTCTCCTCAAGAAAGCTTCTAATTCTCATTTGGATTGAATTTGATTCTATGTAACTAATGCTACAAATTTGATATAGTATTCTTGTTTCTAGTCTCATACATGGTGCTCAACTTATCCCATGCTTGTTTGGATGTTTTAACATCTCAAATATAAGGTTGTGCTCCATCAGACACTGCGAACAAGATCATGAATTTGGCCTTCTAATTGTCCTTGTAAAATTATCTCTGTTGGGTTGCATCAACTAATGATCTCGTTGTGGAACCATTCACAACAGGCCAAATCTCTTCACACTCAAGTTGTGTTTTGATCTTATTCTTCCAGACAACATAATTATCTCCTCTTAAGAGATGTGATTCTGGAAGAAAGAACTTAGGGGCATTGGTGCCCATTTTTTGAATCAACTGAAAAAGGGTAAGGCTCTTATCACTCTAGGTATAATGTCTCCTAATCTATATACCATCACTCCGATATACCAAAAATTTCTATGTATGCACCCTTTTGACATACCCGTTGGTACGTGCAAGAAGCTTGAACTTTCAATATACCAAGTGGTATGTGAAAGAGGCGTTAACGTACATGAAAGAATTTGATATGTGGTACCAAAATAGTAATGAAAGGGGTCTGCATGATTATTGACACCGGTTCAAATAAATATCCTCATATGCGCACGTAACTTTGCTACTTGGATAATTTCAGTGTTCGGATTTATGTCGTGCAATTATTCATAGACAGATGGGAGGGCTCAAAGTGTGTGCATTGTTTCCTTATTTCTCCTCGTCAATTTATAGGGATGGTGCCCATATAACGTGGTTGCATCTATATTAGGTGTTAAGTGCAGTAGTAGTCATGATGTATTTACATGTAAGTGCTTCCTAGAGGCATTGTATATACGGAACGATGCAAAAGAGAACCGAAGACCTTGTGAGTGTTAGAGAATCAAATTTCACTAATTTTTCTTTTAAATCTCTGCCAATTTTTTTTTTTCATTTATATTGTTTACATTTGAATATGACAACCTATAAATTTGTAGAATCCATTGAAATATACACTAAAAATCCACAAAAAATAGTAGAAAATGCACTTTTAGGTACACCTTCTTTAGAAAAAGTTGTTCAATATGAATTTTTAAGTAATCTAGGAGAATTGTTTTGACCAAAATTAGTGTTTTTGGCACTAAAGTTGGTGGGGGGTTTAGTTGCAGCTAACCTATTTAATAGAGCTTTTTAGCCACCATAAAAATTAGTGTTTTTTTCACTAAAGTTGGCGGGGGTTTAGTTGCATCTAATCTATTTAACAGAGCTTTTTAGCCACCATAAAAATTAGTGTTTTTGTCACTAAAGTTGGTGGGGGGTTTAGTTGCAGCTAACCTATTTAACAGAGCTTTTTAGCCACTATGTATGGTGGTTTCTGCTAAATTAAAATAGTAGTGAAACTATTAGTTTATGTGGGGTCGACACATACCCCTCACAAGAGTATCGAAACCACTCAAACTAGCCACCAAGTTGCGAAAAGTACACATAATGCTATACGAGGAAATGTTTATTTAAATAATACATGAAAAGGATAACCTTTGAAAAGGAAGACGTGTCACCTTCAGAGGAGTCCACGTGGTGGTTGCTGTGGCATTAGCGGTTTAGGGTTCCACTCTGAGTAGATCTGAGTTGTGCTTTGTTTATTCCGCCTTTCTAATATGTTATTTACTGTTGTTTTGTTATTCGTTGTGCTTTGTATTATAGAACATAGGGTAGAGGCATGTGATTAGCCTCGATCTTCACATGTTCATGGCCTGACTCGCTTGTCCGTTTGACACCCAACTTGGGTGTACATGGATCTGGTGACTCCCTGTTTGTATGGAAGTTGCAAAACTTCAATGCTATAAATGATGTTTGGCTCGGCCATTATTTGTAAACAATGGTATTTCACTTCATATGTAGGGTCCAGTGCAAAGCTTGGCTTATTCAGAATAGAGGAGATGACTTGCCAAGGGCTAGTGGTGGTTAATCTGATGCAGGGGAGTGTGCCTAACTCATTCAAAAAACTGACTCGCTGTTTAATGCAAAGGACTCAGCCACCAATGTACCTTCAACACATCCAACCAACTTGCTCATGGAAAAAGTTGTCCCAACTCACTAAATAGATTGATTTAAAGAGATCCCATTTCAAAATAGACTTAGACAGCCCAAGTAACTCGGTCTATAGATCTTATCTTCTAAAATTAATTTTTTTGATTCCTGATTTTTATTTATTTTTGATGTTTTCTTTCGAACCATATCTTTTCCAGCAACAATTTTTTCCCTCCAAAAAAATTGCTTTTCAAACACGTGGAACCGAACAGGAGGTTGTGGGGATGTAGGGACGGGGATGGGAAGTTGTAGGAGGATGTACATGCTCTCCAAATGTTGCAAATACTTCTCTAAGCTCCTCTATCTCTTCTACACTCTCTCTGCACACCTTCTATGCTCACATAGGCTCCTCTTGCTAATTTACTAAGGTAAACTAAGTTTCACCTAACCTTTACTCTTTTTTTCTTTTATATTACATGTTTTTGGTCTACCTTTCCCACCACTAAGGTCCAAATTTCAAAGTAAGAACTCATATATATACAAGTTCACTATCGGAATTTATAACTGGGAAAGAACCTATCTATCTATCACTTACTAAATTAAAGAAGCAAGAGATATATTTGCATACTGTATACACAACAAAAGAGGGAAGAAAATTGAATTTTTCATCTCCATACAATGGTTTTTATTTGGATGAATTAGCATATCCCATTAAATTGATTTTGAGGCACAAGGGAAAACCTAGGTCAAGCGATAATTACATTTACCTTTGCACAAAACACTTAGATAACTACATTGAGTTTTAAATGTAGTGCAACACTTGGTGACTCATAAACTAGGTGACCACCAAAGTCAATTTGACTCAAGCATTTGTATCTTTTTTTAGATTTAATAACCGTTGTTATGTGTTGTAGGGTAGTTATGTTTTTGTTTTGTAGGTTCATGTGTGAAATATAGGGTTATAGGTGGATTCAAATATACAAGTACAAAAATATTATAATAAAGGAACATAGAAAAAAATAAGATTATGAAGAGCTAATAATATAAGAAAGTAGGGAAGGTTCAATTTGTATTATCCAGTCCTAACCCTTCTATAAAATCCTACACCAGAGATTATTACCAAAGAACACTTGATCTGGGTTCATCTAGAATCTTGCACAGTTCCTGGTTCTAGTGGTGAAATAGTATGAAACATCTATGACATCAGTTAAGTCATTCCTTTTAACTCTCTTGCAATTTAAACTGGTATATTGGTTTGGCATGCTTGCAAATAGTTGAGTTTTCACTATAAATATTGGAGGAAAATTCATGATGATAGAAAATAAAGACAACGCCAAAGTGAATAATATGAGCATATAAATATGAACTTTGGGTCAACTAGGGTTTTAACAAAAAAATATTTTGTTCAAGATTTGTGCAACCAAATTTTTACATGATTAATTGATTTTTATGGTGTTATGGGTATGCAAAACCCATAAGGATGTAAATTTTGTTACATGGGGTTATTTTAATTAATTAACTTCCAACATTAATAATGTAATATGAGAAAAACATGTTAATACTTGAAACTATTGACAATTATATGTTATAAGCTCAAATACCTAAGAGAGAGATTTTGTTACAAGAATGGAAACTATGGGAGTATTAAACCTAAATATATTTCATTCATGAGACTGCAAATAGAAAATACATTGGTTTAGAACTATACATTATGTCAAGCTTGGTTGCATGGTGTTGGATCTACTATACGGTCTTAGACCTTCTTGGAGTTTGATTTTATAAATTTTTGTGCCCTTCAATGGTTTAAAATGTGTTTCACTACTATGCTCTATGTCACATATAAAATAAGTCGAATCAAACTCAAAAACTATGGGTGGAAGACACTGTAATATGGTTAATGTTTGGGTTGAAATGCAATATGTGCACCACCTACATTGAAAATAATCCGAAGAGGCCTCAAATCACACATAGTTATCTAACTAACATGTAATATCGACATAAATGTAGCTAGTTGGAAACTTGAATGACATTGACCATGTTTGAGAGGATTTTTCTCTTGATGATACATTGAGTTGGGATCTTTGGGTGCTTGGAAATGAGGAAATTTGAAATCTTTGACCTAGCTGAGTGCCTCATAACTATAGGAGTATTGAACTTATGGATGTGCATAATATTTAGAAAGATTTAGGAAGATTTAGGGAGTCTTTAGTTCCTTTGGTATTATTATTTATAATGAGATCTCATAAGAGTGCCAAATGATTAACAAGTGTGTAAATGAGGTGATATAAAATTTCTTATATAGCGTTTTGAAGGTAAATCATAATGACAAGGCCGACCCAGGAGGAAAAATAGACCCATAAAATATAATCAACTTGAAATTAGAGTTGGAGGATGTATCCAACCAAGACCGTATAGGTCAACTATGACTAACAAGTACATCTTGAACCTACAATACGGTTTTGGATAGGGTGAAATTGAGTGCAATCTAAAAGTTGTGTCATGATAAGAAGAGGTTAAGTACTAAATTAATGTATTTATATTCAAAATATGATGAAACATTAGTGTGTATGGGTAAGCATGTCGGGAAAGAGACAATAAGATGTATCGAGCATGGATGAAATGTGGATATTTGTCTTAAAAAAGGAGAATAGTGATAACAAGTAGTGTGAAAAGGGTAAATTACAAATTTTGAGTTTCTAAAATTTCCTTTCATGTTGAAAATATGTTTGATTAAAAAATATTTCATTTAAATCATGTTGAAATATAAACACTTATAATTTCTACCCCAAAATGACATGATAAAAATACAAAAAAAATTTCTATCACACAACTAAAATAGAAAAAATGTTATCAAGCCACCGTTCTTGTTTTTAACTCCCTTGTGAATTTTCTTGATTATCATAAAATCTATAATGTTCTTTTTTACATCTTTTTTTCATTACTAGAGTATATGTTTTTCATAATTAGTTGGTTAGATTTGAAGTCTTAGATGTTCTAGTTTATAGATTACTTTAATAAATTGCATAAATAAGTACCATAATAAGTCCTAAGTAGTATGTTATTTGAGACATAAAATGCATATCAACGGATGGATGATAGTAGACAACAAGTTAGTTGTGACCTATGGCCCTTAACCTATTTTTCCAACTTTTACCAGGAGGGTAGAAAATTTTAGTTTATTTTAAATGAACACATGGATTTGTGTAACTAACCGAATCTTATTTCATTAACTAATAATTCCATTTCATTCTCCACAAATTTCCTTGGTGTGGGGAGGATGACGTTATGTGGCTTACATGGTTGGTGGAGGAAATATTATTATGTGATGGTAACATATTTTGAAATATATCAAGGATTTATTTTGAGAAGCCATGACATTGTTCAACCAAATATTTTATTGCATTGTGTAAATGAAATTTTTTGTTGAGCGGCCTACAATTCTATGGGAAGTGTATTATTCAGTGAATTGATGTCACCATAATCATTTTGGTGTATTGGAATTATTAGGTCGAATTCAAATTTGTGTGATTAGTTAAGCATCCAAATATTTTTAAAGTATGCTAGGGAGATGATTATTTAATTGAGAATATTGATGACGCATTTGAATGTGCTCTTGTGAAGTATTTTTCATCCATATTATAATTTTTGGTTATTAGAATTTGATTAATTTTTAAAAGTATTAGATGAAGTTTTTAAACCAAAATTTGGCAAGTAACTATGTCAATTCCAATTGAGGAATGTGAAAGGTGAGTTCACACATAACTGATCTCCAACATAACATATAATTGGTGAGAGGTTCATCATCAAATGATCTTAAGTTGTACACATTAGATAGGGTGGTATTTTTGGCAACATAAACAATAATGTGATCAAAAAATAAGCTGGAAAGTTTCTTAAATTATATGACAATATGTTATTTTAAGCTAGAGTACCAATCTAAGGCTTGGCCACTTAGTGATAAGGGAAAGGTACACAACATGAGGGATTCATCATGTTTGACTCAGTAACATGCATACTTTAACATGTGAAGGTGATTTTGGGGTCCTCCTTTCCTTTAAAGTTTTCAAATTTGGGCATATCAAAGTATGAAGGATATCATTTCACATGAACCATTGGATTAATAGGTTAATTACAAAGTTTACTATACATGATTTTTAGGTTTCCTATTCCCCGATTTTGTAACTCAAGGTTGTAGACTAAATCTATTAGGTCTTGGTAAACATTAGTCATACATTGGAAAGAATGTGAGTGAAGGGGTTAAGTTAATGGTTGTGTAGAATTATTTAGTGGTATATGAGTGTGATTTTTAGAAAATAGAGGAGATGAATGGGAAAATGATGATGAATATGGATTCATAAGATGTAAGAAATAACCAACAAATGCATGGTACATGAAAGGTGAGGTTTTTATATTTGGATGAAAATAAAAGAGTATTGTAGTTTCCATTAAATAAATAGGGTGATTATGAATGATTGTGGATGGTGTAGGTCCAATTGAAATGGTAGAAGTGTTGGGTATCTCTGTAATATATGAGAAAGGATTTTTTTCTATGGAATAAAATTTTGAATTATAAGACTGTAACTTATAATAATGTCTTTGTAGATACTCGGTGAGAGATTTTATGTTATAATATAATGTGTCTTCAAACCTAGTATCGAAGGGTGGGATGTTCGGAACGTATTATTCTTCTTCATGAGGAGGTGAAATATAAGAAAATAGATTTTTTGTATGAGTGATAAATATTTTGGATTCCCCAACAACTCTTCTTTGGTAAAATGGTGTCTTTGTAGATACTTAATGAGAGACTTTGGGTTACGATTTAATGTGTCTTCAAACCTAGTATCGAAGGGTGGGATGTTAGAAATGTATTATTCTTCTTCATGAGGGGGTGAAGTATAGGAAAAAAATATTTTATATATAAGTGCCAAAGATATTAGAGTCCCCAAAAACTCTCCTTTGGTTGAAAATTTCATCATGAGAATGTGGAAAAAAATACATGGTATAAGGTGAACCACATAAATAAGAGTGGGTAGAAACCATTTGAAGGTGATCTAAGGATATGTCAATTTTTTTCATGGATTGTATTAATCGTTGACTTTTGTTTGACAAGACTAAATATAGAATAATATGATGGATATGAAGATGATATAATGAGGACTATGTCAAGAAAATCATAGGATGATCACTATATAAAATAAATTTGGGATGTAAGATGTGTAGGATGGGTGTTGTAAAAGAAATAAAATATAATCATAGTAGCAATTATGTCTTAGATATTAAAATTAACACAAACATGAAAGTAATTTCGAAAAGTTTCAGGAAAATAAAAGTTGTAACTAATCTCAGTGTGCTTTGGGAAAAAGATAGACTATAAAAATGATGAACATGACTAGAAACTAGAAAAACAATATAGGAAAACAAAAAATTTGTCACTGTGTTTGAGATAATTTGGATTCTGACACAACATGTTCAAAATGATGGAACTAGGAAAATAGATATATGGATGAATGGAAAGCTATTCGTACCTACAAATGATTCAAAAATATGTACTTGGAAAAATAATTTTTAGAATAACATAATTAAGAATATGGATGGATGGAAACATCTTATGAGAGTCACTATTGCGATTGAGTATTAAAAAAATTACATGATAGTCGTTATAGAAACTAAATTTGTGATGTAATATGTGTACAATAGATGGTGGAGTTGAATCAAAAGATAGTCATAATAGTGGTTGTTATCTCCAAAAAATAGCACCCTCCGATTTTTCATGCCTATGTGAATGAGCAACCAGTGTTTTTGGGTAACATTGGACCATCTCTCAAGTTTTGGGATTTTCTACTTGAGATATACCTCAAGAGAAAGCTGGTTCTTCTACCTAATCCTAGCACTAAATTACTTCTAAGGAAGGAAATGTGACTATATACTCTTAATCTAACAATTCCAAGCAACCAAGGGGAGAGAGATCATGAAAATTAAGAAATCCTATACTACAAAGGTGATAACACCAAGAAAAGGGGGTGAAATATCTTGTTGAGAGAGAATATAGAAATAAAATGGAGTTGAGAGAGGCCAAACCAATGTGACACAAACCCATATCTTCACTTACCACTAAATCTCCATGAAACACAACATCCTACACCTGCAAATGAGACATACATGCAAAGAAAAACAACAACAAAAATAGTAGGGCAAGGAGATACAATGAAACAATGCAAGGGTTGAAAGAACACCACGAACATAATTGTATTGCTCTTAGAATATGTAGTCCATTACATTTTTGAAATAGAGGCCCAAATACACATGCCAGATCCATGAGAGGGTTTACAGCTCAATGGTGTTGAGGAACAAATTTTACAAAGTTTCCCCACATCCTAGAATATCTCCCTTCTCAAATGAAAAGTGTTTACAATATATAGAAAATGAATGAAAGAAAGAGAAAGAGTGGAACTCGGATTTCTTCTCTCACCAACCAAAAACTACTATTAAATGGTATGAAATGGCATGGGGACCCTTACAAATCATCTTACATATGTAATTTAGTTTCTGTAAGAAGAAATTGGGTGTCATACTTCATTAATTGTGGTAGTTGGGCCTGGAACTGTGTATTTCCATGCTAGATAATTTTTCCAATTTTTTGCATATATAACCTCAATAAAATTGAAAAATATAACTTCCATTACATAGAGAACTTTGAGACCTTTCCAATGATATAAAGTTTGTAAAATTTTGAGCACTGGATCAAAAGTTATGCCCATCCGAAGTTTCACACAAAAACTACCATTTTCCTATGTTCTGCGCATTTTCCAGTTTTCTACAACATTCCGTGGATTTTTGTGGCCCTTTGTTTTGTGGCATTTTCCGTAGCCCTTACTTTGTGGCTTTTTTCTGTGGATTTTTCCATGGATTTTACTCTACAGCTTCGTTCTGTGGCTTTTTCCGTGGATTTTACTCTGCGGCTTTGCTCTGCGGATTTTTTTTGTGGATTTTTCTCTGCGGCTTTGTTTTGCGGCTTTTTCCACAGAAATTTCTGCTGCTTCCGTGGAATTTTCTACAGATTTTTCTATAGATTTTTCCTCAATTTTTCACTAACTCCTTAGACTTTTCTTGGATTGGGGAGTTTGGAAAAATGAAGTAGAGTGCCCCAAAGCCACGTTTTCCCAATTTTACTCAATTTTTTAAAATTTGTCTAAAATCCTTTTCCTCTGGAAACCCCAAGCTCAACCATGAAGCTTTTTCAACTACCCAAGTTTGATTTTCTCTAGTTATCCATTTTACCAAAGGGGGTAAAAATGGATAATAGTGGTTGTGTCTCAGATACTAGAATTAACATTAATTGGAAAGTAACATGGAAAAACTAAAGGAAATTTTAAGTAACAACTAAATTTGTGATAAATTATTTTATCCAAGTAAGCCTCCCATGCTTATTCAGATCATTTGCAAAAATTCACGTGCCAAAGAGAGAATTTGTAAAAGCTATAACAGAGAGGGATAATCCACGCACCAAAGTATATACCCACAAAATATTGTGTGCATCAAAAGAATAATTGCACAAAACCACACACATAAATTAAAATGCATACATTCCGCAGAAGTTTGCATCAAGTTCAAGGAAGGGCCCCATGAAAAATCCGCGCGACAAAAAATTAAGAACCGCGAGATCCTACACACAAGGCCACAAAAGAATATGTATGGTTTGAACGAAAAAAATAAAATTCCACTTGTGATGCTACATGCAAAGCCACACGATATAAAAACCAACCCACAAGAGGCCGCAAGGGAGAAGGAAAAGGACAAACCCACATAACAAAGAGCAATGAATAAAAAGGAACCATGATTTAGGTCGTGTAACAAGGACACAAATGCGTGGAGCAGGGAAAAAATGACCAACGCACAGAAAGCCACAGAAATCCACAAAATGAAGGAAAAGTGAAATCCATAATACAATGGCATGCAATCCCATGTAAATCTTTACGCAACACGAGAAAAATCAAATCAAGGAATTCCCTACACGCATATCATTAAAATGATGCAAATGCTTTATCTTGATTTTTCTCAAACACAGAATGTTATTTTTAGTAAAAATGATGCATGGTGAAGTCAAAGCATGTTTGAAGTAGGCAAGGATGGTTGATTTCATCTTTCAACAGTTCTAAAAATATATCAAAACAAACAAAGCATGCAAAGAAGCTATTTCTCCTCTTTTTAGAGCGTAGTTTTATTTTGGAGCACAATTTTGGATAAAATCATAATAGATAAGCAAGATGTGTGCCTTTCACATGTAAAAGATATTTTTAAAACAAAGAACAAGGCGCACATGATTTTTCCTATTTTTAGGATCTAGAATTTTATGTCTAAGCTCTCCTTTTCTCTCAAAATTTCTATAAAAAGATTAATAACACATTGTAGAGAGGATTATGGCCTTTTAATTCATACTTCTTGAGCAATTCAGTCTTTTTGAGTGAGAAAGAAAGGGTCATGAGTGATTCTCTTTGCTTATTCCACCTCTTGGAGCTATAAAGGAGTTGTTTTTACCTTATTATAAGTTGTATTTAGTACATACTCTATTTTAGACTGATTTAATATTGTGATACATGCTTATCCTTTTTTTTTGAGTTTAATCTTCATGCCTTCATGCATTCTTATATCAACTTACAGGTCATAGATTGTGTTTATATAGGTCATTTGCAAAATTTGTTGAAATCAAAATGGACTGGGGGGTCAAATCACTCCTAAAATTAGTTTTATTTCATTTACCAAACCATACATTCATCAATTAAGTTTTCCATACATCATTCATAACCATGCGTACTTATTAAGATATTCAACATTGAAACACATCAACAAAAAACAAGATGTACAACAAATAACACCATATGTAAGTGGGAAACCCTCATGGGAAATAAAAAACACTGAAACTCTACTTATATTACACAAATAAGAGAGATTTAGTGAATCACCAACTTCACAAGGAGCACCAACCCTATAAGGAGCATTGACCCTTAATTTAGTAAAGCACCCACTCCATAAGGAGGATACAACCCCCCAAGATGACCAAGCACCAAATAATACACCTAATGATGATGATATCTAATTTTTTTCTACCACAACTAATGGATATCTCTAATTCAACTCACAAACCCTTGCTCAAATCCTCATTCCTTCAACTCGCTAAATATTCTTCTTCTTTGACTTGTTTTGAATCTAAACTATTGCACACATGTTATATAAAATTATTCAACTTGAAACAAAATTCCTATGATCTAAAATCATGAAATCATACCTACTATTCAGTCACACTAGGGTCACACTTTTCCCTCTCACAAGACTGGTTCAAATTTGAACTCAAACCCTTGCTTTATATGCATTTCATCTCACCAACATGAAGGAGGTCGGTCTTAATCCTTTATCATGACCAATAAAAATTAATAAAATCCCAATAAAATTATTACAATGTTCACATATGACCCATATAGATCGGCCATGCCCAAAACCACCCATCATGCACCAAAAAGGCTCAAAACCCCATGATTAGGATGAGTTAAATCCATTAACACCAAAACCATGCTTATTAAAAGTCCCATATTCACCATACATGAGTAATATAAAAAATAAGAATCATAAATTTTCACACATTTACTACAACCAATCAAATAAATCATTAAATGAGCCCACAGGCTCGTATCTTTCACAAAACAGTTGTTTCTAGCACCCTGTCTTCACCTTTGGGCCACAAGATCACCCAATAACACTTAAAATATGAAACATGACCACTAAATGGAAACCTTAGGACATATAGAACACATCCATGAATGTTTTACATAATTAAACATCCATTTTATGAAACCATACCAACTTTTCTCTTTAGCAAAACATGTTACCCAGAAACTAGTTTTACAAACTCAACTAGTTTACACCCTTGCTGACACTTTCAAGACCTAAAAATACCTTCAATAAGAATTTTTTTCATCCCTATTAACTATCCAGGTTATAGAAATCATCAAACAATCTATTTCATGCCTCAACCAACTAAATCTTTCAACCTAAGCAAACTTATCCTGAAATCCAACATACTTTCTTCCTCACAAACTAACCTGAAAGTGAAATCAAACAAACTCACAAAGATATATACTTTATAACACTATAAATATATATAAATCAAATTTCCATAACATATTGAAACTCATCCTTGAACCAAGCTAATATCTGCAAGCTACTTCTTAAGTCTTCTAGGACTCAAGAACCAACAATGAGCTCAACTTGCTCGATCACACCAAATACACTTCCATACTCAAGAAAAGTATTGAAAATCCTTATAAATGATGTCTAAGCACTCAGAAACCTTCACCAATATTGAACAACTAAAAAACATCACTTTACCTCATAGAGCCACTTAACACCATGCTAGAACAAACATCCTTCAAACTTAACCCTTAGAGAAAACCTGATAAATTTTGCATAACTTATACAATAATAATATTTTATATACCAATGTAAATATATTTGAATGATGATCACAAAAAAACTTGAATGGATTCTTAACTCCTCATGTAGCTCATGACATGTTAATTTTATTGAAAGTTACTCCAAACCGCCCCAAAACCTAATCTTCATAAATAGGGCACACTTAACCATTTTTCAACTCAACAATGACCTAAAAATATAATGCAAATGTATAAAAAAATCTAGGGATAAAAATTATATCAATTTAGTTGTTGCCTTCTTTGGGAAATGTCTCCTCAAATTGAACTTCGTTAGAAATAATAAATTTCAAATGGGGCCCACATATTGTCACAAATAATATCTTAACTTTCTAGAAATGTGGGAGAGTCCTCTACAACCCAATCATCACTTTTTCAAAACCAATTAAAACTAGTCGGGTACAAACAATCTTCTACAAGCTTCTCCTAGCTAGGGTTTTTCTAGGGTTTCAAACTACATTACCTTGTTAACAACCGTTCATAAACACTTGAGGGTTTAGGGTTTAGGGTTTAGGGCTCAGGGTTCAGGGTTTAGGATTCATAGTTTAGGGTTTAGGGTTTAGTGTTTAGAATTTAAGGTTTATGATTTAAGGTTTAGGGTTTAGGGATTATGTGTTTAGGGTTTATGATTTAGGTTTTAGGGGTCAGTATTTACCGTTCAATTTTTAGGGTTTAGGGATAATGGTTTGGGGTTTAGGATTTAGTGTGTATGGTTTAGGGTTTATGTTTTTTGGCTTAGGGTTCAGGGTTTAGGGCTTAAGGTTTAGGGTTCATAGCTCATGGTTCAAGGTTTAGGGTTTAAGGTTTAAGGCTCAGAGTTTAGGGTTTGGGTGTTAGGGTTTAGGGTTCAGGGTTAAGGGCTCAAGGTTTAGGGTTTAATGTTTAGGGTTTAAGATTTAGGGTTTAGGGTTTCAGGCTCAAGGGTTAGGTTTCAAAGTTTAGGGTTTAGGATTTAGTGTTTAGAATTTAAGGTTTTGGGTTTAAGGTTTTGGGTTTAGTTTTTAGGGCTCAATATTTAGGGTTTGGATTTTAGGGTTTAGCATTTAGGGCTCAAGGTTTAGGGTTTAGGGCTCAGGGCTCAGGGTAAATAAATATTACCCAATATAACTATCTTGTTTTTCCCATCGCATGGGAAATATTTCACTCATTGTAATGTTATGTGTCTTACCCATTCTTATCAGTAATTGACAGAGAGTATTCAAGTGAAAAGGGTTCATCGACTTCGTAGGCAAAACATTCAAACATAGTCATCATAATTTGATGTCTTTCATTAGTAGTCCTCTATCCTTGGATACAAGGATACACCATTACTTGGTTTCCATTTATAATGATAGAGATATTTGTAAATTCGTGTTATGACCTCTAAATATATATGAATTTCAAGTTGCTTGGAAATCACATCATACCCTTCACTAGGATTGATGACTACCCCTATATTTTTGAAGGCGATTTTAAAAACATCCATGGGTTTATCATATAAAGAATTATCAATGAATGGAAGGTCACTAAGTCATAGGCCACATGAGTCCCATTTAGAACTAAATAAGAAAGATTTACCAGGCGATTGATACCCCTTTGTGTTCAAGTAGCCATTCCCCTGTTTATATGCTTATTTTGAACACTTCAGGAAGTTTTGTCAAATTTACTATCCATTCTAGTAGAACAAGAACTTTCTCTTTCTCTAGAGGAGAGGATATTGCAGGATATTCAATTATGATCCTACACCTCCGAATTGGTATATTCTCTATGTTTCTTTTGTTTCCTTTAAGATTAATTTTTGTGTTGTGGTGGTTATTTTTTCTAGCTTCTAATGGGTCATCCTGGCTTGCATAATGCTAGACATGGAAATATGAGAAATGGGAAATTTGTTTCAGAGTGTGAATAAATTTACATTCAAGACAGAAAGTGTATGTGGGGAGAAATAAGTTCAAAAGAGATGTGTAATATGCATTGCAAGGTACAAGGTAGATGCCATATCCATTTAGTTACTTGTCCCACCCCTCATAAACAAGGCAGTTCTATAAGCAAACTCAATGATGGTTCTAGGCACGAGACTAGGAAATATTAATGAAATATGGTCCAAGGTTTAGGGTTTAGGGTTTAGATCATGCTTCAGGGTTTAAGATTTAGAGTTTAGGGTTATGGTTTAGGGTTTAGGGATTAGTTTTTAGTATTTATGGTTAGGGTTTACAGATCATGGTTAAGTATTTAGGGTTTAAGGTTTAGGGTTAAGGATTTAGTGTTTAGGGATTAGGGCTTATGGTTTACGGTTCAAGGTTTAGGGTTTAAGTTTTATGGTTTATGGTTTAGGGTTTAGGATATAAATTTTAGGGCTTAAGGTTTAGGGTTTATGGTTTAGGACGTAGGGTTTAGTGTTTAAGGCTTAGGGCTTAGGGTATATGGTCTAGGGTTTAGGGTTTAGATTTTAGGGCTCAGGGATAAGGGTGTAGGGTTCAAGGCTTAAGGTTTATGGTTTAGGGTTTAAGATTCAATGTTTAAGGTTTAGGGTTTAGGGGTCAGGGTTTAGGGTTTAGGATTTAGCTTTTACGGTTCAGGGTTTAGGATTTAGCATTTAGGGCTCATCGTTCATGGTTTAGGGCTTAGGGCTGAAGGTTTAGGGCTTAAGGCTTAGGGTTTAAGGCTCATGGGTAAGGGTTGAATGTTTAAGGTTTAGGGTTTAGGGCTCAAGGTTTACAATTTAGGATTTAGGTTTATGGCCTAGGGTTTAGGGTTTGGATTGTAGAAGTTAAATGCTAAAAGATTTAGGCTGAATGCTGAAATCCTGATAATTACCAACTGGCCAAATTATACTATAAAAAATTATCTCCTAAACCATGACTCATGGAGCTATGTGACTAATTCCATAAGGTGCAGGGTGGCCCTAATTTCTTATATTTATAAAAATAAAATTAAATTATAAGAAATAATAAATATAAATAATAATAAATGAAAAAATTATGCTTTTGTAAATAGAAGCATGCCAAAAGCATTTACAATGTTTATACTATAAAGAACGCATACATGTTTTCTATTTTCACCTTTTCCAAGCCATGCCTCAGGGCTTGGGATACAGTTTGGATCCCCAAGCCTGAGGCGTGGACCCACAAAAATACAAAAAACAACGTGTTTTTGCAAGAAAATGTAAAAATGCTACTTCCTCCATGATAAATCAACATAAAACAATCGATTCATTTAGAAAAAATTATACCGCGACATACAACAGAGTTTCCTCTTTCTAAAAATATATTTTTTCAATTCTATTGAGTAATATAAGGTTTCCATATTATTTATTTTCTAACTATTCCTTTTTATAGCTATTTTTTTTAAGTTTAAATATGTCTAACTTTCATCGTGTATCTTTTTTTGGGTCATCAAAATTGAAAACAAATTATACTAGCACAAACTAGGCCTAATTCTATACATATTAAAAAAATCTATTTTTTGATATTTTTTGAGGTAGTTAGGGGGGGCACTGTCAGAGCTCCATTATTTTCCAAAACATAAAATTTATATACTAGAGAAATCATAAAAAATAAATACTTGCTAAAAAAATATAAAAAAAATTCTAGCACAAACTAGATGCTCTTAGCTATCTTTCCACCAAAGGGTTTTCAAAACTACTAAATGGTGCTAAAAAAAGGTGGGGGGCACGAAAGTCACTATGTTATGTTTTTTTTTTTTTAAATAGGAGCACTTGTTTGTATTTTAACTTAAAATTATCCATTTTCAATAAAATTTAGTAGCTTAGAAACTATCAAAATGCTATGATTCATATTTATAAAACATCTTCCAATTTTGAGTGGAACTATTTCAAAAAAATCGTACAAGTTGAAGTTTTTTATTTTTAAGAAAAATGTGTCCACTTAAGACCCCCTTTTGGCCCCCCAAAATTGGTGCACTTACCCTACAGATTTAGGATCAGTATCAGATGATTTAAGGCATCCATTCAAGTGTTATCAATTTTGGTTTGTTTTGTATCCAAGGAGCTATAGATTCCTTACAGGTAGGAGCTTGCAAAAGGCTAGTTGTAGCTAGCTAAATCATTCAGGAGGTTGGTGCTTCCTTCACCAAGTTGTATCTTGTGTGATACTTAGGTTTTAGTCTCAAGTGTTGAGTTATAGCTCAACAAATATTTTTTAACCATTTGTCACATAGTGGACTGGTTTAGTGGGTTTTCTCCCTATTTGGGTTTCCCACTTAAAGGTTTTTATCTCTTATGTGTGATTGCTCTCTTTTGAATTATTTTTCAGATTAAGTGGTTAAGTTTGCGATTGGTAAAATTTGAATTGAACACTGATTCACCCCCCTCTCAGTGTTCCAGTTTCTAACAAGCTAAACAACCTCATAGAAAATAGGGAGGTGTTACAACAATTAACCCAGAATATTATTCATGGGTATAACAATCCAACATACTAACAACTAATTTATAATTACATAACACATAGACTAATTTACCATATGATAAATATGAAACCATATGTAAAAATACCAAACATGTGTAGCACTAAATAAATGAATTCCTAACAAAGGACATGCATTCCTAATTTTTTGACACATCAATGTGTAGGAAAATGCAATTTAGGAAATAGGTGGAAAGATAGATTGTGTGGCAATAGGATATGGGTGTTTGTCTTCAAAAAGAAGCACAATTACAATAAGTAACATCAAAATAGTAAATTACCAAATTTGAGTGTTTACATTTTCCCCCATGTAAGTATGCAATGAAAATTACATGTTGAAAGACAAATATAATTGAATCTGTAGACACACTTTGTCTTTTCTAAGAGTTTTTGTTGTCTAGGTGTGTTGGTATTGACACGCTCCATGATGAAACCTACAACACAAAGTGTATTCAATGTCCATAATAGAAAATTTGAGCTGTAATTCAATAGTAACTATATAATTTGAATTTACAAAAAGTGAAAGAAAGAGATGTAAAACATGGAAAGAGTACACATATTTTATTTGTAAAGGGAAGAGCTTCTTGTTCCTTACTTGTAATTAGATATTTAAATATTAATTTTACTGGTGCTAAAGTTTTTTGAAATATTGAGGGTGATCAATCCCAAATTATGACGAAGGAGAAGATGGAGTATTGGGTGCATGCAAACCAACATTGAATGGAGGAAAAAAGAGGAACTAGTGCACCATTTAAAGGAATAAGATAATATATCAAAGTTTTTAGTAACCCTGATATATTCCCCTTTAATAATGAGGAAAGAAAAGATTGTCTATGAAGAAATTATCCACTTCAATACTTTCCATAACCCCATGGACCATACCAATGTACACATATCTAGGCCCAATATTTAAGTATATAAACACAATGTATAAAGTTAATGTATCCCCCCATGTTCTTCTCGTGTGTCGTACTGCTTAGTAAGAGTATGAAATCTACTAAAACATCAATGGAGAAGGAGACCCATGCCCCCAAAATAACTATATTTTTCAACAAAAATAGAGTACAGAAGATGAGTGAAATATTTCATGCAACTTGTAAACTAATACGAACTACGTCATATAAGTATGAGATTGTGCCAAAAACCTATATTTATGATGAAAAACCTAAAAATGTAGATAAATCTAGTAATTTTCCCCAAGGAAACAATGTATGGTATGGTCAAGACCGTCTATATGGTCTTGACACATATTATTTTGACCCCGTGTGTTTTCTGCCAAAAGAGAATGTTTGAATTTGTTTTTAGTACTTTATCGTGAAAAATTGTGTTCAGACCTATGATTATTCATGTAAGTGTAGAACATACCTTTATGAATTTCCCCTCTTTTGAAGTGCGTGTGAAAAACCATTTGATCACGTGGATCAAACGAATATATTTACTCCCATACAATATTTGTCTAAGAAGTTGTGGAAGATTATAGGATGATGAAGATTTGGCCATTGTGAAGAACTTGTACATACAAAAAGGGGGGTTGTGCATGGTGGTAATCATGATGCACAAAGAGACAAACAAGCATATTAATAGAAGTAGTGATAGAAATTTGAACAATAATAATAAAGACAAGGTAGATGCAAAAGAAGTAAAATAGACGATAAACAACAATCAAGTGATCAAACACAAGAAATAACATATAAATCAGATTTATATAAAGGAAAGTATTAAAAAATATGGGAAACCTATGATGTCATAAGACAATCAAGGAACTTAGGCTACATACAAAAGAAGAGATATCACTATTTTCACCCTTTTTATATTTGATTAAGATTTACACATAACCAAAAAGGAATGAAATAGAAGCTACATGGGGTTATCCTAATTAATTACTTCCAAAATTAACCATTCAATATTAGAATAACACATCAATATTTGTAACAAATGTACGCAATATAATACAATATAATAAAGTAACAAGGTCTACTTCACTTAGCTGATTACAAATGATTCTAAGAAATTTTGGGTGATCTAAATGATGGAACATGGATATTTGGACCTGGGAATGCCTCAAAACTAGAACTATGATGTGAAGATGCTCATGGGAAGGACCATACAGTAAGGTCAGGAACATTTATATGGTCTTTACCTATTTTTATAGTCTTGATCCTACCCAGAACCACTTGATCTGTAACTTCTTGGGTTTGTTTCTTCTCTAAATATATTTTTCACTCTCAGTCAATCATTTTTGGTCACACCGCAGAGACCTATGAATGTTGTGCTTAACGTTTCAGACCCAAAATATGGATAGATAGTCCTAAAAAACATTAATTTGGTTGTGAGTACCATCGTGCACCACCAACATTAACATTATTCCTAAGCGGTCTACAAACACACGTCATTCTCCACCTAACATGTGATATCTAGTTGTAGTGCAATTAGGTTTTACATTGTTTAATTAAAAAATATTGACTTGAATTTATCTCTTGCAAATCTACTTGAGTGAGTGACTTTGGATGCTTAAAAATATGGGAAATATTCCCCTAGACCTGGTGGAAACTTTAGACTTGTAGGTAGTGCTATCCTAATATATGTGTAGTTTTATTTGTGAAGTATAGGGAGTTTAGAGTGCCTTTTGTGCTAGCTTTTGTAATTCTAAGAGTGTGCTACGTTCTAAATGAGGTGATATTTAGTTTATTATATATTCTTCCGAAGGTAATTTAAGTTACAAAGGACAACTAAGGAGGTTTAAATGACCCAAAGAATAATATGCAACTAGAATTTTGGGATCAAAGTGAGAAAGAGAAAAACCATACATTAGGGTCAGGACTGTATGGTACAAACTGATCTTACTGTACTTTTTTGACCCTAAAGGATAAATATGAAGTATGATGATTGGAAGCTGACACTGGAATTTCTAAATGGATTTCATGCATTCAAATTTTCAAAAAATTTGACAAATAATTATGTATGACCAAGAAAGCTAGACAAGAGACCTAGAGAATGGGTGGAGTGTAATTGTTTGAGCAAGAGAACAATGTAAAAACCAGTAGTGTCAAAGAGCATAATTACCAAATTTAGGTGTTTACATTTTCGCCCTTTAAGTATGAAATAAAATTACATGCTTAAAGGAAAAGATAACCGAGTGTGTAGACACACTTTCTCTTCACTCGATGCTTGTTTTGCAAGATCCCACTATGTTAATGTTAGTACGTTCCATGATGAAATCTATAATATAGAGTTGATTAAATGTTCATGATTAAGAACTGAAATTTAACTTAACTAAAAGTATGTAATGTAGAAGAAATATGAAACTGTAAATAGTGAACTAAAAAGATACAAAACGTGGAAGGAATACGTGTGTTTATTTTTTGGAGGGAAGAATTTAATGTTATTTGCTTGTCATTGGAGATTTGGATTTCTAAAATTTTCTGAGGAATTAGGGGTGATCAGTCCCTAATTATTCTGAGGAGATGCAAAAGTATCAGTTTTATTGAACCCAACACACTAATGTTGAAGAGAGAGAGAAACAAAGAGTAGCCAGAGCACCCTGTGAAGGAAGAATAATGTGTATCAAATTCATTCAACAACTTTGATATCTTCCCCTTTAAGTGGAAGAGGGGAGGAAAGAAGGAATGCATATGAAGAACTCAGCCACTTCGATACCTTCCATGACCCCATAAACCACACTGCTACAATTGGATCCAGGCACAAATTTTTAAATTAGGACACACAATATAAAAGAGAAAAAATTTGCCCCCATACTCTCCTTAGATGCCAAAAAAGTGAGTAGAAACTAAATAGATGTGAAATGTGCTGAAATGTAGCAATAAAAAGGAGACCCAATGCCCCTAATATACCTAAAACTGAAATTGAAACTGAGTGCTATAGATAATAAGAATGCAATACTTCATGCCCTCTGAAACTCATATGAACTTAGTCATCTGAGTTTGAAACTGTGCCAAAAAAATGTTCTTATAGGTGAAAATATAAAACTACTAAGAATATTGTTGTAACTTCCCTTGGGGAAAAACTGTAGAAATGGGTCAGGAACGTTTGTATGGTCCTAACCGTACTAGACATTTTTGAATGTATGCTTGCTTTTTTAAATTTCTATATGTGATTTTATTTATGAGTATTTCTATCATGTTCCTTCATATGTCTAATCCCATGATTCTGTCTGTGTATTTTGTAGGTATAGAATATACCTGGATGAATGCCCCCTCTCTTAAGATATGTGTGATAAATCGTTTGAGTGTCCAACTCTAAATAATATATGAGTAACCATGTATGAAAAGGTTGATAATATATGTATAAAAGACATGAAATGGTGATGTGGTGGTTACCAAAAAGAACATGTAGTTATAAAGGGGATACACATGGTGGAGACCGTAACGTGAAAGAATAGAAATAATAATAATAAAAACAACAATTTCAACAAAATAACTAGCATAAATAACAATAGTAGTGCACATGTAAGTAGAAATAAGCACAAATATAGCATTGCACACAATATCACATAAAAGGATTGGTCCATGTAAACATTTCCCATCCAATGTGTCACAAGATAATCAAGGCCCTTGAGCCTACAATCAAGAAATGTCATACAAGAAGGCATGATGGCACAAACATGGGACACCCATTGTGTCATAAGATAAAAAAAACCATTAGGAAAAAATTAGAGTAGCAAACAAGTAACTACACACACAACTAACAAACATGTATAGAAAACAAAATTATCATAATGTGATGAAATGATATTGAAAGGGATATATATAAATTCATGTGAAATAACAATTTTCAAACACTGCACAAGACACATGTGTTAGTCTTGTTGCCTCAAAATATGGAAAATACAATATTTGTGTAATTAAGCCTTGTAAGGAAGTGAAAAAGGTACTATAGTGAAATAATAACACCTGGATTGTGTGGAGGGATGCCCCCCAAAAAACATATAAACATGATAGCTCCCATAATCATGTATCAATTTTTATTTCTCACATTATGCCAAATATACCCCTTGAATGCATTTGTCTAATGAAGAAAATTCTATCTATCAAAAGAGAAAGAATATATATATGTATATATATATATATATGTATGTATGTATGTATGTATGTATGTATGTATGTATGTATGTATGTATGTATGCTAGAGAAATAGGTCCTAATTTTTGCATTTTTGAAAATATTTGAATGTTTTTACTTTTTGTGATGCTATTGATGTTTTTGTAATTTTATTGCATAAATATGTATAATAAAGGGGATATCGTGAAATATATCCAATGGGAACCTCCTAATGAGGTGAATCAACCGCTGCAGATGATGGAGGCCTAGGCCTCTGATGTGTCAAAGAATGTGACTCAACTACCAATGGAATGGTGATAGGAATATGTTCCAAAGAGGGAATAGGAGAAGAGAAATGTTTAGTAGCACAGTGACCAATATGTAATGTATGATATCTATATGTTGGAAAATAATAACAAGTATCCCTCGAATCCAAATGTGGATATGTAGAGTGTCATTGCATACAAAAGGATAGAGGGGGAGTCCCATGAGAAACCACTAGAGGAAATATGTGTAGATGAAGGGTTAATAAGAGATCAAGGAAGGCTCTATGCAACAATACGTGAAACCAAAATCCTAGAAATAGGACTAGAGCTATGTGAAGCAGTGTGTGAATCGAAGGAGCTATCCATAGGTGTACTAGGAGTAGGGATAGAGGTTGTGGGAGAATGACTAGGAATGTTATTAGAAGGAGCCTCAAAAGAGATACCTTGAATAGTAACAACTTGTTGATTCTGAATAAAATTGATACACTAGTGAATAATTGATGGGATATACTTAAAATCATGTAACCAAGGGAGACTGAGACACAATGTAGCAGAGTTAAGATAAATAACAACCAAGAATGAAACCAGTGTGGTAATAGGACCAACAATGAAAGGTAACATGATACAATGATAGTGAGGATCAAGATCATATGTAATCTTCCGAGCAGAGATGAAAAAATGAACATGAACACACATTATAATTTTTTGTGGATTAACCAATACACTATGTATAGGTACTTGATGAATAGAGAAGAATATACAATGTATTAGAAATAAACATGTCATCTATATCGGAGTTGTAAAAAGTAATAATGGTGTAGAAGGCATAATGTGAATAATAGTGTCAATCATAACATCTAAGGGATGATCATAAGAGGGTAGTGGTGTCACCTTACGATGATTATTATGCACTTCAACACTAAATATATCACTTGTATGCTTAGAGAGTGGATCATTGAATATATGTAACTTAGAATTGTTGTTTATTGGTTTAGAAAATTCAGTGAGATCATCCCATTCAATGGAATTATAGTCAAAGAGGTCCCGAATAACATAACTAAACTTTATGCATCTATCCATAAAATTGTTAGGAAATTAATATTAATGTTTACTATGATTAAGAATTAATGAGTGATTTGTAATAACAAATCACGTATATATTTTGTTAGTATATAAGTTGTTATTAACAACTTATATTTATGGATATATTATTTGGTGATATATTGTTATAACAATATATCACGAATAGATTATTGTTTTAGGGGAAGTTGCAGGAGATGTTGTAGGAGATATTTGAGGAATTGGAGTTCCTCATATTTAGGAGCAATCTCTCCTATACATATGCATTGTATGTAGAATGAAACTAATGGTGTCTATTAAAGGTGAATTATTATTCCGTGAATAATATTTTCTGTGCAAACTTGGTGTGTGGTTAATATTTGGTATCAGAGCGACTGGTTCCTCTACTGATTGCTCCATGGAGAATTAGTTTGCTTGTAGGGGCATCCATTTCTCTCTGCCCTGGCTGATGTAGTCTCTACGCATCAATTTCAATAAATACATTGCAGAGCAGGATATTATCTCTGGTTAACTGCATATTTTCTAACGTCTCAAATAAATTTACATCTCCGGCACTACTCGAACTGCGTTCTACAAGATGGTTGTTATTTGAAGTCAAATGCCTATACGCTGCAACAGCTCCTGCGCACTGTTTTTTGTTCATGAGATGTTGAGAATTGTGCATTGATTCATGAAGATTTCTGCCATCTAGGTCAATTGCATTGAACGGGTTTTTGTAACAAATTGCGTAATCAGTCATCGTTGATTATTGTTCAAGTAGCTGGTGCGCATAAAATGGATTGTTTTAGTGTGGTTTTCTTATAGATGGCCATGGTTGGATCAAGCCAGAATTGTGTTTTTGGATGCAAAATCTCGCAAGAAGTGGGATTCAAGTGAGTAACTGTTTTCGGGCTGTGTTATGTGATGAACTCAACTGAATTGGATTTCTAGTGTGAGATTGAGGCTTGTTGTATCAATGATAAAAAAAATCAAGTTTTAGTGATGGGTCACAATCCAGCCTTGATCATTGCTTGATCGACGACTCACATATGTGTACATACCAGCCACCTTGAAGATTCTACCCACGAGTATTTAGTTACATGAAAGCCACGTTTTTTTTTTGTTTCAGCTCGTGTTCATATGCAAACACATTATTGGATTTCCCGAGCATCATTCCAATGACCTCTTCATTCGAAAGTTGTTATAGGATCTGCCTTTGACAGTGAAGATCTATTCTCTCATCTGCATCGAGCTCGGTCGTCACCATTTTAAATCTAGATTCCAACCGATCAAAACATGAGTACACTGCTGCAAACTACGATGGATCTACAGTGATGCAAATTAGTTGATAGAGTCATAAAACAACATGAAATATTCAGGCATGTAAATTGTGCCAACAGAAACATTATTTGCGGATGAAATCCAAAAGTTAGGTACTTGTTATTTACTTTAAGTCGGTGGTCATATACATTAATTTTATTTGTCCTTCCATCCTACATGCCAAGTTTTTGCTTTAGTCTCCATTTTAAAATTGTCTTTGTAATTTACTCACGTGTCATGAAAGTCCTTGTCGTTACAAAGTGTATTTTTGAGTTTAAGAGTAATGTTCATTGTGTTTAAAAATTAAGTCAAAGTATGTTGTCATGTCGAAGTTAAATGTCATAAAAATTACATAGGTGGTTTTAGGACATTTGTTTGTTGTCATTGTCATCAAGACTCGTGTCATTGTACAAAGAAAAAAATTCCTCTTGAACGCATTTTCGGTGTTACCCGACGTTTGGAAATAAACTGTTTCACATTGCGGGAGGAGAGACAAAATAAAGTAAAATGTGAAACTTGATGAGCTTCAAAGACATATTCAGATGAGTTAGCAGTAGACTAATGGAGGATGGAGGCATCGGAGGCTGGAGGTCAGACAACGACCTCTCGTCAGTCACCAACGACGGGGCAGCATAGAATGATTTGGTGGCACAGTTTGTGGTGTGAGTTATCTTTCATTTCAGAATTGTTGTTTGTTGTGTGCAATATGATTTTAGAGTTTATGTTTTGGATTGAATAAGTGAAATGTTCACATTGAGGGGGGAACATGATCAACATGATCTAATGTTCCATTTTCAGTTTTTCAGTTGAGTATGTGGCTATTCCTATTTCCCCAAATGCAAAAACATAGTACAGAACAAATAACACAGTGAAACAGCAGCATCATGAGGCTTGATGAGGTAGAACAGTCAGATGTGTTCCTGTTCATACCTAGGTTTGTGGTTAGCCTCTTGAAAACCATTGAAGGCTGTTCGGATGTGTTCCTGCTTGAGTTCCCACACTACTAGGTCAGATGTGTTCCCTAGAGTGACTAGTTGATAAGCAGATGATTCCTGAGCGTGTTCCCATCCTCGTCACTCAGATGTGTTCCCGACAGTGCTTGGTCGATAAGAAGTTGATGTGTTCCTTCTTCTACCTTCAGTTCGAGTGTGTGCCAAGATCATGAGCGCACAGAGGCGGCAGGCTGCAAAGGAAGTGTGAAAGTTCTATTGTTACCATGTAAACATTAAGGGGGGGAATCTTAGGAAATTAATATTAATGTTTACTATGATTAATAATTAATGAGTGATTTGTAATAACAAATCACGTATATATTTTGTTAGTATATAAGTTGTTATTAACAACTTATATTTATGGATATATTATTTGGTGATATATTGTTATAACAATATATCACGAATAGATTATTGTTTTAGGAGAAGTTGCAGGAGATGTTGTAGGAGATATTTGAGGAATTGGAGTTCCTCATATTTAGGAGCAATCTCTCCTATACATATGCATTGTATGTAGAATGAAACTAATGGTGTCTATTGAAGGTGAATTATTATTCTGTGAATAATATTTTCTGTGCAAACCTGGTGTGTGGTTAATAAAAATGACCAATACATTAGTGATATTTATAATAGGCTTTGGCATCAAAAAATTTTCTTTGAGGCTTTCTTTCATCAACCTCAAATGGTGGAGGGAGAGACACAAGATTTCACTCAAGTAATTGTTTTAAGAAAACATGAGGAGTATCTATTAAACGTATAAATTTTCATCATGTGGCTTGTAACTGTAGGTTAGTAGGTTGATTAATAACATTTAAAATGTCTCTATAAGTAACCTTAACACCATTAGTCTCACCTTTAAATGTAGATTTTCTTTGAAATTTGGAATTATATGTATTAGCAGTGCTAGAAACATAATTGAGCTTATTCATATGTAACAACTTGGTTTCACATCATTTTAGTGTATGGAAAATATGTTTAAATAATCTAAATTTTTCGAACATGACCGATTCTTGCAAAGGAGGAAGAAATATTTTTGTAAAAAGGGTATTGTAATTCACTATCAACTAGGATATTATTCATCTTGGTGAGCATGGTCTGATAACACAAGACATAATCATCGATATGTTTATCAAAAAAGTGTTCTAGAAATTGATTTTCTAATGTAGTGAAAGAGCATATAGAATGTGCGGGGAGATCATAGAACCATTGCAGTGTAAAGTCTGTAAGACTCTTAGGAAATAACTCAGTAATAAAATTTTCATAAGATACATAATCAATGCAAGCCACATGAAATGATATGATATGTTATGTGGGATCACCTTTTCCACCATATATAGGAATTTTATGTGCAACAAAACAAAGAGGAAAAGGATAAGAGGTCACCTCAGGAGACAATAGATTGTGTAGTAATTGAGTGGAATCCATAGCACAAGGAGAATTAGATACACCTTATTGCAATTACAAGATTTGAGCTTATATTATGTGAACAATGCTTTTAAGAGCTTGTGGGCCATATGAAAAAGTATAAAAGCTATTATCTATGGGATGGGTAGTATAAATAGTGGCTTCATGAATAGGTATAGAGGCATTGATCATCGTCTTGTAAGAATGTGGAAACCATAGATGTAGGAATAATATATGTGGATGGGATAAGATAAGGATGAGACCTCCCTAAAATTGAAGCTTCATTAGATGGATGGTCATGAAAATCCTTAGCAATAAGAAGAAGTTTGATAATAGGCTCAATGTGATAAGGATTCTCACAAAGTTTGATATGAAAACTAGATAGAAGTGATACTTGGTCTTGGTCCACAACATTGTCTTCATCATCATAAGAATGCTCATTGTGGGTTTCAATATCATGTAGTGGGACCTCATAAGAAGTATTGATGATGAATAGGTTGATATAAATAGGTATATGATATGAGGCCATGAGGATACAATGCTTACGAGTCATAGGGGAAAGCTCAATATGATCAATAGGTTGATTTGTAAATCGAGCCCTACACCAAAAGGGCATAGAAGGAAAGCATATACAAACTAAAATAAAATGAAAATATTAAAAATTAATAGTAGCATATAATTATGAAAAATAATAGGAACCCTAAGCAAACCATGGTATAATGTTAAATTCAATATTGTGATTTTAACCAAAATGTTTTCAGCCTTTTTAGATTTGATTATGATTTACACATAACCAAAAAGGAATGAAATAGAAGCTGCAAAGGGTTGTTCTAATTAATTAACTTCCAATATCAACCATTCAATATTATAATAACACATTAATACTTGCAACAAATGTACACAATATAATACAAGCTCATAAATACATGGGGTAGAGTGTACTTAGTTTATTACAGATGATTCTAGGAAATTTTGAGTGATATGAATGATGGAACAAAGAGATTTATACCTAGTAATGACTTGAAATAGGAATTGTGACCTAAAAATTCTCTTGGGTAGGACTACACAATAGGGGTAGGAACGTCTATATGATCTTGACCTATTTATACGATCTTGAACTTGTTCAAAACCAAGTTATGGAACTTTCTAGGTTTTTCACTTATCTAAATATCTTCATCATGCTTTATCAGTAACTTTTGGCCACACTGTGGGGGCCTTTGATTTCTTTTCTCAATCTTTCAAACCCTAAATGTATATAGATATTCTTGCAAAATAAAAATTATTTGGGTTTTGGGCACCCCTGTGCACCACTAATATTGGCACTACTCCAAAGAGGCCTCAAACCACACATTGTTCTCTAGGTAACATGTGATATCTAGTTGTAGTGCAATCAAATTTGACATTATTTATATAAAGCTTGACTTGAGTTTCTCTCTTATTAATCTATGTGATTGAGTTACTTTGGATGCTTGAAAATGTGGGAAGTTGTTTCCTATACCTAGTGGTAATCTTAAAACTTGAAGATAGTGTTGACCTAATAAATGTGTAGATGTATTTTCAAAGTATATAGAGCTTTGGGTGCCTTTTGTGATAGATTTTGTAATAGGAGTCCATAAGAGTGTTATGTTCTAAATGAGGTAAAACCCACTTACTTATATATGCTTCTGAAGGTGTTTTATGTTACAAAGGTTGATTGAGGAGGATTTAATGATCCAAATAATAATATGCAACTTAAATTTTGGGATCAAAGAGAGAAATGATGAAACCATATAGTAGGGTCAAGACCATATGGCTTAAACTAACCCTACTGCACATTTTTTTTAATCTTAGAGGATAAAGGTGAAGTATGAGGTTTGGAAGATGAAAAATGGAGTTTATAAATAGATTTCACGACTTCAATTCTTGGAAATTATCAACAAATCACTGTGTATGATAAAATAAAGTAGAAAAAGACTTATAGATGTATGAGATGAGAATGGGTAAAGTGCACTTGTTTAAGAAAGAGAGAAATGTAAAAAAAAGTAATGTAAAATAATACAACTACTAATTTTGATTTTTTACAATCATAAAATAAGGAAAAGAGCCACAAACATGGGACACCCACGGTGTCACAAGACAATTAAGGCACTCTTTCCACATCCAATGAAGCATACAAGTGGTAATGTAAACAACTAAAAAACATTTCTAGCAAGTAATAGTGTCGAACAATGATAAGAGATAGAATAAATAATATATCATATGAAGGAAGATGTGTTAACACCACATAAACATGTGTTAGTCCCTTTGGTTCAAAAAATAGGATATACATAATATATGTAATCAAGTGTAATGAAGAAGTAAAAAGTAACTACAATGAAATAACAGTAGCTATGTATAATGTGGAGGAATTCCCTCAAGTGAAGGATGTAAGAAACCATGGTAGATCCTATTAGCATGTATCAATCTATATGTCTTGAATAAATTTTGCTATATCTTGTGAATGTATATGTGTAAGAGTACAATAGATATTCTATCAATCAAACCATAGTGAATGACAACATATGTAAAGTGTCATCTATGGAAGCTATGTGTATAAGTCTTGGTTTAGTATTTTTAAAAATATATCATTTTGTTTTGTATTATTGAGTATAACTATGTATAGAAGGAAGGCTATTATAATATCTTCCCAATTAGGGCCTTATGAGAAGGTGGAGTTGAGATAGGAGAAATGAGAGGTGGGAGAATCAAGTGTGCCAATGAAAAATGAGCATATGAAAGTTCTACCATAGTAGTATCACAAACAATAGAAACCCAAAAAGGAGAGAAAGGTGGACTAGATCCATGAGAGATAGTGTGCAATGGAATAAATTAGTGTGATGGTATCACCAAATGAGATCCATCAAGGATGAGATGTGCACTACAAGACCTATGAGGAATCCTTAGAGGGAGAGGGCCACTAGATGTAACATGTGTGTGAGGAGATTTGTGAGAAGACACGGGAGGGTGAAAACCACTAGAGATAACATGTGTTCCAGAAGTCCTATTATGAGACCTAGAAGGAGGAACTATACAAGCATGATCAAATAACATGGGAAGAGGAGCCTCAAAAGGAATACCTTGAATTATGAAAAGTTTTTGTTGGTGAATTAGCTTAACACATTGGTGTAAAATAGAAGGGACATCCCTAAGAGTGTGTAACCAAGGTAGACCTAACCACATGTCACTTGAACTAAGAGTGGAAGAAACTAAGAATGGAACTCAAGTAATAACAATACTAATAATGATTGGTAGAATAATATGACCATAAGTAGAGTTAACATTGTGTGTCATGTGTTTTTTAGAATAACTAAGGGAGTGAAGTAGCTTGAAAGTACATATTATTCTTATTGTGTGGATCAATTAAAACACTATGGATAGGAACTTGATTGATAGATGCAAGAATGTATATAGTATCTGAAATAAGGGTATCATTGTAATCAGAGTCATCAAAGGTAATGAACGGTGGAAAAATTGGTGTAGGAATGATAATGTTGCTCGATTATCACATATAGTGGGTGGTCATAAGAAAGAAGATGTGTTAACACATGATAGGTATTATGCATTTACAAAAGTATATTTTCCAGTGTCATGATGAGGCAATGAGTCCTTAAAAATTTTCATCTTTGCATTATCATTAGCAGGCTTAAAATATTTAGTGGCATCATCCCTTTCGATTTCTTTGACATGAATAAGATCTTGTATAATCTGTTTTAACTTGACACATCAATTAGTGATGTGACCAATACATCAATGACAATTGAAATAGAAATTGGGATCAAAACTCTTATTGTGAGGCTTGCTTGCAGTGACCTCAACAATGGAGGGAGAGACACACCCTTGCACTCAAGTAATTTCTTTAGCATAATGTGGGGAGTATGAGGTAAATGCACAAATTATCTTCGTGCAAGTTGTAATTGTAGCTTAGTAGGCTAGAATAAAGCATTAACAACATCCTTAGGATTAGTCTTATTATCAGTAGTTTTTCCTTTGAATGTAGGTTTAGTTGGGAATTTGATAATTAATTCAGATTGAATTGAAATCTTAATTTGTTAAGTGGGTAGTATACATATTTCTAAGTACATAATTTTATCTTATTAATTTTATTACATATTTTTTTAATTACTCAATGTTGAATCATATTAAAAAAATGCATTTCATTTTAGGTCCATTAGGTTTTATAGAAACTCTAGAAATAAATGCATTCTTATTAATGCATAAATTTATGAATAAGGACATTGATAAATGTTGATAACATTTTAAAATAGATATAGTAAGTGAGTCAAATGATAGTGTAAAGTATTTGTAGAATTATGGCTAAGATTCTCCTCTAAATCTTCTATGAAGTTCTTCTATAAATAGTCCTCCTACAACTCCTAATAGTGACAATTCTCTACCCATTATGTATGTTTTGGTTTTAAAAATGATTTGATGTTTTAGATTTTATTCATGTATGTGTGTAGATGCTTACTTGAAAAATAATTTTTATATTTAAGTGAAATAAAGTTATACTAATACAAAAGAAAGACAAAGATCAACTAGGAGAGATGGGTAGGGGCCAAATTTTGGTAAGAGAAATTCATTTTTGAAGGTAAATACCAATAAACTACTTTTTCTAACTCTTCATATGTATCATCTTTTTTGAGGTGTAATTTTCATTGAAGCACTAAATGAATCACCTTACCCTTCTGATAACTTCACTTTTGATTAAAAAAGAATAAAAAACTAGTTGATTTTTTTTTTGTATTCAATTATGTTCAATAAAATAATCAAACACAAAGGGTAGGTATCATACAAGCCTTATAAAGTGGAGTCACAAGATTATATAAAATAATCAAACACAAAGGGTGGGTACTATACAAACCTTATAAAGTGGAGTCACAAGATTATTTAAAACTTCAAAAAAAAAAAGCTATGTAATTATATGATGCAAAGTTTGAACATTTCAAAACATTCGTTGTATGGAAAACTAACAAAGATCTTCCTCCTATGTATAAATATTTTAGCTTATAGGGGTGATAATATGTGATACGACCGTCCACTATGTTTGAAGGTTCGGGTCTCTTTATTTGTATCCTCATCAATGTTGAATCAAAACCAATCAAGGTCATAGCATTTATATTACTATTGTACAAACTTGAATTCTAATTTAAAGATTGGAAAAGATTGGCTAGGTGTAAGTTTAGATGGGTCGATGGATATGGATATCTAGATAGGCTCCCAACCCCATCTGTAGCTTGTGAGACTAAAATAGATGCCCCACCCCAAATATGGTTCATTTTAAAACGCAAAAGGGCCATAAAGTTCATCCAATGTATGACCACAAATATAGAGATGGATGTTTATGCCTATACGAATATTTCCAGTTAGATAAATCTCTCTCAGGGATGTAAGCAAAGCAAGCTAACTACTAAATGAATGGAGTGTGGTAATGACAAAGAGGAGCAATACATGCCAAAAACAAAAAAGTCTCCACAAATAATACTTTAGGCAATTAGGGATTTCAACAAAAGGGAAGAGTTGTTTATTTATTATAATTATAATCATTCCACTGTTACAGGATTCAGAATATATGATAACAAGAAGGCCTCAAATTAATGACATTTCATTAACTATTCAATTATGATGTTTGGTAAATAGATATTCTGACAAAACTTGCAGACATTTCTTATGAATATTGACTAATAGACAATGTTATTAATCATTTTATAAGAGGAATTTATTGAATGATTTGTGTGTTTTATGTTGAAAGTATTGAAAATTCATCATGAGTAAGTATTTATATTCATTTGTTAATTTCAAATATTTTAAATTGACAATCACTCCCGCAGTCCAAATGGAATTACAGTGTAAATGTTGTTTAGACATATAAACAAGTTGGGTGGTAGACCAATTAATTGGACAACTCAGCAGATTTTTATGCTGCATGTGGCTCTGATATAAGATGACATCAGAAGCTACAAAATTCAGAAAGAATCCGAGCGTCTAATCTTTGGCAGTTAGATCCCAAAATGCAAATGGGAAAGGCTGTTGCACATTAATTTCCTAGAAAATCGGCACCAGGTAAAATTTAAATGTTAATTTTTAGTGTGGTGTAAAATAACTGCAAATTTCACAGATTAAATAGGTATTTAAGAAATAAAATGGTTTCCCACTGAGTGCAATGTTAAAATTCATGTTTATAAAGATTTGAAATATATTAAAATAAATTTCATAAAGTTTACCTTTAGTGAATATGAGAGCTTGGAAACTGTTTTATTCGCTACTGACATTATCAGTTTCAAAAATAGTCAGATTCCTTAAAACTTACATTACTCTACAAAAATAATCTTTGGTGTCTTTTAAATGGAGGAAACATATGCATTCAGTCCACTACAAAGAAATGTTTTGCATGGCAGCAATCATGAATTATCTTCTTTTAATGTTTGTGCTTTTCATGGTGTTTTCATTCTCCTGTTTTCATTCTCCCCAACATATGGAGTCCGTCCTACAATTATGACAAAAGGTAATTTGTTTTCTGTTTTATAATAATAATTTTTTGTATAATGCTTTTCAAAAAATGAAATATTTCTTTCATAATTATTTCAGAAAATCATTTTTTTGGATTGTATATTCTGAATCTATTGGAAAAGCATAAAATCTCTTAAATTGTATTTTTATTCTATTTATTTCTCTTTTAGTAAGAAACACAATAGTTTAGCATTGTTGCCTGTTAAAATGGGCATAGAAGGAAATATGCATTTCAGCCGACTGTTTTAAAAAAAATATATTTTAAAAGTTTTTTTTACATTGTTTAAAGGAAAATATATATTCAAAACATGTCAATGCTATTTTAAGGGAAAAATATTTTTGAAAGTTATTCATTCAATGTAACTTTTGAATTTTTAGAGGTGGAAATAGTTAAATATTGTTGAGTTGAGTTTTAACAAGAAATTTAATTAGACTAATATATTTCTCTTTTTCAGCTTAACATGACTACATAATTAGAGTGTAATCAGTTTAATCCAAATTAATAACAATAATAATATAAGAATGATTTAGCGCAAAACAGATTGCATTCACAATCTCTTCCCTAATAATCATGTTTAATACCATTAAAATAGTATTGTTTATTGTTAGTAATATAATAAATTGAATGAACACCATTTAATTTTTTTGTATTTTGTATGAACATTAAATTAAAAAAACTATTTGTTTTTGGTTTCGTGTAACAAAGATTTACAATCTTTATATTTACATAAAATTTTATGATTTTTTCTCGATGGATTGTATTATGCAAATCTCCAGGTAAATATTCCATCATGCCTGATCCTGTCCACCAAAGTGCTTGGAGTATTTACAAGGAATCAAAACTATTAGTTCCATCAAGGCATGATCGAATTACATCATGTGATTCTTTTCACTATGGTGTAAAGAGTACTTTTATGGAATTCAAACGACCAACTCAATCAATTTCGTTGGCTGATTCTATTCCTGACACTAGTGGAAGTGTTTTCAAGGAATCAAAACGAGTTAATTCAATTCACCACACAAGTGGAAATATTTATGACGGATCAAACCGACGAGTTCCATGCGGGCCAGATCCTATTCAATCTCCTGATTCTCCTGATTCTCTTCATCATAACGATGGGAGAATTAAAACAACTAGTTCCTTTGGGACGCAATACTATTTCATCCCCTAATCCTTTTCACCATGGTGGTGGGATAATTTATTTGGAATTAAAATGAGTAGATCTCGCTGGACTTGATCCTGTTCGCCACGGTGAGCCTATGTCTTCTATCGAACTTTATGACAATATCTATGTATGCGTAGTAATTTCCTTATGTATTTAGCAAGGAAACAAATAAATACATAATGTTTTCTATGTATTCAATTTCACATTATGTTATTTACACTTACCTAATATTGATCCATTCTAAAGATTGTTAGGTGTTTGAGTATAGATACATTAATGAAATATATAACGAGGTATCAAGCTCGATGTTCTTCTCTTGAATTTTTCACATATCATATTAAATATAATTTTATTACCTTCCCCACAAATATTTTATTGATTGGTATCAAACAACATTATCTAACCTACAAATTTTATATTGATTGGTGTGATATGACTTCTATTTTGTTATACCATTATATTGGATTTACAATATATTTGTTTTGAAAAGAATAGAAAAAGGCTCCAAGTTCTAATATATGACATGATAAACTGTGATTTTTTGATTGATTTTTTCAAACAAAAAGATACACTTCTAAATAATAGTAGAATGGATATCAAATTTGAAGTTACAATTGGCATGTCTGAGCTTTTGGATTAATCTAACAGGAGTCCTTGCGAGCTATCACAGTAGTCCGGCCGACATCCCTGAGTGTGCGCCAGTTGTACGAACGCGGTATGAAACCTAGGCTCCAGTTGTATGAAGGCAGTATGAAATTAGTGCACATGGGGATCCCTTCCTCACTTCAAGCTAACAATTACCGAGGCTGGGAGGTTGTGCTTAAAAATGTAAAATGTAATGATTCCTCATATCTAAAAAAATAAAAAACAATTACTTTGTGACAATTTACTAGACATTAAACATAAAAATAAATAATTCACTAGATGGCACACACCTCAACTGCCATTGTAAAACAACTATCAAAATAAAAAAAATACATTTATTTCTTTAAAATATATATATATATATAAATATATATATATATATATTTTAAAAATGTTTCACCAAGCCATATATATATATTGTTGAAAAGATAGTAGTAATTAAAAAATATTTCATTTATTCTTTTTCTTGCCTTGTTTCACTATGGAAACTGTGCATCCTTAGCCTTACTTGCAGTCTCCCCTTGGTCCTATCATAGTTTTTTCCAGCCTTTTCCCACCGCTAAGGTGATGTCATGCCTATAAATGGCCAACTCTCCCCCTAGTGCAAAAACGGTTGCTATTGGCGAAAGAGGCTCCCAAGCGCATAAGGAAGTTTTTGCCGAAAATCTACAACGAGGTATGGACTCTGAACCCTCTCCGAATGTTTTAATTTCTGATGATTTTTTAGACCCTATGGTTAAGTGGTATCAAAACTATTGTCTTATTGCCTACTTCTGTGGCCACATCCTGTCTGAAACATACTTTCAGAACTGGATGAAAAACCATTGGGATTCTATTGGTATCCAAGTTTCTAGGGTCTGTAACCTCACCAATGGTTTATATCTATTCACCTTCCATGAGCCCTCGTAGGTCCAAGCCATTCTGCTTAAAGAAACATGCTGGTATTTAGACAACACATTATTTGTGTTATACCCATGGACCCCAGACTTCAGTCTGATCAGGTAAGTTTCACTCAAAATCCCCGTTTAGATTGAGATCTGAGGCCTTCCCATGCACCTTTGGTCCTTATCAAAGATTGTCAAGCCCATTGGCAAGGTGATTTTTCATGAACAAGAACATTTTTCTTCACTCGTCCTAACAAGTGTGTGTGTGTGTCAAAGTGGACCTAGAGAAAGATCTACAAGACCATCTAAATATTCAAATGTGTTCCCTGTGAATCTCTCAAATGGTTGTTTACTTTAATATCCCTAATACATGTTTTCACTGCTAGACCCTGGACCACCGCATTCGAGACTGTCCCCTTTTGGTATGTTCCAAGCTTGCTCTTGCGCATCCCTCAGAGATGAAGTCCACAGTTGACCCTCCGACTAATGAGTGGAAGGTTGTCGGTTCTAAGAAGAATTTGAGGGTTAAGGCTTCTATAGAAGTTTTTCCTCCTTCTTCTCCACTGCCATCCAGGAATGAATCGTACGTGGTGCAACGTAGCCATTCAGTTTCCATTCCTTCCACTACCTCCTAGAGCCAAGTTGTTTTGATGGATTAAGAGAAAACTAGGAATATTGCCTCAACCTTTATTACTCTGCAATGTTCACGTAGTCTACCTCTAGAGGTTTCACGAAGCATGTGGGGAGTTAATTGGACCAAACACCAATCCATTCAAGTTGAGCATATTGATTCAAACTAGCTTCCTCTTTCCAACAGCTTTGTCGTACTCAGATTTGAGGATGGAATTCCTGATGGGTAGGGAAAGTTTGATATGTTTGACTATTCATGAATTTCATGTCATGGAATGTTCGGGGTTTGACAGAGCCCTCACAAAAATTCTCTATTCATTTAGCTTGCTAGTTAATTAGCAATTTAGATGTTATTTGCTTATGGGAAATCAAGATTTCTAGTTTTTTGCTTCAAACTGCGGTGACGTGCATTGCTCCAGATTTTGTGCATTTCCATACTCAACACATTGATGGTAGAGGTGAAGCTAGTATTTCTATTGCACCGGAAGTTTTGGCATTAATTTTTTCCTTGGGTCAGGAACCCCCTAATAGGGTTGTTTGGATGATTATGGTTATTAATGATATTTCTTTTAGTATTCTCAATGTTTATGCCCCTAATGAAGGAATTTAAAGACATTTATTATGGAGATGGTATTGGTTGGTTTGTGGAAACTTTAATATGGTGGAGCACATAGATGATAAATGTGGCACAATACCAATGCATTGGTGTCTTGGAAAATGTGTAGCCTGGTATTACTGTAAAAGCTATTGGGGCCTTTCCAATCCATTACTCAACCGATGGCAAGAATTTAAAGACCAAACTTGGTTCACTTGGACCAATATGCGAGAAGGATATGATCAGGTATTAAAATAACTCGATTGTGCTCTTTTTTCACAACAGTCCATTTTTAACTTTGAAACACATGGCTCTATCGTTATAAAGCTTTGGTCAAAATTCCTTTTATAATATCACCATCCAATCACATTTAAGGTTGTTTGGCAGGGGGCACTTCCAAGGTGCCCACTACTAAATTATTCCTTAATGTGTCATTGTTGAGTCATCTTGGATTGGTATAGCTCATTGCCAAGATCTAGAATATGGCGCCACATACGACATTTGCTACCAGCTAGATTTCATGGTGGGAGGAAACGATTCAACACACCACCAAGTTCCTCCACCGGTTTGAAAAACAAGTTTCGTGGATTCGAAGATGGGTTGAATGGACTCTACACAAAGAATTCTAAAGATTTATTCTTATCTTGGAGGCCAATCCTTTTTATTATCAGCTTCAAGCTCAGGTTGTAAATCTTCTCCATCAACTTAAGGTCATTGAATCCCACTCAACCTGTGGTGTGTAGATCCATTTGAGAATTTGTTGGTTTAGGCTGGGAGATAAAGCCTCTAAAAGCTTCTTCAAATCCCTTTAGGCCAAGCATGCTTGACAACAGATCAAGGCAATCTATGATTCTCACCGGTGGCTTACCGAGCTACCAGAGATCTCTAATGCTTTTGTCAAGCACTATTGTCTAGTTTTTCAAGCTTAGGAGGATTTTGTTGAGTGTGCCTCCACCTTACAAAAATGTATTGATGTTGTACCTTTGAAACTCATGCCCAGAGATCGTACTCACTACGAATCCCCTCTTAATTTGGAGGAACTTCATGCTTTTTTTTGTTTGGAAGATGACAAGTCTTCGAGTCTAGATGGCTTCCCATGTGAGTTTTACAAAGAAACCTCATCCTTTTTTGGACCTGATCTACTTCGAGTGTTTAATGAAGCTTTGCAATCTCTCAGGAACTTCATCAATCAAGGCAACATCAAGTTCGTTCCTAAAGTAGGTGATCCTAAACAAATAAATAATTGGTGACCAATCACTCTATCGAATTTCTCTTATAAAATTCTTGCTAAGGAATTGGCTCTTCGTATTGTTGATATTTTTTCAAAGATTTTTCGGCCCAAACAGACAAGTTTTGTCAAAATTTGATATATTTTTGATAATCTTCTTGCTATTTGGGAAGGCATAGAATGGGCTTGTGTTTCCTCATAGAAGCCTCTTTTTCTTAAAATTAACTTTGAGAAAGCGTATGATCACATCAAACAACTTTTCATTCTAGTTATGCTTAAAGCTCTGGGTTTTGGAGATTTATTGCAGTCAGTTTTGACCACACTTTTCTCGAATGCCTCTACTCAACTCACTATTAATGACCATCAGTCAAATTCCATTGGCCTCTTCCACTCCATCAGATAGGGGTGCCCTCTTATGCCAACTCTATTTTTTCTTGCTGCGAATGCCCTAGGATACTTAATTTCCCATCAAACTGCTTAGGGTCTTATTCGGGGATTATTCTTTCGGATCACAAAACATAGCTGATCAATAGGAACTTTGCAGATGATTCCTTTATTACGGTGGCCGATTATGAACAGAACGTTTTTGTGGCCTTTGATTATCTTGACATATTTTTTTTGGCTTCCAGATCCAACATACAAATGGCTAAAATCTTAGGGTATTGACAGAGCTATTTATCGTGTCCTAATTGGCTAAATGCTTACCCCTAGAAGTGGATTTGGCGTGGTGAACAATTCAGATTTATTGGCATTCCATTTGTGTTTGATAGTTATTGAACTACTTTATATAATTATGTTCTCTGGCTAGAAAATTCTAGGTTTACACCAAAATCCTTGCAGCTACTCATGTTTACTATTATTTTTTTAGGTGCCCTTCTCGTACTTCCTTTAATCGGCTTACCAAGTTGCTTCGAGAATTTATTTGGTGTAAAACTTCTAGTTCAACTAGTTTTCACTGAGTTTCTTGGGATTTATTTTATCTTCCTTGTGATAAAGGCGGTACAGGCATTATCGATGTATATCGACAGAGCGTGAATTCATGTGCTAATTAGTTTATTTGATGCCTTTCCGGTCTGCAAGTATGAAAAATTATTTTGCGGATTTGCATTGATTTTATCAACCCTTATGGTAAGAAGTGTTGGAGCGAAGTTGGCTTACAAACTCTTATCATAACTTAGACTCATGTCAAGATTTCTAGCACCTTTGTCACGAAGAGTATTTGGAAATATTTTGAGCAGGTGAAGCCACTTATGCAATGGATTAACGATGGATTTCACATCATCCTTTCCTTTAATTTGTAGAACATCTGGTGATCTTCTATCATCACTGATGGCACTCTTCCATTCGTAATAAACCCTGGCATTAAATCCATTCAACTCTATCGTAAGGGAATTTATACCATACATGATCTTGAGCATCACAAAGATTGGATTCATTGGCCTGAGCTCAAATTTAAATTTTCTTTGATTAATTTGGATCTCACGTAAATCTATAAAATTTAGGAGATCCTTCCAGATGTTATATGCTTCATAAGCTTGGGCTTCATCCTTTGGCTGCCTGGTGGTGTGAATGGCAATGGAATCAAGACATTGTTTTTCTACGTTATAACACTCAAACTATTTATTAACTTTGGTGTCCTCTCTCTCTCTCCATTGATAAGCTCAATGATCGTTGAGGGCTTCACTCGACTTAGTATACCTAGCTTCGTTGGCTTTCCCATACTTGGAACCCTCTTCTGGATCCCAAAGTCAACCATTTTATGTAGAGTCATGGCTATCAAGGTTTACCTATAGGTGGAAGGCTTAGGCATATTGGCATTACTCCTTCAACTTTCCCTTTCGGTTCCTATCCCGAGTCATTTTTGCATCTTTTCTAGTATTGTCAGCGTGCCCAATCTATCTGCGATGGATACACTCTTTGTTTTAGAACTTACCACCTCGAGTTATTCCCATGGCGTCTGGAATTATTTGGTGACTTTATCCCCTGGCCTCATTATATTACAAATTTGTGGCATTTGTTATATGCCTTTATTTTATTTCATGTATGGAAATCTCACAATGCCTTTATTTTCAAGCAAGATCATTCTATTATCGTCTTTTCTAATAATGATAAGGTGATTATTCTATCTACCGTTCGCATATAGATTCAAGCTTAAGCCACCAACGTTGCTTTAGAGTTTTCTCATCTTCAGGAGCTACTGGATCACTGGGGGAGTTCGGCATGCACAATGAACTGGGTCCTTCCAGATCATTTGTTGCTGCTACCTTGGCCTTCGCCTCCCCGACGACCACCTTCTTCGGGCACATGCTAGAGGAACCGCTCACACAATCATCATTCTACTTCCACGTGTAGATGCTCGTCTACCCCGTCCTCCTATGGACCAGGCTGGACCTCGCTTCCACAGGGAAAGGTATTGCTAGCACTTCGCAGTGGGGATCTCCATCATTGGCCATGCAGACTGTCGTTATATCTCCACCCCCTAGTTGGGGAATTATGGTGCGTCTTCAGATGTGGTATCTTGATCAGGACGATTAGCAAGTGGATCCTCCATCCTTAGAGCCTGACAGTGGAACCTTCATCCCTCCCCTCCTCCTAGTGCAGCGACACCCTGTGCTCGATGGTGTTTATTTTCTATTCTTTGGTTACCCTGTGGACGTTCTAATGTTAACCTTTGTGGCATGTTTTTGGTGACCTCGTGGTGTTTTGTGGGACCATGAGTTATCTGGTTGCCCCATTACTATGTAACTCTTTTTTATTTTAATTAATTTAAAGGTCAATTTCAATAGTAAAATTATTTCATTTCAATCATGTTCAAATATATAATCACTTGTAATTATAAGATAGCAAGGAAACAATTTATTCAGAACTTTATCACACATCCATAAATTTGATGACGGGCAATCCAAGATTCAAAATCTACGTGTTCTTTTTTGCAAGCTCTTTTCCCACTAGAGTATATGTTCTACATTGTCAGATTGGTTGGATTGGAATTCTTAGATGCCCTGGTCTAATAAATTGCATATCAACGATTGGATGTTAGCAAGTTGATGGTGTCTAAGATGGTGAATATTGATACATCGCTATGTAAGCCTGAAAACATGGTTCCGTAGCATTTGCAGATATATCCTGGACAGTTTGGATATGGATGAATATATTTGTATATATATTTGGACATATTCAGATCATTTATGTATTTGGAATGGAAAAACATTTATTATTTAAATTCTAATATAAAAATGACATGAACCATAAAAGTAAAATATTTAAGTTTCATTCTTTTTATTGCATTTTTTTCTCATTTAACTATGTTACTTCATCAAGTGATATTTTTGGCATTATAGAATTCACAAAGTGCATGTGGTTTTAATGAGTTCTACATCATGATGTTATGTTGATGTTGATACTTTCAAATTTTTATTTAATATTTATCATGACATTTGAAACGTCTTATTGATATAAAACTATCAATAGTATCTTGTGATTATTTTGTTTTCAATATACATAAAATGTAGTTTCTTCTATTATACCCTTAATTTCCTCACCATAGCATACTAATGTTGTAGTCTATTTTTACTACTTTTCATAATATTTAACTTCAATAATATATCATTAAGTAAATCTTAAATTCAAGATATAGACTCATACTACATGGCAAAGATTATTCATTAATGCATATGAGCAAAGGGCATAATAGAAAATCAAGATAATGTACAAGTATTACCCAAATGACTATTACCAAAAAAATATGTGCATATTGTAAAGTAACAGACTATATAATGTATATTATCACTTTTTTTGAAAACAAATATTTTGTGCATGGTCTCATACATATTTTACATATTTCCTTGTGACTCGAGATATTCTTGATTGAGTCTTTTTTTCTCTTTCTCTACGAGAGTTACATTCTCCTTTGTCTTTTTATTTCATAGAAGGTAATATACAATTATCTATATTACACAAGCTTTTACATAATTACAAAATATTATATTTGATAGGCTTATGTCTTAATGATCTCCAACACTTTCTTAGACTTAACAAGTTGTCTCATCATGAGACAAATATGTTTTTATAGTCTAACTTTCGACGTCTTTTTTGTTGCAGGCATTTCAAAAAATTCTAACTTATACATTTTCTTGATTGTGAAGTGTCGGTTGCAGTTTCAGCAAAAATGTTGTTTGTATGATTTTGTTTCTTATGCACTTCAGGGTGTCATTTATGGGTTTTCAACTAAGTAGTTAAAAAATATACTTGGAGTTGGCTTTCGGGTGTATTGAATTTGATTGCCCCTCATACTTAAACCCTCTTTTTTTACTTTTCTCTTGAATAGATGCGATTTTCCCAATTTTTGTATTATTCTTAGACATAATTGATTTGTAAGTCTTACAAATCATTTATAGACCCATACAATTGTTCCTTCATTTATGACATAATAAATCACAATAAAATGTGAATTTTAATTGATTTTTTCAAACAAAAAGATACATTTCTAAATAATTACGTCGAAGGCGTTCTCCCTATGGGAAAGGCCCTTGCGGACGTTTCTAAGACTATGTTAAATTTGACGTTTGTTTGGACGTTTTTTCAAAGCGATTAAATTTGACGTCCGTGTTGACGGTTTCGACGAGCATCCAAATGTTTTTGTGTTACAGACGTGTTTTGACATTTTTTTGGTCATTCCACCATTCGCGGGTTGGACTTCCCCTCTCTTCGCATGCATCGTGAATAGTTGGAAAACACCGCTGACTAATCATGTATTTAATAGAAAACACATACATGAACCAAGAGTAAATTTCAAATCATTCGTTGTATGGATTTAACTAGGGTTTTTATGTATTCACATAGGATGGTTTTGTATTGTTACTAGTTTTGTATGTTTTAGTTAGGGTTTTAATATATTTTTGTGTGTAGGTAAATGGCAAACATGATAATAGAACCCGCTTCATATACATGAACAAATCAAGATCAACCAATTTGTTTATAGTAAAATGTGAAGATATTGAGGCTCAGATTTATGGTTGTGAGCTGGGATGATTTAAAATGTTATCATGGGTTTTTGCAGGTTAACGCCTTCAGATCTCAAATAAAGTGCTTGTATTATTATGGAAGGGAAATGCGCCTCGTTGTCCATGCTCTGCATTGGGTTTGGTGGGTTTGTTGAAGTGGGTATATTCTTCCCACTCTACTTTCATTTTGCCACTCAATACATGGAGAAACAAACAACATCACGTTACCCTTGAAAATATACGATTCATAATATATATATATATATATATATAGTATATATATATATATATATATATATATATATATATATATATATATATAAGGTTATTAAGTTGTTTACTATTATATATAAAATAATATTATTAGACTATTTACGATAGTATTATAAACTAGCAATCGCATGTGTTTCATGAGATGTGAACGCCGAACGGTATATGTTATTTGTTTCAGAGGTATAATTATTACTTTTGTATTTGATGTTGATTAGGGGTGTGATTGATTTTGTAAGTGTAGAAATATAGATGGGCCACTTAATTTGAAGGTTGTTTCTACATTTCAAACTTGTTAAAAATTCGTACATAAATACATTTGATACCATTTTCGATAGTTAATTTATTTTATATTTGATGTTGTATGTATCTCATTCGTATTTATTAGTTGTGCATCGGTTGTTCGGTTGGTGTTTTGTTGGAAAAACATTTATTGTATAGTTGATAATGTGTGTGATTGATAGTTGTAGTGTAGGAATTTAGTTGAAACATTACATTGAAATGTTATATGTGTACATTTAATTCTGTTACAGATTCATACAATTAAAGTCGCATATCATATTTCAAAACATCAAATAAATGTAGATCTACGTGCACATAATGAGACATGTATACATTTACAGTATTTATATCATGAATGGTAGCCTTTAGTGGTCAATTTTAGTTTCAATAAACATGATTACATTTGATACCCCTTGAACAACAGTGCCGCTTTGGATAGAAGAAGTGTTGAGTATAGTAGTGGTGGAGGTGCTATCAAAGTAGAGGGTAGCTTTTACGACAGGCTGAGTGATAGTAGTCTTAACTCCTCTTTTCTTCTTGCTCCAAGTGTTGTTACGTACACCATTTTTGAGTATCTCTCGTATGAAAAAGCAAGTGAAATATGCATATTTGCAAGTGAGGGAACTCTAGAGAAAGATGTGAATGTCAAACCCTGCCTTTCAGTGTTTCCAATGTCGACGGTTTCTATATGCAAAGTAAGTCCCTGACTTGTGGATAGTTAATCCCCAGGCCATTTTAATCGGTAATTCTCTTCGATTCACTCTTGAAATAGGGGGTATGGGAATATGTAACAGGTTGGAGGGATCCCAACATGGGCCATTGTATCTATCAAATTTGACAACAACAAATAAAGGTAATGCTGGTGGTTGCATTGATGTGTCGTAGACAATTTCAGTGATTGTTCTCGTGGCACCATTCACGAGACCTGTGTCAACCCATAGATTTGCAACCAATGTTACGAAATTGGGTAAGGAAGCTTTGGAAGAGTGTATCAGGGTTGTTTGCACAACAGAACTTTGTGTTCCAATTGATCATCGAGATTTCTTGGTCCATTCCGCCTATTACTTTCAAGCAATGGAGTTGAAAATGAAGTCGAAACATTCAATGCTTGGGGACTTTTCTTGTAAAATGGACCTTAGGGAGGATTCAATTGTTGCAATCTCTGAAGATGTAGAGAGTCACTAAAGACAACCACTGAATCCATTATGTGCATGCAAAAAACTCTTACATAAGACCGTTGGTAAACTAATTAGAAGCACAAATTCCACCGGAACAGATCCCAAAAACACACATGAAATTCCAATACAAGTGCTTTGCAAGGTTTGTCCCCTAGCCTAACAAGAGAATGGAAAAAACATCTCCCTTCACATTTTTAGAGTCCAAATTTCAGTTATTGTAGGTTAGACACTATCAAGACTGAATTCCTGGTGTACCATTTTTCTAAAACAATTTGTTGATTTCTTCTATTTGAAGAAAATTAAGTGCCTGAAATATTTCCTATGGATTTTGGGATGCTGACATTTAGCTGATTAATGGACAGGTCCACCAGTCACAATTTGGCTAGCTTATGGCCTACATCCACTAGAATTTTCCCCACAAACTTTTTGTGATATAGGTTCAAATTTTTCAATTCTGTACAGTTCATGAGAGAATATATCCAAGACCTTCACAAACCTTACATGTGATTGATAATTCAAATAAAAAGCTATTGTAATGAGTAGTTACGAAATTGACCCTCAGGATTTTTTATTATCAGGGTAATTTGAAAGCAGCTCGAAACTAAATAGCACCTTGGGAAAGACATAAGAAATTGTTCTTCAAAAGTGAAAATCCCAATTCTTGTTGGAATATATGGCCATAGGCCCTTCTCAGTTGGAATTAGAAGATATATAGCTACAGGGAATACAATCCTCCGATGTTGAAAGAAAAGTGGAATTAAGGATAACAAGTAGAATATATATTTAGACCTTCAAGGGAGACATGGCACCTGTAAGGATATTGTTCTTCAACTTGAGCTCTCTTAGTTTCCATAATTGACCAATCTCTTTTGGGATACTACCATTGAGTTTGTTGGAATTTAGAAGCAGATGTTCTAATCTAGTCAATGTTGTTAATATCTCAGATGGAATTGGTCCCTCAAGCGTATTATTAGACAATGGCAAGTGATGCAATTTTTGCAGTTATTCAAAGAATTGGGAATTTATCCAACGAAAGCAAGTTATTTTTTAGATTGAGCACTATTAAACGTCTGAGAGCACCTAGTAAATAGAAATAATAAGATAAGATAATTATTCCCTATAAAATATTAATAATTGAGATAAAATAATTCACATCCATATTTGTTGTATAACCAATTTCATCAACTGTATCAGGCCCTGCAAATCAACCATTTCTTTTGTTTATGAGTTGATTATCTTAATTTTCATTTACTTATTTAATTTTAAACCAGGGATATTTGGGATGGAAACATAGCTTTGCTTATAGGAAATCATTCAGATCATAAGAGAGAGTATCGTTGATCAGATATGTGGTTGACTATCTCATGCAAAATTTCAAACGCAACTTTACATATGAAACACCAAGTTTCCAACCTAGTGTTTGGCGAAACATGCTCTAGCAATGTTGATAATATAATTCTCAGATTCATGTTTGTCAATTACATGATCTTGCAATGTTGATAATACAACTCAAATTCATGTCTATCAATTACATGATCTCGCAATGTTGATAATACATCTCATATTCATGTCTGTCAATTAAATGAATACACTACATATACAGTATGGCGTCAGATCAGTGCATACAAAAAACAAATTATTTTAAACAACAAAGATTAAACCCTAACAGTATCATCCACAAATTCTTAAAGGAACTATGTAAAGGTGTCTGGAGCATAACTTACCAATCCGGAAGAAGTGTCTGAAACATCAATCTGACTTCTCGTGCTTCTGCTACTATTTTCTTTTATTTCTCGTGTCTGTATATTCTCTACGTCACTCTAAATTCCTTAATCTCCTATTGATCTCCCTTTTTCTATGTGCGTATACTTTCTTTTCTAGTGTGTGCAATCTATTATTGATCTCCCTTTTTCTATTTTCAGCTCAGCCTAATTAAAAACAAAAGCTAAAATTGTTAATAAAAATAAAAGCTAAAATTGTTAATTATTAGAAACAAAATTATTAAAAATAAAAGTTCAAATTGTTAATTAAAAACAAAAGCTAAAATTGTTAATTATTCAAAAACAAAATTATTTAAAATAGTAGAGATTTAAAATTGTTCAGTTTAACCTATTTAAAAACAGAAGCTAAAATTGTTAATTATTAGAAACAAAATTATTACAAATAAAAGCTAAAATTGTTGTTGATTAAAAACAAAAGCTAAAATTGTTAATTATTAGAAACAAAATTATTAAAAATAAAAGCTAAAATTGTTAATTAATTAGAAACAAAATTATTAAAAATAAAAGCTAAAATTGTTAATTGTTAGAAACAAAATTATTAAAAATAAAAGCTAAAATTGTTGTTAATTAAAAACAAAAGCTAAAATTGTTAATTATTAAAAATAATAGAGAAAAGCTAAAATAGGGAGGAAAAGCACAAACGTCAAGACGACCGTCAAACCGTCAAATTTAACATAGATTATTTTAAACAACAAAGATTAAACCTTAATAGTATCATCCACAATTCTTAAAGGAATTGTGTAAAGGTGTAAAAGCTAAAATTGTTGTTAATTAAAAACAAAAGCTAAAATTGTTAATTATTAGAAACAAAATTATTAAAAATAATAGAGAAAAGCTAAAATAGGGAGGAAAATCACAAACGTCAAGACGACCGTCAAACCGTCAAATTTAACACAGTCATAGAAACGTCTGCAGGTGCCTTTCCCATAGGGGGAACGCCTTCGGCGTAATAATACTCTTATGATATTATTGGGGTAGTTGTTAGCAACCCATATTATCCAAAATTGGATATTGTGTAATTAAACTATAATTTTCCCTAAAGGCATTTATAACTATAGTTTTAAATCAATTTTTTGAAAACGGTTATTTTATAATGTCGTATACAGGGTGTATAAGCATTCCATAGATTTACTAAAATGTATTTGGTTCCTTGTATGTATATCCTGTAATCGTAATATCACGGATGCAATCATGATTCACAGAAGTCTCCCTCCGCAAGCTCGCGTGCTTGTAAGACTTATACACTGACTGTTAGGTTCCACCACGTGGCAAATGTCAGTTATAATCTACCCTTCCAACGATCAGTCAATATAATCTTGAATACCTAAACAAACACATTTTCTATATAAGGACAATTAGGGTTGAAAATAGATGATAATAATATTATATATTAATTATTATAATTGTGTTAAATATTAGTAGTCGTAAAGTTTGTGCATTATGAACGATAATGTGCCTGTGTAATCTTGGGGGGATTGTTGAAAATGTAATCAGGTTGGCCTAGTGGATACATACTATAATTGTGTATATTGCAAGCATGGTTATGGAAGATACAGCCAAGGCTCACATCGTTAGGATCGTTACGTTTTCTCATAATCCTTTCTATTATCTCTATATTGATAGGGTTGTACAGTATAGGCAACCACTGAGTTTTTACATATAATCAGTGAGTACTGTGCTTAGGTTAGTTATGGAACTACTGGCAGTACTGGGTAGAGAGTTTGGGCATTTATAAATGATGTTTACCTTGAATGAAAAGAAGAAAGAGAACATGTAGTTGTTTGATATAGTGCTTTTGTTAGGCTGTGAGAGAAGGGATTGTATAGAACCTGCAATTGAATTTTGTTTGGTTGGCATATATCTTTAAGGCCTTCAAAGTTGGTTCTTGCAGGAGCCCTAATGGATTGCAATCCCCAAATTCATGGCTACTCATTCTCATAACGGAAGAGAATGAAGTTTGGATCCAAACATACTTAATATTGTTATATACTATAAGTAATTGAAACTCATGGGCTTTTAGTTTTCTTAACATATGTATTGTTTTGATTTTTCAACCCATGGATGCATCAGGGCCTTTCATGAATGTTAATCTAAATCCTGTCACTTGATTTGCAATCTTGCCAGTTCTAAAAGGATCTACAAGCAGTAGAGAGGATTGTATATGGAGACCAAATTTGGATATGAGGATGCGGATCCAGCTAAACCCATTGGCAAGAGCAACTAATTTTAAAGAAGTATGATTGCTAAGTCAGGGGATGAAGATGTTTCAATCACCGTAGGTTAGCAAAGCAGAGTTGGCACTGACTGTGCCTACAATAGATCGATCCAAGCATGCCTGTTTTAACATTCAGGATGTGGGTGCTTGGTGTTCTGTCGTGTGTGTTGTTATCATTTCTGAATCAGCTGTCTTTGATGGTACAGATTGGACATGTGAGGGGATTCACTATAACTGCAATCTCATGCTCAGATTGCTGTCACTTCCGCTATGGCCGGCTAATGGCAGCCACTTATCGACCGTACAAGAGAAAGTTTCTTGCAGGAAGCAAATGGGAATTCTCCTTGAATCCAGGACAACCTTTAATATGCAACAGGAACATGTGCTTATAACAATATAATTGCTAATTCAGGGGCATGGAACTAAGAAATGTACTAACTATTCATATAGTCAGTGCAGTCAAAATTTATCTACAAGAAGAAGTGTGGATTTCTTTGTTGCTTTCCTCATTGTTATGACAACACAGGTTTCTTTCTGAAGCCATATAATAGTTGCACAAGTACCAGGTTTGCAAATGTGTGTATATTGTGGTGACAAGGTTTTTAATATTGCAGATACTGGGGATTTAAATGGATTGGGCGGGCTATCTTCAGAAGACATTTGGTGGAGCAATGCACACCACTGTGGTCAACACATGCAAATGCATTGTCCAGGTTTCTCTCTTCAGGTGATTTACCTTGCATTTTTAGTATCAAGGGTCAAGACATAAGTCCATAAAATGTTACCATCTCAAGATTTTAAGATTTGCGAACTTCTCTTTCTTACGGGTTGTGGAGAGACCACAGCTCCACCAAATACTTTCAGACTTTGGATGGCATGGACCTTGTAAATCACAGTGGTGCATCTTAGGTATTTGTAGACTTGCAGACCTATAAATTTTCACAGCCTACATGTTCAATATTACCATCTTATCATTGCCTCAAACATCTTTATGTAAAGCAGACTTGGGATGGTCCCTGCCACAACAGTTGGAATCGCATTCAAAGCATCTTACATAGCAGAATAGACTATATGCAAAATGCCCCCGGCTCAGATATTTGTTCAAGTTTACCTGAAAATCATCATGGCCTCAAATGTCCAGAGTGCCCTACTTATTTTCGACTTTGGATTAACCCATGCCACAAGAAGCATTTGTACACCACAAAAATCCAAGCCAAATAGTTGGCAGCTAACAATACCTTATAAAATACACCCCGGCCTCAAATTTTAAGAGTGCCATGAATTTTTTGGTAAATGACCCATTCTGCAAGATCTCTCTCTAGCTCTCTCATCTCTCGTCTGTAGGCGAAGTAGACTCTCAAAGGTGTCTGTCAAATATAAATCTCATAAATCACTCATAGGCCTTCAAAGTTGTTTCCAACAAGAAGTGATCACGTTACATGAAAATGACATGTGATCTTAAAAATCTGATTGTAAAGAATGTATTAATATGACCAGATTTCACACTTGTGCCATAATAATAGTAGTTGGTCTTCTGCCCATCAAAAAACCTTTCTCTACTTAATTCTACCTTGGATAGAAGATTCTACAAATTAGGCACTAAAAATCTGTTCAATGAAAAAACTAGAGACCATAAATAAATGTCTTTCTTTCTTTCTATATTCCTTGTTGTAGTTGGACAGAGATGCAGTGGGACACCCTTATATTGTACACCATGCACACTACAACAGTAATAACTATCCCTCTGAACCTTAGTCATTCATTTGCTATAAAAATAATATTAGAATCTGATACACCAAACTGGAGTAAGTGAGAACATGGATTTCACGTAAATTCATTTGTTTCAATTTTCAATTGTTGTGATTGCAGAGCTCTTCATGAAAATGACAAAAATCCCAAGAGAGACCTTACGAGAAATCAATTTTTTTATTAGATCTTACATGTAGTTTGCCCATTATGTTGTGCTTGGCTATTTGTTTCCCATGATCACATCATGTCATGGATTTACTGGATATTTCCTAAATATGTGGGGACAAACATAATCCCGCTGGATTTGAGATTATCTTCATTGCAATGTTGGAAGATGCAAAATACTTATGCTTGGAACTCCCTTATGAATCGTCTCCATTAAAACTGATGCTCACCAAACGAAAAGAAATCCTCAAAAGGTATGTTTGCCTCATAGTCCAAATCATTTTTGCTCATTCCTATAACTTTAGTATTATTTTGATTTTAGCAGCATAGAAATAGACCATATGACTGAATATGACGCATCCCTGATTTATATTGTTGAGGGTATTGAGAGGATAGTTGATTTGAACAAAGTACTTAGACATCAAAACAAGGATGGCTTGCTCTTCCATTCTTCCTCCACAACTACTTGTACTCTAATGCATACTAGAAAATCGACGTGCCTTAAGTATTTGAATTCAATGCTACAAAATTTGGAGAATGAAGGTTGGTCCTTAAATATTCATAAATGTGGTTTGATGAGTTTTTGTTATCTTCATGCACATGTAAAGGCCATTTTGTCTCAAGAATGGAATACAAATTGGGTAATGAATAAAACTTCTCAAGAATGGCCAATGCATATGTCCAAATTTGTAACAAATTTGAAATGTAGAGATAGAACCTTTAAATATAATGCTTCAACTATATTCCTACATTAACAAAATCAATCACACCCCTTATCAACATCAACTACAAAAGTAATAACTATCCCTCTAAATCAAATAACACATATAGTTTGGCATTCACATTGCATTGTATACATGTGATTGCTAGTAATAGAATGGATGTCAAATTTAAAGTTACAATTATTTTGTGACAGTTTACTAGACATTAAACATAAAAATAAATAATTCACTACATGACACTCCCTCAACTATAATTGTAAAATAACTATTGAAATAAAAATAATAATTTTATTTCTTAAAAAAAATATTAAAATATATATTTTAAATTGAAAAATGTTTCACCAGGACATATATATAATGTTGAAAACATAGTAATTTAAAAAAAAAAAAAAAATCATTTCTATCATGTTCAAATATATAATCACTTATAATCGGAATATAGAAAGGTAACAATCTATTCAGAACTTTTATCACCCATCCATAAAATTTTTGACGAGGAATCCAAAATTCAAAATCTACCCTGTTTTGGGGCAGCGAAAAATAAGAAATCCCCTGCGCAGAAATCCAAAATTCAGATGAGGATTTAGAAGATAGCTGTTGCACATTAAAGGCTTAGAAAATCTGCAGCAGGTAAAATTTAAATGTTTATTTTGGAAACTGTACTGACATTATCAGTTTCAAAAATAGTGAGATTCCTTAAAACTTAAATTACCATTCAAAAATAATGGTTGGTACATTATTCTTATAAATAGAGGAAGCGCATGCATTCAGTCCACTACAAAGAAATGTTTTGCATGGCAGCAATCATGAATTCTCTTCTACTGTTTGTGGTTCTCATGGTGTCTGCATTCTCTCCAACATATGGAGTACGCCCTACAATTATGAGAAAAGGTAATTTGTTTTTTTTTTTGGGTTGTATATTCTAAATTTATTGGAAAAGCCTAAACACTCTTAAATTGTATTTTTATTCTATTTATTTCTTTTTAAGTAAGAAAATATGCATTTCAGCAGACTGTTTTAAGAAAAATATATTTAAAAAAAAATTAATATTGTTTAAAGGAAAATACATGTTTCAAACATGTTTATGCTATTTTAACGGGAAAATATTTTAAAAGTTATTCATTTGGTGTAATTAAGCTTTGAATTTCTGGAGGTGTAAATAGTTAACTATTAGACTAATAATATATTTCTCTTTTTTAACTTAATATATGAATACATAATTAGAGTGTAATCAGGTTAATCCAAATTAATATTAATGATATAAGAGTGATTTAGCACAAAACAGATTGCATTCACAATCTCTTCCTTAATAATGATTCTTAATATCATTAAAATAGTATTGTTAATGTTAGTAATATAATAAATTGAATGGAAAACATTTAATTTATTTGCATTTTGTATGAACTTAATACTAAAAAATATTTACTTTTTGTTTCGTGTAACAATGGTCTGCAATCTTTATATTTCCATAAAATTTTATGATCTTTTCTTGATGGATTGTATTATGCAGATCTGCAGGTAAATATTCCATCACGCCCTGATCCTATCTACCAAAGTGTTGGGAGTAATTACAAGGAATCAGAACTAGTAGTTCCATTAAGGCGTGATCCAATTCCATCATCTGCTTCTTTTAACTATGGTGGAAAGAGTACTTTTATGGAATTGAAACGACCAACTCAATCAGTTTTGTTGGCCGATTCTATTCCCGACACTAGTGGAAGTGTTTTCAAGGAATCAAATATTGATGATGGATATGACCGAAGAGTTCCATATGGGCCTGATCCTATGCCATCTCCTGATAATCCTCCTCCTCGAAGTCTTTATGCTGAATCAAAACAAGGTGTTCCTGGTGAGAAAATTTATGTGGAATCAAAATGGCCAGTTCCATTTGATCCTCAACATATTGAACCCCTTGACATGACTCATTCTGTTGAATTAAAACATCTAGTTCCATATAGCCTTGATTCTCTTCACCATAACGATAGGAAATTTAAAACTACTAGTCCCATTGGGACGTAATCATATTTCATCCACTAATCCTTTTCACCATGGTTGTGGGATAATTTATTTGGAATTAAAATGAGTAGGTCTCTCAGACTTGATCATTTTCCTTCACTTGATCCTATTCACCATGGTGAGCCTATGTCTTCTATCGTACTTTATGACAATATTAATGTATGCCTAGTAATTTCCTTATGTATTTAGCAAGGAAACAAATAAATAAAGAATATTTTCTATGTATTCAATTTCACATTATATTATTTACATTTATCTAATATTACTCCCTTCTAAAGATCGTTAGGTGTTGTGGATGCTTATGACTAGTATAAATATATTAATGAAATATGTAATCAAGTATCAACTTCAATATTCTTCTCTTGAATTTTTCACATACGGCATCAAATATAATATTATTACCTCCTCCACAAATATTTTATTGATTGGTATCAAACAACATTATCTACTCTACAAATTTTATATTGATTGGTGTCACATAGCATCTATTTGGTTACACTATTATACTAATTTACAATAATTATTTTCCTCCACAAAAGTAAAGGGCACCAAGCTCTAATGTATAACATGATAAATTGTGATTTTTTTATTAATTTTTTCAAACAAAAGGATACACTTCTAAATAATAGTAGAATGAATGTCAAATTTAAAGTTACTACTACTTTGTGACAATTTATTGGACATTAAGCATAAAAATAAACAATTCACTAGATGACACTCACCTCAACTTCCATTGTAAAATAACTATCAAAATAATAATAATAATTTTATTTCTTACAAAGAAATGTTAAAATATATATTTTATATTGGAAAATGTTTCACCACGCCATATATATAATGTTGAAAACATAGTAATTAAAAATTATTTCATTTCAATCATGTTCAAATATATAATCACTTCTAATCAGAAGATAGCAAGGAAACAATTTATTCAGAACTTTATCACACATCCATAAATTTGATGACGAGCAATCCAAAATTCAAAATCTACGCGTTCCTTTTTGCAAGCTCTTTTCCCACTGGAATATATGTTTTACATCGTCAGATTGGTTGGATTGGGAGTCTTAAATGCTCTGGTCTGCGGCATACTTTGATAAACTGATATCAAGTCCCAAGTGGTATGTTAGTTGTGACAGCAAACATAAGTAAAATCCCTATTTTTATTTTATCTTGGTTGGATGTCAGCAAGTTGATGGTGTCTAAGGTGGTGTTCTTATGTGAATATTGATACATCGCTCTGTATGCCTGAAAACATGGTTCCGTAGCATTTGTAGATATATATCCTGGACAATTTGGATACGACCAAATATATCTGTAGATATATTTAGACATATTCGGATCATCTGTGTATTTGGAATGGAAAAAACATTTATTATTTAAATTGTAATATAAAAGTGATACAAAACATAAAATTAAATTAGCAAAAGCATCCAAAAGTGTTTTTGAGAGGCCGATAGGCATATAAGAGTATTTGAAAGTAGTATATTAGTAAGAAAGTGGAAAGTTTGTGGAAGTATGATGTAAACCATGGAAGCTTTGGAAGCCTTGCAAGAATCAAGTAGCCATTGGAGGTTTTGAAGCTCAATTGCGATTGGAAATATGTTAATAATAATAGTAGTGTTCTTGACAATTTGAATGCTACAAAGCAAGATTATGCCATAAAAGTGGATTTAAAGGTAGTTAATAAGAAACAAGGATTTGCTTGATTTTACAAAAACAAAGAATTGTGAAGTATTTAATGGAGAGCAAATATTGCTTTTACATTACTCGTATTTAGATGTTATCACATTTTCAATGCACACCTAGCATGGTACTCGCAACTTCACAATGTTAAAGAAATATAGTGTGATGCATGATTATCCCTTTGTGATGAGTTCCAATTTGTCATATATCAGTAAAATTTTCAGAGACAAAAATCCATGAGAAATTAATTATTTATTAAGGATAAAGGTTTTTTGACAGGGATGGGCAACCCTAGTTCAACCAAAATGAAGGGTCTTGCCATTGTGATATAAAAGTAAAAACAATACAGTAAAAAATGTGCGGTATATAGAACAATGGTGTAAATCATGCAAGATTTGTAGCGATCAAATAGTTAGGAAGGAATCGAAGGTGTTGATGGTTAATTGCAATTGAAGGATCCTACAATGAATAATGGCATTATTAGAATCGTAGTTTGGAGTCACAAAGAATGAAAGTGTGGTTATAGTGGATTTAAGTACATGTTGATAATCTGTATTTGAACTTCAAAGGAAGGATCGAGAAATGGCTCCATTTAATGTTGGCGTCGTACACTGGTGATCTGAAAACATGGGTTTTAATTTTCCACTTTTAATCGTTTTCAAGGACTGCTAATTTTTAATCAACTTAAAAGGATTTAATACTCCAAAAATTGATTAAATTATGATTTAGGATTGATCATAAATTGAAATTCATTCCCATTTAATTCACAAACTTCAATGTTTGATCAAAGCCCAAAAACTTCATTGTTTCCGATTCAACTGATTTTCAAAGTTATCAAAATTGATTATATTTACATCCCAAATTATTCTTAAGCACTTAATTAATTGTAAATATCAACAAACTGAAAATAAAAAAGGATAAAAAATGACACAAAAATTCTTTACAGGGTTCAGAATTCCTACGTCCCCTGGTTCATGGTGAACCAGTCCATTAATAGTTAAGAATGAAAATAAAATAAACTTCGCATTCTATCAATAATTAATCAAAACCTACAAATAAGTGTTATCAGACCTTCAAAGGACTTTAATGGAGCTCATCACTTTTCCTTTACCTTCCTGATCCACTTGCAACTGTGTCTCTCTTTGGTTCTACGCCTTCATGTGACTTCAACAGAGAATAAATCTATCACAAAATATCCAAAATGGAAAAATTATCACACCATCACGATCGTCTCAAAATTATGAGCAAATTTCATATATAACTCAAGACTTGGATGTGAGCAGAAGTGCCCCAGAATTCAATTTTTCCAAAACTGCTCCTTCACTGCCTATACATAGACCTGCACAGAGTGTTTAATCAAATACAACGAGCTCTTTATATAGCTCAATGAGCCTTGTATATGAGTTGGATAAGTGGATTGGATTTGGAGCTAAGGGGCCGGGGGTTTGAGTCACCACCCTCCGTTTGAGCCGTGACCGTTTTGTGCTTAAAGTGGGAGAAATCCCACATTCTACATGGGGAAGGTGGCTTTGTAGTTTAAAAATATGCCACCCAACATATTAATACGTGGCTTTGGGCATGTTATGGTCTTGTTTTGTTTGGCCACACAATTCTGGCATCGTGTATAGTGGAAATGCCCAAGAATGGGTTGACGCATTGGTTGGACTACCCGCTACATAGGGTCGAGCTAGTTATTCCACATTGTAACGTGGATCTTATCCACTATTCCATCAAGTATATATGGTTTGTTAGAATGGTTTGAACCACATGTTGAAATTGGAAGGTCGACTAAAGAAATATAGATACTCTGCCGCAATAATATGAATTCGGTGAGTGAATAGATAAGAACGTGGCATATAACATAGTAATCGGTTGGATAGATAGCCAAATTACCAAGTTAGCAAGTATATCAAACGCCCGAACAATGTGGTAATAGAGTGATCACTCAATTAAACCCTAAAATCATAAGTCAACTCTCCAAAACAACATAGTCCCACATTGGGAGAGTTAGAAGAATATGTGGCATATAAAATCGTAAATACGATAATGGAAATATGAGAATAAGTGGCAAAGGCACTCCTCCTACAAAAGAGTGTGCCAAACTTGGCTAAGGGCCCCTTGCCAGTAAATAACGGGGCCCACTAATGTTTTCATTTTTTGAAGACTGGAGGCTCGAAAACACACTTTTTTTACCTTTTTCCAAACTGCCACGTGCCAACTCATTATTTTCCACTTGACCACTATCGACCCATTTTCAAACCACATCTTTGACCCATGATAAATTTTGCATCCGAACTTTGTTTTTAACGTTCTTGGCATCGTCGGAAAGATATCAAAAATCTCTATAGTGTGGTAATGGTTTAGGGAGGTTTAAGAAACTTCCAAAATCTGAAAAATCCTCCAAATCAACTGGTTGAAAATGTATTCTGTAATTATTTTGAAAAGCGTTCATGTAAAGTAATTAAATGATAAACAATTTACTTGAAAATAATGGGAAAATGTAATTTAGTTATAATTAGCAGAGATATACCTTCCAGTACCAATTAAAGGCAACATGCAGAGGCATTTCTCTTCAAGTAATCTTTGTTTCACATACCTTGTTGTTTTGATTTCAGAGTAGTGCTCAAAAGTAAATGGTGGAGATATTCTCAAATGGTCAATAGACTTAACTCAGGATAATGATGCGAAAGTCAAAATCTTGGTTTCTCAACATATCCAATATTTATTGTTGCTTTAGGAAAAGTTAATCCTTCATACTTATGTATGGTAAGTGCCCAAGCCATTTTTAGTGAAACCTGTTTATGATTGCCCCTTATTACTGGAAATACCAGAACTGATTTAGGATTTATTGGATCCCATGCAAGACTAATATAGTTTTCAAATTCTACTATTATAGACATGGGCAAGCATGGCGGTTTAGAGCCAGCAGTATAGATAATGTTTTGTATAGTACAAAGAGAATCATTCACTAATCCAGTTTCAATGCACAAATTGCATAGTAACTTAACACGTTGACCTATACATAAAAGAAATTCATTATCCAATTGGCCATCATCAACATATTCTAATCATCAGTGCCTTATATATTTAGCAACACTCTATGCAATGGGCCTAGATAAAAAATTAAGAATTTTCTTGTTATGCAAATGAATAAATTTGTTAGTTGCATATAATTGGATTACTGAATCAAAGTATTCCCTTATGCCCTAACTGAGGCATGCATTTATATGTTTCATGAGTGTTTCTCAATCATGAAAATAAGGTTTAGCATTTCTAATGTTTTTCAACATCATATGGAAGATGATTTGTTGTGGATCATTTCCTTGTTGTCGAAATATTGCATCTAAGGTAATAACAATGTTGAAAGTGTCCCGAAGTCATCTCCCAATTGTGCTTCCTGGAATTGGTGTAAATTGACCCATATAAGTGGAGATAAATGTAAGTATTCATGATTATTATAAACGAAAGCAAATTACAAAAAATCCATAATATGTGGAGGGAAGAAACACGACGTAATCTTATCGACATATATATGAACGTCCATTACAAGTAGTAGTTAAGCAAGATCGCCAACAAGAATCATTGATCTACGTCCAAATGGTTCAATTTCTCGACATATTCATCTGATTCTTCATCAGGGATGTAGTAAAATCTTGGTCATACGCGGACTATAGATTTTTGTTGTCAAATTTTCCATTGTTCCTTTTTACGGTTTTGATAATAAGACCATGACTTTGCAACAACCAACATTGGAATATTTTTTAATTATGAAGGACAATGTACGTAAGCATGGGGTAAGTGCAGTAAGTTGGGGGACAATTAAGTGGACATCAAATCCTAAATTTTACATCAAAAAGGCAAAACATCAAATTTAGTCTTCCGTAGACTTGAACCATGCCGAAAAATAAAAAATATTTCATAAAAATGGTACCATCACATAGGGGAGACTGTTATCTTTGTAGAAGTATTGATTTTAAAGTGAATAGAATAGGATAAATATCATTTTATAATTTTTTACTAATAGTAGGTCTTTAAGACACTTTTTCTCATGAATGTTTGTCTACGTTTAAGACTGCAAATTTTGTTTCACTTGTCAGAATATGATAAAAATTATACCATCCCAACTGTGGTGAAATTATATACATGTTAAAAAAAATTATTTGATTTCAATATTTTTTTATGAAGTTATGGCAGGAAAATGAAAAGTGCTCTATTTTCTTTATGTTTTCAAACCACTTTCACAGAAAAAATCATAAAAAATAAAATATTGCTCAAAAAAAATACAAAATAAAATATATCCCAAGAAAGATAGCGGCATCTAACTTCTCACCAAAGGAAAAATATATATATCAATTTTTGGTCATCCAAATCGCGGGCAAACAGACTACAATCTTATAGGCATTTTAAAAAAAAATACCAAGTCATTGAATTTTGAGTGTTTAATATAGCTAAACTTTTCCATTTTAAAAAAAAAATAATAGTTTAGAAACTATATTCAAGATGCTATGATTCATATTCATATAAATGTTTTCTAATTTTGAGTGTATGCATTGCTAATAATCCCTCCAAGTTGATATTATGTTGTTATTTGCAATATGACGTCCACTTATGACCCCATTTTTGTGAAGGACGATGTATGTAAGCATGTAAAAAAATTTAATCAGATGAATCATCCTCAAATATTAGTTAGAAACGTCTATAGACTCGTTGACCAAGACTAAGAGTAATAAATTTTCTGCTACATTCCACAAGCGGTAGTTTTAATAGCATATGACATGTTTCTTGGGTACCAATATCATGCTCTGCTACTGTGTCTGTAAGAAATTTTTTGGTATGCACACAATGTCAGGTCTTGGGAATGGTTGTCAGCAAAAACATGTGTCAACATATCATGATAATTCTCTAAACTTTTTTCTGCTTTTGCAACATACTTTGCAATGTAATTCAAAACAACTCGGCAGGAAAGGATAGGTTGATAATCTATGTTTTCTCTCCATAGTGAAATCATATCAGGATTATGTACATTGATTCTATCACCATTATTTACTGGAAGATATTTTTTTTGGCCTTTCTCATCTTTGAAATTTTTTGATTTTATCTGAAACTCCTACTGAGCTTTATATCGACAAACATTTATGGACCCTTTTTGCAAGCATGTATCCAAGGTGCACTTCATATGTCGCTCAACACGATTAACAATTTCTTCATAATCATGTCTTATATCATACTTCAATCTTTTTTTTGTGTCCATCAAGCAATGGTCATCATTAACAGATCTTGAAAATTGGTTATTCCTTTTATGTTCTTCTCTTGGATTCCAAGCATTAATAAAATTATCATAATATGATTTTTCCTTTTCAACTTGCGAGGGATCATTCTAAACCATCTTTTCGGGATTTTAAGCATCCTTGATCCAAACAAACATATGTCTATTAATTGATGATCGATACTGCCATTTATTTTTTACAGAAAGTGGACAAATATAGTAACCACATTTAAGTGTCTAACATGATGAATATATATGAATTCTGCATCGAATAATTTGAAATAAAATTTATTGAACATATTATATTTTACATGAATGAAGAAAAGAAAGAACATACCTTGACCAGATGTCTCTTGTACCGAAGTGGTTGATGAGGACCTCATCAATGAAAATATTGAAGTGGTGGTGTATATACATAGCAACAATATGTGGATAGGTAACAATATTTGTATTCCTCCATTGGTAATAATTTGCAGCATTAGTTGGGGACGAGCTAGGCATGACTCTATGTAGGTCTAGCCATTTGGTATCTATAGTGCTTAATGTAATGAAGAATTTTGGGCACCCTAAATGTATAATCATGTCTATTAATTCATTTTTACATGTTCTCCAATATACCCCAATCCCTTTAATATTTGCTTCATAATGCATTACTTGATCTGGAAGCTTGTCATTTTGCATCTCTTGAAAATGGAGGAAAAGATTTTCAATAGTAGTAGGTATATTGTCACCCACATTTTTCTTCACAAACAATGACATTGTGGTTTGCGTTCAGTGCCTAAAGATACGATTCAATAAGAAATAATTGAATCTTGGAGGGCTAGCAAATCTGTTATCATGGTATTTCATCAAATGTAGAGCATATTCATGAATACGTAATTTTTTTATTCAAGGTTGTAACCATTTTGCTTACCCATTTGGAAATAATGTAGGGAAATCCATGTCGAACAAAACTTCAGTGTTATATTCATTAACTGGAGATAACCCAATTGTGGACCAATCTATTTTGTCAATCACCCCTGGTCCTTCATTTTCAATGATGTTTCTTACTGCTTCCATTTCATGGCCCGTATTTCCCATTATGACTACAAAAGATGATTTTTGATGTTGATTTTATTCAATATTTGTTGTTGCAGATTCTTCAACAAGCTGATCCATATTATCATTGTCTTCAATGTTTGACTCAATAAATTGGAGGCTTTGAGATATGTTTGTTTCTTCTTCATGCAGTTATGAAATTTTAACATTACATAATTTGAAATCCTTGTAGTATATATCATTTTTGATTTTATATCAGAGTGCATCTAATACATGATATCTCTTTACCAAATAATCATAGTGTTTTGAGTGACTTCCATGTCTTCTAACGATCAAAATATCTAGGTCCCAAACACGTCGAGGAATACATGTAGCAATTGAAGTTATGTCTTGTGGAAAACTTATTGTATGCCTCCTTATACTCGTAATGGCCTCCTTGTGCATGGCTTACTTGTATTATTGGATTGAAATGAGAAACAAACATCTCTTCAAATTGCATGAGAACTTGTAGAACATATGGTTGCAAACCAAGGTCCATATTATTCCATGATGAAAAGTGATGAACATTACGTTCTGAGTAACATCTTGTACAAATTGGTCCTGCACTTGTCATTTTGAATTTGATTCTAGGGTATGCCTCTTTAAAAAGAGTACATAGTTCAACATATTTTCCAGTTCATCCAATCTTTGGCGAAATGACCTTTGAATGGACATAATGTTTGAAGATAATTTTATTCGTGTTTCCAAAGCATTCGGTAAATCACATGTGTTATGAGTCATATTGAGGTTTTGTACCTCAAAATTCCTTATAGTAAATACAAGATTTTGAAGGAAATCAATGGAAACACAAGGGTTTGTTTGAGGGCTTAGAAACATGAGGGAATTAATATTTTGTGCACTTAAAAAACCAACATCAATTCAATGAATGTATGGAGGATTGTACACTTGTTGGAATTTAGACTTCCCTTTGTCTCTTGTTGCAATGAATTCTATGGTATTAATGCCAACATTATGCTAGATAGTCGAGTAATGAACAGAAGTAGTATTACATGTTCCCTCTTTTGGATACAAGTGAGGTGCCATCATAAAATCATTTTCCTACTCTTCAAGTTGTATCGACATGCAATTTTTCTCTAACAACTGAGTTCTAGATGCACATAGTTTTCTTCTTCACCTATTTATTTCTTCTCTTCGTGCATGATACCTTTATTTTTTCTTTCTATTTATCTCTCATGTTTCCTCTTGATATATTTCTCTTCTATGTCTATTTATTTCTTCACGCCTCTCTGCATAACGTGCACACCGAGTGAAATTTGTTTTTTTGTTGAGGTGGGAACACAATAATTTCCTATGTTGCAGGGTTCTCACACTGTTATTCACTACATAAATGGTTTTTAGGAATATTAATGTAGTTTGGATCATAGTAACATGCAATAACATTAGTCAGATCTATTGGATTGACCACATTATGATGGGATTGATATCTTTCAGTTTTTGTTGACGTGACAGATTCAGAAATAGTAGCATCTGGGTCTGACATCTACAATAGTAATAAAAAAAATCAATAATAATGATAAGTATAAAAAATGCCACATAAAACAATCAAGTATTATATAATTACAAACATACATAAAATTCTAGATTGCAATCACACTAAAAATAGTGAATAAGAGCTTAACTATGCAAATAAGGACATAAGTAAGTAGATAGAAAATTCCATGGTCAAATATTCTAAATTTTTCAAATATTACAAGGCTATAAACAAATCAAAGTAAGTGGCGAAAACCTAGAAGGAAGGCCACATCTGGGTTGGAAATTTCTCTTTCACCATTTCCCCCAAGCTTATTGCTAAAGTTTCCGGTTTGTCCATGGAAGGAAGGAGCATTTTCAAACCTAATTCAAACTACAGCCTGGAGATTGAATGTTTCATGCAAGGTAAGGGTGTTCCTGTCTCTCTCCATAATGGTTATGCTAGAGGTAATTTTCCCCGTCCTTATGGGGAAATTACTCAATTAATTATGGCCTATATTACTCTTGAAGGGCATTCCAAAGTGATCTATAGGTACCACTTTCCCATGTTGAACCATGTTAGAAACAACAAGCCCTCCAACTTCCCATATTTTTTGTTCTCCTCTTTGTCCAAATCTATATCTCAGGTTGAGAAAGGTACTTTCTCATTGCTGTTGCATCAAGGTATCATTAAAGATATGCTCAGACTGGGAACTCCCCTCATTGAAAAAAATGAAAAATGGGGGGCCTCTTTGGGCCTAAAGAATGATTCCTCATAATGGAATACTGAAAGCCTAGATGTTAAGGGGGTTATTGTTAGTGAGGCTTTGACTGCTATGCCCATGGAAAAAAGAACTAGATCCCACCTTACAAATGTCGTCCTCAAGAAGTAGTGCAGGGAGGAGAAGGTTTCGGCTACGGCAGAGAAGGTGGATGTTTTTTTGGAGTCATAAGAGATTCAGGAAGATAAGTCTGTTCATTATACTCCTAGTGAATTTCAGGAGGAAGAAGACTTGGAAGGGGATCACAGTGAGGAGATGGAAAGTGGGAAAGACCCTGAAGCTTCTGAGGGAAAGAGATCAAAGAACTCGAAGGAGGATATTGAAAGCCTACATGCCCTCAAAACTGCCCAAAATAAACTCTTTAATGCTCAAGACTGTGCGGTCAAATCCAATGTTTTTATGAGGGAATTTGAGAATTATAGGTTAGACACTGACATTAACAGACATAATATTGGTATGGTGTCTATGGACTTGAGGGATTTGAATGTAAAAATGGAGAAGTTGTCTTCTATTGTTCTGAGTGAAAAATTAAAAAATGCTAATGAAAGAAGCCTGGCTATGGAAAATGAAATTTTGAAGATGAAGGAAATTATTCTTCATATCAGAGATGTTCACATTCTCAATGTTAAAAGTACCATTCATCACCTTAAAATTCTTGCTGAGATGATCCATTTTATGGAATTAGCTAAGGAGAAAGAAAAAGAAGGAAATGACCCCAAAGTACAGACCGTTGAGCCGAACTACAAGTATTGGAAGGCCATTATAGCCATCCTTGTCAAAGAATGGGATGGATGCATGAGTACTGTGGGGGAACTGGTAAAATATGGATGAAGGGGTTTAATCTCCTGAATTTTTTTTCTTACTTTTTAAGACTCTGTTGCTTCCTAAGTTTTATGATGTTAGTTACTCAAACCCTTGTTGTTAGTTACTCTTCCATGGGTTATCTATGTAGTTTCTTTTTTATGGTTTGATCTGTTTCTCTTTTGGTTTTGTATGGGCTTTAATGGTTTAGCCCTTAGCCTTCGTGGTGGTATGGTTGTAATATTTGTACGGGGTAGGGTCCCCTTAAGCATCTTTTACCTCTAATCAAAAAAATAAGTAACACTTAACATCATATTAAATAATAGATAAACTATACATAGAAAAGAAAATGAGATTTCAAATCAGGTCATGAATATAAAAAAAATACGACATAATTATACAAGATTTGAGACATTTAAAGGTGTAGGGAAATCCACACGCAAATATTATATATTTGTTATAAAAATTGGTGGCATAAAAATATCAAAATAGTATTTAATGTGAACATATACAACTTAGTTTATTACAAAAATGGGAAATACATATAAAAGTAAATGTACTCAAATATTAATAACTAATCCTATGATAATTTTACTCTCTAAAGAATAATCAAGTTTTTTAGTTTTGACAACATTAGATCTCAAATTAGGCAGATTGGTGAATGTGTCCATTCTCACATGTAAATTGAATGAATACTGATGGAATGCTATCATCTTCTTGAGATGACGTATGTGCAATAGATTTTCTTGAACACGGTCCAATGTTTCCTTTTCCGTTGCACCAAGTAATTCTTTAGCTGCATCATCAAAAAATGTATCCCATAAAGTTCCAGTGTGATCTACAATCTGAAATTTGAATAAGTACCCATAATCACATCCAGTGGAAACCATATCACATGTGGAGAAAATCCATTTTACTTCAAATATATTTATAGTCTTCTTCTTACATGGATTTCCTGTGTGCATCGATGGACAAGATGGATAAGTAAAACAATCCATTTCATCAATTAAAACTATAGTTCCTTTTAGTGATAACCAAAGTGGTTTTTCAAAACTAAGAGATCCACCAAATACTATCTCAGATACATTTATTTGGACAAAATTTCAAACCCCAAGTCCATCATGGCTTATTAGAGACCGACCACCATAAATTTTTCCATGTTCCTCACACTAATTTATCAAAACATTCACCTCTCCAATACTTGGATTTATAAACATCTTAGTATTTGATAGTGTCCCTAAATAATTTCTATAAAAATTAGTTATGCGTACACACTTGAAAGCAATAATAGGATGGGGACCCAAGGTAATGAGGTGTTGGAGTTCAAAACCTTCTATCATGGAGAAATCACCCTAGAGCGTAACATCAATGGTGTAATCAGATGTATTTGTAATTTGGATTTTCCTCTTCTTCACTTCTGAATTGTTCTTCATGAATAGTGTTCCAAGATCACTCGCAAAAACAAAAATTCCAATTACGTCTATCATTGTATTTTTCTCCAAGTTGCGGATTTGACTTATAAAAAAAGTGAAACTTGTTAAATGGAATAGATCCATTATAAACTGAAGAAGCTTCCATGTGTGACATGTCATGCAACAATATTTCACATTCATATGGGACATTATTAAATATTTTATCAGCCTTACGTAATCTCCCATTCAAAATTATATACACATTTCCAACTTGGATATTATCATAATTCTTATCCACTTGTTAACTTGGATATTATCATAATGATTATCCACTTGCTCATTGAAATGCACAGTCCATATTTTTTCTTCATCCTTATTAATGATGTTGAAGTTGAATACCTTTCCACTCCCCCTAGTGGTGTTAAATCTACGAATGTCTAACTTAAAAGTGGCTCTACCTTATATAGTCCATCCATCAAGAAACAGAGACAATGCTCCTATGGGAAATATGCAGACAATCAAGAAAAAGGGAAATAAAACGTTTAGATGATATAAATAACCAAAAATAATTGAAAAGGAAAGAAAGCATGCATATCATCTTTAAACATGAACTATATAATTACACCAACAAATATGATAAAGAGCCATATAAACTAAAATTAGTTGGTGAAAAGATAACACATGACACGAAACTTGACGATATTTTAAAGTTAATTTTTTTTTATTTTAAATGTGTGTGTGTGTGTGTGTGTGTGTGTGTGTGTGTGTGTGTGTGTGTGTGTGTGTGTGTGTGTGTGTGTGTGTGTGTGTCATATATATATATATATATATATATATATATATATATATATATATATATATATATATATATATATATATATATATAGGTAATGGCATAGTTTTATTTCAGTAAATATCAATATAGGAAATAAGGTAAATGAAATACTGCATGGGATAGTTATACCTTACACTTCCAAGAAGAAGTAGTACAAAAGTAATATAAACCAACAAAAAATCAGCCATATAAAAAACAAAGGAAAAAATGATATCTTATTTTCAAAGAAAAGACAAGAAGTGCATGGAAGGGTAAAATTTTAAATTTCTTTAAGTAATGTAAAAATTGTACATCTCGACAAAAACTATCTATTTTGAATCCTTTAGTGAACCATTGAATTTTTTGACTCCACGAATTTTTTTAGCTCTATCTAAACAATCTTTCTTAGATTTAGGATTTCGAACATTAATCTCGTTCTGAATCAACTCGGTCCCCAGTTCGTATTGAATTGCATGATGCACATTATCATAAATTAGACAAAAACCTCTCAAGTATGTTTTTTTGTATTAAACTTCAAAAGGAAAATCATATAAGGGTCAAGAACACCAAAAATTTTCATAAGGTCCTTGTTTATCTCCAATGCACTAAGTTTTGTCTTCTATGAAAGAAAAAATCAATCACAAATTGCTTTCTAAAATAATTTTCTTCACAATGAATTCTTTTCATAGACAATGTTCATGTCAACATGTCATGAGGTATTGGGATGTTTCACGAGTTCCTAGTCCTCATTTTATTCCAATATAGATGCACAAAAGAGAGAAACGTTAGGACAACACATCCCATCAACATAAAATGGAGGATATAATTTTGGGGAGGACACTAGTTAGGCTACTTTTAAAAAAATTCACATACAAAGTCTAACATCCAACTTGGGACGTGTTAGGATTTCTTCCTATGGAAATATTCCATCAGAAAATCCTATCTCCTGGTATAGAGCAAGGCACATGTAGCCCACACAACCAAGCTAGACAAAAGTCCAAAATATTTCTAACTGCCACAAAGTGCACTTTTTTTGTAAACATGCATAGGAAAACCCATACTTAATGTCTAGAAAAATCAATATCATAAATCAAACGCATAAAACTAATTGATGGCATGAGAGAACAAAAAACTATATTTCTACCAATTAATTCTAAATTTCTCTAAACAAATTAATTGCAGTTATCAATTAGTAACATAAAAATCCATTCTAGACAAAGTAATTAAAAATTTGTGCATTGGAAAATTTAGCCACAACAAAAAAAAATGTTATTAGAATACAAAAGGGTTAAATAACATTTTTTCCAAAGATAACAAGGAAGAAGAAATGATCTATTTGTAAAAGTAAAAAATAATCATAGTATATTTTCATGACATTTCTTAAATCCAATTAATTCAAAAATTCTCTAAAAAGTTAATTCTAATTATCAATTAATAACATATAAATCCATTCTACACAAAGTAATTAAAAATTTGTGCATTGAGAAAAAAAATGTTATTAGAATACGAAAGGGTTAAATAACATTTTTTTCAAAGATAAAAAGGAAGAAGAAATGATCTATTTGTAAAAGTAAACAATAATCATATCATTCTAATCATATTGTATGCTAAAGAAATTTCTTAAAGAAGTACACAACTACACTCTCTATGTCCTTTGTGTCTACCTGTGATTCTTGAGAAATGTTTGAGACAATGTTGTTTGTTAGCCCTACATGTAATTGTTTCTTGCAAGACAGGAAAAATTTATGAATAACAGGATTCGTAGAACCACTTGTAAAATTTAGCTACACTTGTCCCACCTTTCTACAAAAATAAATCCAAGTAATTCAAGAAATACATAAAAAAAGTTGAGCAAGAAGATGCATATTTTATAGGAAGGGAATAAGGATTATGAAGTTTCTTTGGCATTACCTATGGTGACTCCAGTGAAACAACCTAGGTAAGTCTATCATGATTTAGCTAATGAAAATTATGAACAATTTGATTCTAGACTCATAAGTCTAGTGATAAAGATTGGTTAGATTCTGTGAAAGTATGATATCTAAAAACCTACTAAACAAGTTTTACCCTCTCAAAAAATGAAAATTCATTACTTAGCTACCAAATCATGCATTATAAAATTCCTCGAGCCATGAAACATCTAAATAATACTCAATCAAAACAAAAATTGTTCAAACTATCCTCCAAATAACCCATTACTTGAGTTCCTTGTGTTGGTGCAAGGCTCAAAACTGATGAATATACATCATAGTATTTGATCATTCTTAGAAGTATGCAAAATGTTGTTAATCTTCTACATATATGGAATGACGGTTGAGTGTACCCCCTAAGTGAATTTATTGCAATGTCTATCAGGGTTTGCCTAGTGACATGCATTTCAATAACTAACTCAAAAGTAAAATGTAGATAAATTGATAGAAAGTAACCACCCCTTAACAAATAGTGATTTGAAAATAAGTAGAAAAGAGAATGATATCATCAGTAAAACAAATTCATCATTTAACCAAAAAAAATCAGCATGTCATAAGTGAGATGTAAAATTGTGACATGCTAAACAAGAATCCATTACAATAGAATTATATTAACTAATATAAACAAAGATTCATGAATTGACGTTTCTTAGAAAATAAGTAGAAATGAGATTGATATCATGAGCCTCTAACTAACAACATTTCAAGGTAATCGAAAGCCATAAAAATCATAGGTAGATTTTTTTAGGGTAAGCACTAAAATACTTCTACAAAGTTGGAAGCCATTAAATTTTCATCCAAAACACCTTTCAAAAATTTAAAATTGTAAGGATCAAATAAAAAAGCCTATGGAGAATAGGAAGCTATACGCACCCAATTTTGCACGTGTTACATTGTCGGAAAACAATTTGAAATCCCCTATGATGATTACTATCTTTTTCAATGGTGTTCAATCTCCTTTCCCTCTTTGTAACTTATATTTGTATCTTAGAATACTTTAATTATCCATTTCCCAATCTTTGTTAGCTTTCCACAGTGTTTTCCTTAGCTTTTAGCCTTAAGTTACACAACCTCTGGTCTACTTTGGCAGCAATTACGCAACCAACGATCTACCCTAAGTGGGGTGGTTGTGCAACCGCTACCCTATGCAGAATAGTGGTTTTGTTCATTTTGACCGAGACTTCCCAGGTGTGATTTAGACGCGTGTTAACTTCTTCCAACTCACCTTTTGTGCACATTTCTTAGTCAAATTGGATATTTATATGTTTGATATATGTGTACCAACTTCCTCTTCTTCCCTTGACTAATTGCAGTTAACTTCCCCTTTTTTGTTGTGATGTGGTAGCCCATGGTTGTCAAATGGATCCTATGTTCTATAAAAACCAAGCTTCTTCCCAAAGCATTGGTTGGAGATTTTTGTAGTGATTTGCACCATTATGTTGCAAAAATCTTGCAAGAAATTACACAACCTAGCACTATTCTCTTGCGTTCTTATTCTACTTACATTTCTACCATATTTTTAGTAAGCCACCATTGCTCCAACACCACCTTCCTTGCTTCTTATGTATTACCAGCACAACCCTTTGGACTCACGTGAACATTGAAGTTAGAAAACAAACTATTTATGTGGAATAACAACACCCCCAAATTTCCCGGTTTGAGATGGGGCATTCCGTGTGATTGCATAACATTGAACTATCGTGAGTGTGGAACATTGTGAAATGGGATAGATCTCTCGAGAAGGTTGGTTCCTACTCGTAACCTACCTGCCACTAACTACTCCAAGTGCAATCCAAACTACTACTAACCTTAAACTACAACTTTAAGGGGACATGAGTAGAAAGACTGCATGAAAGAAAAATCCTACGCTAAAGCGGTGATACACTAAGAAAGGAGTGCTAATCACTAGTCCCAAGCCCTGTAAAATGGAGAAAGGGTGATTTTTGGGAGGTTGGATAAGATGCAACACAAAAAAAAAATCACACCAGTGCACTAAGGGGAGGTTGGACAGCTACAACACAAACCCGAAATATAAACAATATTCATTCTTGAATGAGCATGACAAAACAAACCTTGTAATGAACGAGAAATGCACAAATCCTACGAGAACAAGAGAGGTAAGATGCAAACAACAAAACATAGATTTTATACAAGATAAAACACATATATGTTTATTGCTCTACAAAATTTTACACAGTAAAATGTTGTAGAAGGAAGAGGCATGAAGCCATTACAGTGTTTGAAGGAAGGCTTGAAGACCCAAGAGAAATGGGGTGCATGGGAGAAGAAATATGATCAACATTTTTTATGTGCAACCCCTTACATATTTATAGAATAAATTGAGAAGAGGGAAGAAATCCCGAAATCACTTTGAAACCCATAAAAATCAATTGTTTAATCCTATAATGATTGTTTGGAGATATCCAAAATCTTTGTTTTCATTAATGGTGTTGTATTGTGCTTAAAGGCACTTGTTGTGATTACACCTCATGTCTAATCTAGCTCTTGTAGACTCGTGATGACCCTACTTCTCACCAAACTCCATTAATGGCCCTCACCTACCAATGTAATGTTTTCCATTTTCAGAGGTCTAGAAAATTTGAAATCCGAAATTGATGTTCCCATGCTGCAGATCCCAAAATTAATTTTTCAATGACTTTAAATTTTCATGAAATGATGGATTACATTGGAAGATATGCCCATTCTTTCCCTGGGTTTTATACTAGATTGTTTCCTCATTTAACCTCCTAAGAACTGATTTTAACCATTACCATCGAATTCCTCATTGTAAATCCTTTCTAGAAAGCATAAGTTTGTTAAAAATGGTTAAGAACTGACCAAGTTATGATGGTTTGAAATTGGGGCCTGGTTTAGGGTTTCATTTTCTCCTCGAGCTCTATCAAGCTCCTTCCTTCAAGCATCAAGCTATTTTCTTTGCCACCAAGTTGGTTTATATTCTATGCACCGATGAGCTCTTCTTTCACACTACATGTCAGCTCACCTAATTTATGTTGGGGTTAGCACAAGGTTGTACATATTATATATCATATCTAAGCATGCATGCAATAAAAGTGGATATTCCACCAAAAGAAATATACAGAACTAGAGATATAAATCAACACCATATTTAACATTGTTCACCTAGTGTGGGCTACATCCACCAAGAAACAAGAAAATCTATTATCCAAAGCTTTCACAAGATATATAATTGAAGATTTACAATATTCCACACCTCTTAGATGTATAATACTTTCTTTATCTCAAACTTCTCCTTCTTCTCCAAGAATTCTCTCTCTCACAATTATTCTCACAATAATCATTAACTCGCAATCCTCTTACTTCTAAACCTTAGCTTTTATGTTTATAAAGGAATATACAAACTTAGGGCACTTAGCCATGCAATTACAATAAATAGATCTACTTTAATGCTAAAATTAAATCTAATTCCTGAGAGTTAAATAAAAAAACTCTCACGTAGGTAACGGATGCCGATTAGCCTTAACTGAAGCCAATTCCTCCTTTCCTGACCGATGTCGGTCATAGGTGACCGATGTCGGTTACTGTATTTTCCTGCAAGTTTCATATTACATGTGTAAACTAAAGTAATTGAGCTCCAAAACTCAACAATCTCCCACTTGGAGATAAATTACTACACTATACATGTACAACGTCATTCTTGGATCCTTCCTTAGCTTTGTTTCTTCCTCTTCAAGTCTCAAACGCAAAGACCAATACAAGTGGAGTGTAGCTCCAAGTTCTCTTTTGATAATGGCTTCATTAGCATATCCGTAGGGTTTTCACTCGTATGAATCTTTTCTAATTTTAGTCCTCTATCCTCCAATACCTGTCAAATGAAGTGATACCTCAACTGAATGTGTTTTTTTCTAGAATGAAATGTTGAGTTCTTTGCCAAATGAATTGCACTCTGACTGTCACTGAAAAATTTACAATCATCTTACTCCTTTCCCAACTCTTCCATGAACCTGCTCATCCATATCATCTCTTTGCTAGCCTCTGTAACTTCAACATACTCTGCCTCTGTAGTAAAAAAAGCCACAACCTTCTGTAATCTCAAAATCCAGCTAACTATTGTCCCACCTACTGCAAAAATATATCCAATAGTGCTCCTTCTTCCATCCAGATCTCCAGCAATATCCGAATCAACATAGCCGCATAAAGAAATATTCAAACCTCCATAACATAACTACATGCTAGATGTCCATTTCAAATACCTGAGAATTTATTGGACTGGTTTTCAATGCTCTCTAACTGGATTGGCCATAAATCTACTCACAACTCCCACTTCCTGTGCAATGTCTGGTCTAGTACAAACCATATCATACACAAGACTCCCATTTGTTGAATCATATGGTACACGTGTCATGTATTTGACCTCCTCATGTGATGAAGGACACTGATATTTTCTCAATTTGAAGTGTCCTACCATAGGTGTACTTACAGGTTTTGAATCTTGCATGTTAAACCTTTCCAACACCTTATTGATATAAGCCTCCTAAGAAAAATACAATTTCTTGTTCTTCATGTCTCTATGTATTTACATGTACGTATTCTTTTTGCAGCTCCTAAATCCTTCATAACAAAAGTGTGAGCTAGATTTCCCTTAAGCTTGCCAATGTCCTACATACTAGATCATAAAATAAACATATCATCCATATACAGTAACAAAATAATATAGCTCCCATTTTCAAGCCTTTTGAAATAACCACAATGGTTAGATTCACATCTCAAATAACCATGCTCATGCATGAAACTATCAAGCCTCATGTACCATTTCCTATGATTTTTCTTGAGCCCATATAGACTCTTTTTCAACCTACACACTAATTTTTCCTTACTATTGACTTCATACTCAAGTGGATGCTGCATATAAATCTCTTCATCCAAATCACCATGAATGAAAGAAGTCTTCACATCTAGTTTCTCTAAAGGAAAATCCTCTACCACAACTAAAATCAATACAATACGTATGGAAGTCATTTTAACAACAAAAGAAAATATTTCACCAAAGTCAATACCTAGTTTCTGTGTAAATCCCTTTATTACAAGCCTTGCCTTGTATCTTTTCTATCCACCCTCTTCTTCCTTGATCTTGTAAACCCACTTGTTTTGCAATGTCATCCTCTTACTTGTTGGCAACTTAACAAAATCCCAACGCTAGTTTTGTTCCAAGGAGTCCATCTCCTCATCCATGCCATGCTCCCACTACACGTGGTTCTTATCATGCATTGCTTCTTCAAATATTTCTGGTTCACCATTATCAGTTAATAATAAATAAGATAGAGAAGGTTTAAATATTTCCAGAGGTTTACTTACCCTTTGTGACCTTCTCACATAAATTTGGGGTACCGGAGGCTCATTCTAGACCTCTTGGACATTTGTTTCCAATTCTGATAGTGACTGATATCGGTCATCTGTAATTGACATCAGTTCTGCTAGCTGATGATGGTTTGGATTTTCTTTAACCGATACCGGTTCAGCTGGCCGATGTCGGTCAAGGGTCAACCAACACCAGTTATTGTGTAACCATGTAGGTATGACTTTTAAATCTGAGAGTTCATTTTCATTCACAAAATTTTCAACCGGTTCGTCCTTGGGTACCAAAATTTTATTCTTGTACATTCTCTTTTCATTTCATTCAATGTCACGACTCCTAATAATTTTAGAATTCTCTAAATCCAAAAAATGGGTTTAGAAATCACCAAATCCATAACCAATGAAAGTGCATCTCTTGGATTTTGCATCCAACTTTTTCCTATTTTCCTTATCAATATGCACAAAAGATTTTAAACCAAAATATTAAGAAAAGAAAGATCTACCTCTTTTCTGGTCCAAGCTTCCTCTGGTATTCCTCCATCTAGTGAACTTAAAGGCCCACAGTTAATTAAATAAACCGTTGTATCAACAGACTCTTCCCAAAATTGCAAGGGCAATCCAGAATGTATCCTCATACTTATAGCATGTTTCATGATTGTCTTGTTCATTATTTCTACAACAGCATTCTCTTGTGGTGTTCTTGGAACCGTACTTTCTCTACGTATTCCATTCACTGAACAAAAATTAGTAAAAGCCTTGCTACAGTATTCACCACCATTTTCAGATCTAAGGCATTTTGAATTTGAATTTTATTCATTCTCAACAAGGGATTTTCCATCTTTTAAAAGTCTCAAAAACATGAGATTGATGTTTAATACAATAAACCCATACCTTTCTTGTGGCATCATTAATGAAAGTAACATAATACTGGGATCCTCCATGAGAAGTTACCTGGGATGGTCCCCACACATCTGAATGTACAAGCTTCACTTTCTACTCCTTATTAGTTGCCCCAACTTTGAGAAATATCACTCTCTTTTTATTTCCAAAGATACAATGCTCACAGAAATCAAGATCTAAATCTTTCAAATATGATAACTTACCCTTAGCCTTTAAGATATGCATTCCTTTTTGACTCATATGGCCCAACCGATTATGCCACATGCATGCATCTGAATCTAAAGTAGATAAAAAAGAAAAGGAATCAGTAACATAGGTAGATAAATATAAAATTCCTACCTTATTACCTCTTGCCACAACAAAGGCACCCTTGGCGACTTTCCAAGAGTCTGTTGTGAACGTAACCACGTAACTAGTTTCACCTAGTTGCCCTGTAGAAATAAGATTCCTCTTGAGGCTCGGCACATGCTTCAAATATTTCAGATATTTCAATACTTACTCTTTACCAGTAATATTGCAAGGTTCATCATTAACCAAATAAACATGTCCAAAATTTTCCTAGACATAATTTCTGAAACATCCCTTATTAGGGGTTGCATGGAAAGAAGCTCCTGAATCTAAAACTCATGATTCTTTTATATTATCTAAAGAAAGAATAAGAGCATCTTGCATTACCTCTGTTGTAATATTTATCCTCCTTATTTGACTCTTTACTTTTGTCTGGGTGTTGTTTCTCTTTATCCTTTGACCAACAATATTTCTTTGCATGTCCTTTCTTTCCACATTTCCGATAGGTAATTCCCTTACCTCTGGATTTAGATCTGCTATGCGTTGAATTTGATTTCCCATTATTCTTACTCTTGGATCTCTCCTTCTTCCTGCCTCTTCTTTCTACATTCAAAGCATTCCCAATTGATTATTCCTATGTACTTTTCCTATGAATTTCTTCATTCAAGATTATACTAACCACATCATCAAATTTCAAAATATTATTAGCAAATGTTGTATTACTAACAACCATTACCAAGTTATCCCAACTATCAGGAAAATAACATAAGAATAAGAGTGCTTTCACTTCATCATCAAATAGAATATCAACCGATTTTAACTAATTTACAATAGATCAAAAATCATTCAAATGAATAGATGCAGATCTACCTTCATTCATCTTAGAACTAAATAGTTTCTTCATCAAATAAACTTTATTTGAAGCACTAGGTTTTTCATATAAATTATCAAGATATTTCATTAACTCTACCATAGAAATCACTTCTGTAATATTGAAAGCCACAGATGCTATCGAGCTCAATATTATAAATCCCAAAGCCTTTCTGTCAAGAATCTTCCATTCTTCATCAATCATCTTCATAGGTCTAATATTTTCATCCAACGGTAAGTACAAATCTCTTTGATATAGATAATCCTCAATCCGCATCTTCCATAATTGATAATTTCAGCCATCAAACTTCTCTACCTTGTATTTTTTTTCTTCCATTGTTGTAGCTCCCACTCAATCAAAAAACCCTCAGTGAGTAAATATGTCGACACACAAAACCCTGAAACAAAGCTTTGATACTAGTTGTTTGAGTTAGCACAAGGTTGTACAGATTATATATCAGATCTAAGCATACATGCAATAAAAATGAATATTCTACCAGAAGAAGTATATAAAACAAGAGATATAAATCAACACCAGATTTAACGTGGTTCACTTAGTGTGGGATACATTCACCAAGAAACAAGCCAATCTATTATTCAAAGCTTTCACAAGATATACAATTGAAGATTTAAAATCTTCCACACCTCTTAGATGTACAATACTTTCTTTTTCTCAAGCTTCTCCTTCTCCAAGAACTTTCTCTCTCACAATTATTCTCACAATAATCATTAACTCACAATCCTCCTACTTCTAAACCCTAGCTTTTATGCTTATAAATACATATACAAACTTAGGGCACTTAGCCATGCAATTACAATCAATAGATCTATTTTAATGCTAAAATTAAATCTAATTGATGAGAGTTAAATAAAACACTCCCGTATAGGTAACCGACGCTGGTTAGCCTTAACCAATGTTAATTTCTCCTTTCCTGACTAATGTCAGTCATAGGTGACCAATGTCGGTCCCTCCATAACCGAATCCAGTTACTATATTTTCCTATAAGTTTTATATTACATACTAAAATGAAGTAATTGATCTCCACAACTCAACAATTTCCAAGCGCCAACTCACCAGATTAACTCCCACCTATCGCTCACCACATCCAATGTGACTCAACTTCTAATGCATGACTTGGTGAAATGTTTTAATGTGTTACTGAGGTTGCATGGTTTTCATATTTTTAGAACACCTCTTTTCAAGATTGGCTCACCCACCGCTTCGCAGTCCATGTGTTTGCCAAGTCCAAAACCAACCCCTAAAGACACCACATTGTCCCATGCCACCCACCTTTTCACGTTTTTGGCTTTTCGGGATTGGGGGCTTTGGATGTTTTACATTGTTCTTGGCAAAAACATTGCTTCAACTTCTGAACGTGTTCCTCTATAAACCCTGAAATTGACTTGGGCCCTCCGCGTTGACTCCCAAAGTCACCTTTTGCCATTTTGCCCCAACACACTGCAAGCTTTGGGGCCTTTATCCTTCGAGCTCTCCACCGAGCTCACTTCGAGATTTTGACTATCTCATCCCTGAAATAACTCACCCCAAACCTTTGAAGTGAACAACCTCTAAAATCTAAAAGACTTTGGACTTTGGGCTTTCATTCCCCTTTTTTATTAGCTCGACCTCCAAGCCATTTTTTGCAATTTGCTTGGCCGACCATGAGCCTTCCTCCTTTCCTCCATTTCTGAAATCGAGCCTTCAACCACAAAATTTTTGTAATCAACTCTAGCTTGCCACTTCAAATTAAATTCGTATGGCATTTCCTTTCTACAATTCCCTTTCCTTGAACAATCTCGAGGAGCTCCATCTTTCTTCTCTACCTCGTCATGACTTGTTATTTACTCACAGCCTTACCTTCACATCCATGGATAAAAATTTTAGTGCATTTTCTGAGCTCGGTCTGATATTTTCCCTATGACTCGGATTCCATCATCCATTGCCTATGTTGATTCCTCCACTTGAGCCTATCGTTCCTAGCAACTCGGCCCTAAAATCGACTCGCACTTCCACATGCACTATTCTCGATCTAGTTTGGCTCGGCCCCACAGCTACCTCCCTAACTTGACTCACCGAGATACTCATCGAGACACCACTAGCTCGCCCAATTTCAAAACAATCTCCCAACTCACCGAACTACTTTTCGAGTAGCTCGACAAGCTGTTTTTTTAACTCGTTTTTCCCTTAAGGCCAAAAATGGGATTTTTCCTTTTATGAAGTTCGTTTGCAGATTTTTTTGCATTTTCTTTCTAAGAGAAGGGAAAAGAATTCCCAGGACATAAAAATGTTTAATTTCTCCATCATGAGTCATTTTTCACCATTTTTGAGGTTGGAGACCATTTTTTGCATTGCAATGGGTCCATGAGCCCAGTATGATCTTGAATGGCCTGATTTAGCTTGAATACTCCAAAATACTTACAATTTCTTCTGAAGACTTTGGAAACACCTGTGGCCTGTTTGCAACCTATGGGGCCCACTTAGGAGCCTGCGACCATTCTGAGAACTTGTTAGAGAAACTTACCCACAAGAGGAAAAAATTGTCAACAATTTGGTGACTCACAGGGAAATTTACCTGCTAGATTTTCTGAACCAGTAACCTAGGCATATCCATTGGGCACAGAGTCACTCTAAACATGCAAATTGATTTTGAACTTAAAGAAACTGAAACCCGGAAACCACCTGCAATAGTCGAACTTGAACTGCTAATTACATTCTCAAATTTTTATAAGATAATCTTTAAAATAAGATTTGTGAGAGTATAAAATTACCTTAATTGAATATTTTCACCTGTTCCTTTCTTCAACCCTTTTCTGCGAGACTAAGATAGACTATCCCCAAACCTAATTATGCCAAGTATGAAGCACACAACTGATGATTTCTTGGCATATATTGCATGCTATAGAGTTTTGAATAAGCCAATTTTCAATGTCTTACGTCATGAAACTCTATTAAATTTGGATTTTCTCCTTTCCCTGAAAGTTCCACTCTTTGACATACTCTTCAAGGATCTTTTCCTGATTCGACGGAGATATTGGAAGTTCGCTTGTGATTGGCCTTGAAGGATTCAAAGAATGAATATTCATTAAAATCAATCCTTAACCTGATTTTAGTTTCTCTGCATTTGTTTTCCTTTAACACTGTAATTGTTTCCCACAAGTATGAACCTTTTGTATGTGGGAGGCCTACTGAAATAGCATGTACCATGCTGGAGAAACATGGACAAAAAATATGTATAGAATGAGAAAATCATACATGCCCAAGTAGACATACATAGTGTGCCTAAGCACTTGTGATGTTGAAAACAAATCATACTCCTACCCTACAATAACTAGAGAGAGAAGGTTTCAAACAAATCTTTACATTGGTTATGAAAACTATCTCCCCTTTCTTACAACAAGAAGCCATGCAAATGATTTGATACTAGTCATGGCTGTACACATGAGTGTAAATCTGATATAGCAAAAACCTTCCACCCATGTCATTAAGGTATAAACCAGAAACCAGACTAATACCTGTTCGGAATGATTCACCTCAGGCTCCTAGAGATTTTTTAGTTGATGTAGACGATCCTTAACACTATGAAACTCACCCTCATGCTCGGGGATGAACATGACTGGTTATGGCAACTCTATTTATAGTTTTAACGAAGCTGGATACCTGATGGGGCATGACCTGAACTGCCGAATGTGCCTGGTGCTTTTACTTTCAGTAAGAAAGCCTTCATGCAGGCTTTCCTAGGAAAGGTGACTGTCTGTAATTTGGTTTTCCTCCTTTTACACATCTACAAACAACTGATATATCACCTTGGTTAATGGTATGGAAATGATGACGTTCTCTTGCTCTCTCCCATCCTCTTCCTGGATTATGATTGATTCGTCGGCAAGCTTAGGTTCTTTAATTGACAATAATAAACCTTCAATGATCGCATCCTCATCAAGGCCCTATGAATCTGATCCAATTTAATCTACTTCAAGAAGGCTACTATGGACAGAAGGTTCCTCTTAAATGTTAACTTCCATGGTAAGAGGCTCTTCCTTTTGAAAGATAGACAGTGGGGTAGCAAAGGTTGTGAGCTCTATCGGTTATTCCTCACCGAAGCATTCCTTTAAGTCAGATAGGCATTCAAACTCCACCAAGTGTTCTTCCTCCTCCATGGAATCCTTTATGTTTGTAATTTTCTCATCAATAGTTACCTCATCCTCAAACATGAAGTTTGAAAGTTCAAACTTGTCTTCAAAATCAAAACTTTTTAAAAATGAAGGGGAAGAGACGATTGCAATTCTCTCCATCACCTACTTATTGTTTAATCCTTTTGAACCTGAAAGGTCTCTATCCGTAATATGAGACTTTTCTTGGTTGGTTTCAACTAATGATGACTTTGGTATGTCCATGAAATATTTAAACAAGGTTGCAAGCTCAAGGCATGTAGGGAAATGGGGATTGTTGCATTCCTCTACAATTCCTTGCACACTTGGGAACTTTTCTTCATTCACTTACACATTCCTCTTTTCTCACACATCATGAGCTGATTTTTTTTTCTTCTTCTTCTGCATATGTCAGTTGTGATGGGTTAGCAAGTCCTGGAAGGATAGTGTCAATGTGGAAACTACATTCAAAACAAGTAGACAGTTGGTCATCATCCTCTTGTTCTTTCTCTGTTTCAGTTGCAAAACCATTCTGCACTACCTGTGGCTAGACCTCACCCTTCTCTGTAGGCTTAACCATCAAGGGGATTTTAGTGATTCCGAACCTGAGATCGAAATTCACTAATATTTTCATCATCTTCTCTTTGTTCAGCTCCTATTCTTGTTGTTCTTCTTGAATGGTTTCTTGAGTCTTTTCCAGACATGGGTTCAAGATGATGGGAGGAGTGGTGGGTGGGGTATCCAATGAAGTTTGTTTCATTGGTGGTGGAAGAGGATGTTTTATTTCTTGATACTTTGGAGGAAATTTTTTCTTGGAAGGGAAAAGGGCAGTAGAACTGAGATGAGGTGGAAGAATAGAAGGTGGAGAAGTGGGTTTCAAAATGGGAGCAGCGAGTGTGAAATTTGGAAACTGTGGTTTTGGATGAAAAGACTTTAGATGGGAATTGGAGAGAGGACTACAAGATGGAAACATAGGATTTTCCCAATGATAGGAATTATTGACATTATACTCATAGGCCTTTATGTCCTGGATCCATTCCTCGAGGTGTGGTGTCATTTCAGCCATAAGATCAGGATTCTCCTATGGGTTGTGATAAATCGGAAAAGGGTAAAACCATGGGAAAGGTATACTGAATCCAACCTTAGACACTTTTAACTGATATGTATCCCTCAACTATTTCAAATTTTCCTCCATGTCTTGAGCTTTCTTTTGCAAGAAAATATATTTGGGCATAGGATACCCTCCAACATTTGTATACTCTTGACCCTGAAAATCTGCATAGTTTAGTGAATAGCCAAATTAATTTGCTTCTTATCCATAAGGTTATTCATACTGAATCTCATTATAGCAATGTTTTGGAGGTAATTGATAGTATTCAGGGAATATATATTGCAAGTGTGGAGGTGCGTGTGAATGAAACGTTGTTGTATGTGTGAATTCCACTGTGGGAATGAAGTCATGGATACACAACTTCATGAATAGAATAAAATGGAAGGCGTGGAAGGGAATAGGAATGGAAATGGATGGAGAAGAAATGGGAAGTGTACTACTCAGATAGTGGGTTCTTGATCAAACGATGTTTCCAATTGTGCTTGCACGTGCCTCCAAAGGAAATGATTTCACCAAAAGCACAACAAACTTGAAGAAATGCAACTGAATACTTGAATAGACACCTTGATGGGCTCAAAACCTAGCCATAGGAGTTAAAATTATTTGGATTCAATAATCCCATCAAATCTTGAAATGCCACAGAAGTCTGAAATCTTAAGTGAAAGAACTCCAAAATCTGAAATACGTGTACCTCTGAAATCCTGAAATGGAGACCTCCAAAATTCCCTAACCTCCAAAATCCCAAAATTCTAGAAGTACAAAACCCAAATTCTAGAAAATTCTGAAATTTCAAAAATCCTGAAATCCCAAAACCCAAAATCCCAAAATTTTAAAAATTTCAAAATTTCAAAAATTAAAATTTCATAAATCTGAAAATACCCTTTTGAAGGTCATCCCCTAAAGTATCATTTGGTGAAATTTGAGATTTAGCACATTTTAAGCCCTAAAAAAAAATTACTTTGACCCTACAACTAAAACCTCTTAAATCCAAAAATGGCATCTTCTGAACTTTGAAAAGGGAACCTTTGAAATTGTCATTTCTTTGAACTCAGGCTTGAATGTGATCCTTGATATGTATTAGAACAACTTAAAATTAGAAAAATGTACTTCTTGTTGTCCCACCGGGCATGCGAAAATTGTTGATGTGGAATCAAAGCACCCTCGGGTTGCCCCGTTTGAGATGGGGAATTCACCGTGATTGTAAAACATTGAACTATCCTGAGTGTGGGACATTGCAAAATGGGATAGATCTCTGGAGAAGGACAGTTCCTACTCCTAACCTACCTGCCACTAATTACTCCAAGTGCAGGTCAAACTACTCACTAACCCTAAACTACAAATTCCAAGGGGACAGGGGAAAAAAGACTACATGAAAGAAAATTCCTACACTAAAGTGGTGATACACCAAGAAAGGAGTTCTAATCACTCTTCACAAGCCCTGCAAAATAGAGAAAGGGTGAATTTTGGGAGGTTGGACAAGGTGCAAAGCAAACCAAAATCACATCAGTGCACTAAGGGGAGGTTGGATAGCTACAACATAGACCCAAAATGTAAACAATCTTCATTCCTGAATGAGCATGACAAAACAACCCTATAATGAATGAGAAATGCACACATCCTGCAAACACACAAGATGTAAGATGCAAACAATAGAACGTAAAGGCTATAAAATATGCAACACAGATATGTTTAACTACTCCACAGAAGTTTACACAGTACAATTTTACAGCATGAAGAGGCATGAATCCATTGCAGTGTTTTAAGGAAGTCTTGAAGACCCAAGAGGAATGGGGTGCATGGGAGAAAAAATTTTATCAACCTTTTGCATGTGCAACCCCTTACATATTTATAGAAGAAATATGTAATTTATTCCGAAGTTGCAACTCACCGCATCAACTCCCACCTACCACTCGCCACATCCAATGTGACTCGGATTTCAATGCACAACTTGGTAGAATGTTTAAATGTGTTAGCGAGGTTACACGGTTTTCAGAGTTTCAGAACTCCTCTTTTTGGGATTAGATTGCCCACCACTTAAGATTCCATGCATTTTCCAAGTCCAAAACCAACCCTCGAAGACACCATATTGTTCCACATCACCCACCTTTTTGCATTTTTGGCTTTTCAAGATTGGGGGCTTCAGATTTTTTACACTGTTCTTGGTGAAAACATTCTTCCAACCTCCGAATGTGTTCCCCCGAAAACCCTAAAATTGACTTGGGACCTCCACGTTGACTCCTGAAGTCACCTTTCACCATGTCGCCCCAACTCATTTTAAATGGTGAAATTTCACCTTTGTCCTTCGGGATTTCTATCGTCTCATCCCTGAAATAAGTCACCCCAAACCTCCAAAGCGTACAACCTCTGAAGTCCAAAAGAATTCAAACTTCAGGATTTCATTCCCCTTTTTTATTAGCTCGACCTCCGAGCCATTTTCTATAACTCGCTCATCCAACCACGAGCCTTCCTCCTTTCCACTATTGCTGGAAATTATCCTTCAACCACGAACTCACCGTCATCAACTCTAGCTTGCTGCTTCAAATTCCATTCATATGGCATTGCCTCTCGGCGATGCCCTTACCTTGGCCAAGCTCAAGGAGATTGGGTTTTCTTCTCTGCCTTGCCATGACTTTTGATTTTCTCACATCCTCACCTTCGCATCCATGGCCATCTTGTTTTGTGCATTTGTTGAGTTTGGTCCTAGCTTTTCCCAATGACTCGACCTCCATCATCTGTCGCCCACGTTGATGCCTCCACTCGAGCCTATCATTCCCAATGGCTTGTCCATGAAACTAACTCATCCTTCCATATGCAATGTTCTTGAGGTAGTTCGGCTCGGCCCCGCGGTGACCTCCCCAACTCAACTCACTGAGATGTTTTTTTAGCTCATTTGGCCCTTGAGGCTAAAAATGGGATTTATGCTTTTCTGAAGCTTGTTTGAAGATTTTTTTGCATTTTCTGACTGAGGGAGGGAGGAAGAATTCCCAGGACACAAAAATTTTGAATTTTTCCATCATGAGTCATTTTTCACCATTTCTTAGGCCGGAGAGCATTTTTGCATTGCAATGGGACCATGAGCCCAGTATGACCCTGAATGGCCTGATTTAGCTTAAATGCTCCAAAACACTTGGAATTATTTTTGAAGACCTTGGAAACACATGTGACATATTTACAATGTGTGGGGCCCACTTAGGAGCCTGTGACTATTCTAGGACCTTGTTGGACAATCTTTCCCATGGGGGGCAAAATTTGTCAACAGAAACTGAGGGGACACAAAAGTAAACCACAAACAACTTTTCCATGGTAATCCAAATTCCAAGTTGGGGATGTACTTGGATTTCTAGAAGCTTTCTTGAATTATTTATTTAATCTGTATACACATTATTGATTAGAGTAGAAAATAATTTTAATTTAAATCATTGCAATAGTTAGATCATTACCGTAGCTTCTATTTCTCATGTAAAGCTTCTAGTGATAGATAACTTCCCTGCCTATCTATGTGGGTTTGCAAGGGAAGATTGTCTAGATGAAATCTTCTACGTTTTTTTAGGAAATCGCAATCCATTTCAATTTACAACCTCCATTGAATCCTTCTTTACTTCTACCGTGGAAGTTATAAGGGAAGAAAAGCTTATGAGAATATTTAATTTCTTCCTGTGTCTTTGCAGCAAAACAGAGGATTCACATCCACAATTACATTTTGGAAAAGCTTTGCTTGATAAGAATAGGTTAGATTTTTTTTCTACACAGATAGATAATCATATCCAATTATTTATTTTTTTAGGTTCTGTTAATTAAATTGTAGAAGCAATTTCTTCATTTCTTCTATTTCTTCTGTTATTTTCCAGAAAGTATAAAATCTAAAAACATTAGTTTAATTAAATTAGATTGTTGTTTATTGTTTCATTTCTTTTATATAATTGAAAAAACATAAAAACATATATTAGATTTCCTTTATTTAATTATTCTACTTTATTACATTAGTTTAATTGAATACACATCCCATATGACCATTCAAGGACCACAACAACCAAGAGAGAGGTATACGATCCCTGATTCCCACATCCGAACGCAACTTATTTTGAGATAGATATTGATATCGGTCTTCATATTATGGTCTTTAGATATTCACCACTCCCACCTATCATTGTCACACAATTACACATCCTCAACAAAGAAACCGACAAAGTCTAATACTTTTGGTGAAACCATCCTGGGCAAAACTAGTGCCTATAACCCACTCATTTGTCCTTATTCATCCGTTTTCTCTAGCATTTCCATGACCTTGATTGGAAATTTATACGAGGATGAAAAAGGACAATTTCCACACATTCCACAACCAGTTGAGAGAGTTTCATACACAGACACTGATATACTCTTATGTGTGTGTATCCTTCTTGACTGTACCATCACACCCATTTAGGTTAGAGAGGATTTTATTGCCCTAGATGAGTAGATACATTTAGTTCCCATAGAGGAAATTAGATTGAATTGATAACCTGTTGACTATACTCATCCACCTTTAAGTATTTCATCCCACATAGTCATCTATCCATTCCACATCGGCTATCCTGGCACGACCTTGGGAGGTTGAGTGCGCCTGAGGGTCACGTGTTGATTTTCAGTCATACAAATTGGTGAACCTGACGTGAAGGACTAATTCCTTTTCATTTCCTTTTTCTTACATTATTTCATCCATCATTCTCCTCTCCCATTATTCTACAGGTATTCATACACCCCCAAATATGTCAGGTCAAGATTAAATCAGACCCATTCTGGGTCTGGATGCTTATTATCACCAAATGAATATTTAGTAGTCGCCCTCATTGTCAGGGTGGGCGGATAATTATTCTTATAACTTACCTTCACCTTACACTCCTCCTCTGTAAGGTTCCAATAATGGTTTTTCTGTTAGGATTGAGGAAATCTATCAGTTGGAGTTCTCCAACTTGAATAATATGACACTTACTAGAGAACAAGGATTCTATCCTTGGGTCTTGTGAAGACCTCAAGTCAGCATGCAGTATGATCCTTTCTCTTCCTACTTCTCATACAATGCTAAAATATTGGCACACTTCACTCGAAGCAAACAGTGTTTCATGCCTTGGACCAGTCTCTAGAAAGGATACAAGAGTATACTGATGCTCTACTTCAAAATAACACTTCTACCCCTCCCTTTACAACAGAAAACATACCCAAAGAGGGGTGGCCTCGTAGAGAAAAATTTATAGTTGGACATCACATACCTCTACCTCCTAACAAGGCCCAAAACACACCCAACAAAAATACAACACCATCTTTGGGTAATATAATTTCTACGCTGGTATATAGAGTTAGGGAATTGGAGCTTTCCTAGTTGTCTTGTCTTTCATATTTTTCTAGGAAAGGCAAGGTCCCACTCCATGATCAAAGTCCTGGTTATGTGCCTTTTGTGCCATCAAATCCTCTAGTTTACATGGGTGTTCCTAGCCCCAGAGATATCCTCACTAGATTGGGCATGTTAGGTATGCCCCCTCACACCTCATACAGATACCCTCAATAGGAACCAACTGGAAGTGCGTTTTGGAATGCCATCCCAACTAACAATGTGATGTTCCCTAGTTTTGTGCCTCCCACTCCATACCATAATAATGTTCTCCTGTATTTGCATATGTGTTCCAAATCACCACAGGAGGACATGTTTTCCTTCCTCGGATCATATGTTCATCCTTAGGGGATGCCTTATGCCTCTACAAATGTTTGAGTTACACCATATTAGCCTATTATGACACATCCACCTTTCCATCTAGGGTCATCTATGGTAGAATCCTATGTGTTGGGCACATATTAAGGAGCCCATTTATTTTACCATCTGAAGCATAATGCTTCCACAGCCTCTTCCCAACTTACCAAATTTTAAAGGGGAGGGGGACCCAAATGCGCATATTAAAGTGTATGCAACTGCCGTCAGAGAGCTTCTCCCATGGGATATGGTTAGAGCTAAGATCTTCCCAAGACACTTAAGGGGATCACTCTTGATTGGTACTACAAGATACTAGAAGCCTCGATCCATTCATTTAAACAACTTGTTTATGAGTTTGTAAAGGATTTTTATATGAATAAACTCTTGCGAATAGGAATCAGAGAATACCTCCATATCAAGCAAGAGTACAATGAGTCCACCGCGGGAAATTTATTCAAAGATGGCGGAAATTCCTTTATCCCTCCACTTGTGCTACGAACATGGACCAAACAAAGCTTTACAACTTATTCCTTCATTCTCTTAACCAAAAAACCAAGGAAGAGGCCCAAAAGTTTCCTCTCAAGAGTTACGAGGAAGTTTTAGAGGGTGCTCTCCACATTGACCAAACAGCGATTGATAGCAGCCAGAAAAATTACAGCTCAAATGGGAGATTGGTCAACTCTTCTCATGGTAATTCAAGCTACCCTAATGGTTCAAAAAACAATAACCAAGGACCAAAATTCCTCAATAAGAACTGTGGTGTCACGACAGATGGCATAATAGATCAATCCAAGAAGTTAAGTGTTGTTAACACCAGCAATGTGAATAAAAGTAACAAGAATGTGAATAACAACAATCAAAGGAGTAATAACTTTGCTCCTTCCATTAACATGGTGAACTTCAGTCGTCCTCCTCCCCCACCTCAACAAGTATACACCCAAACACCATTTCAGTTGCTGAGAAGTTACTTGAACCAATTCCATCTACCAAAACCAAGGTTGGAGGCCCCCAAAATTTAATTATAACGACCAACAACAACATAACAATAGAAATTATGGGCTGCAACAATACCAAAATCAAAGGCCTATTGATTACGACCTTGATTTTTATTGTGGTTTCCATAGGGTCAGAGGACATGATGCTCGTACATGTTGCGAGTGTAAAAACTTTATCCAATGGATTCCAGAGGACCAAAGGCACCTATTTATCAAGATATTTTTGGCTAATCCTATGGTGCCAACAAAAAATGCTCACATGGGGCCCTTGTCCCCTCAAAACTCTACTCTCAAGGATTTTACAAACCCTTTACCAATGTACCCCAAGAACATAAAGATTAACCCCCATGGAACCAACAAGGGAACTACCATTGCAAACAATGACCACGAAGCATCCACATCACCAAACACGGTGGTAACCCCTCCTTTGGATTGTTGAAGTTAGACCAAAATTTTAGGTTTGACTGAGTTGGAGACCAAACCTGAGGTTAATGCAACAACTCGTGCTCATGATTATCCTCACAACCTCTTCCTGTTTACCCTTCATTTTAGGATGATATGTCAGTGGCTCCTAAACACATGGGGGCCTATGATTTAATTATGGACTTGACCAAAACCTTCTCTCACATTTCCTTCTTATATTTTTTGAATAATTCACCTGCACATTAGGTGGATTTGTTAAACACATTGGGCCTTGGTCGCTTAATTCATGTCACCCCTCCACCAAAGGCCCGGGTTAATCACATAGACTTTGATTTTTATCCTCTATGCTATCCCAAAAGAGATCTTGGTTTTGTATTCGACATTAGAAAAATTCCAACCGTCACTTAGTTGGTATGAAGAGGTGATCCAGAGTTGTACCTACAGGTTTAGATTTACAGAAACTATGTCAAATGTGTGATGATTGAAGACAGAGAAGCCATCAACATAGTTCCTTTCTTGTTTCTACAGAAGCTAGGCTATGGAGAAACCAATTTTTCTTTAACACGAAACATGCTAAGAGGTTATGATAACCTAAAAAAACCATTGGGACAATAGTGCTTTTGGTTACCCTCAGGTCAAAGATGGTATTAATCGAGTTTTATATTATAGATTGGGAAACCAACTATAATATGATTCTTGATTGACCGTGGATCCATCGAATGAATGAAATACCTTCCACGCTCTTCTAGGAAGTTAATTTCCTGCATCTAGGAAAATTCTTCATTTCTCAGGATGACCCAAAGCCCTTTGACATTCATCTAGACAACTTATAGAACAAACCCAATGTTCATTCTATGTTTGAACTCCAAGCCAATCAATTGAACAAACCTAAGGATTCAACACTAGTGTCCAATCTGGTTCCTATGATGGAATTAGAAGCCCCCAAGGAGATTGAAGGGGGTCCTCTTCCTAAAGATGAATCTGCTATAGTTGAAAAACTATCAAAAAAGACCATGGATAAGATTGTAGAGTTGTTGGAAAATGACCTACCAATCTTCCTTATGTTTGACTTCATGGGTATGGGGTAGGATCTCAAACTCTCCTCTCTTATAGCTAGTGGATACAAATAGATTTGAATGGTAAAATTCTCAGAGGTAATGGAAGAAGAAGCCAAGGATGATAAAACCTCTATCTTCCCTAGTAACTTCTGGATGCTCAATTATGATTGTGTGAAATTTCATTTTGGTTCTAGGGCAGGCATGATTCTAACTTCTCCTCAAGCGAAGGTGATGCCCTTCTCCTTTAATATGAATTTTGAATGTACAAACAATATCACCAAATACGAGGCTCTCATTCTTGGCCTCATCGTAACTAATAGGATGGGTGTTTTTTAACATTAGGGTTCTAGGTGATTTCCAACTTATCGCCAATCAGGTCTCATAATTTTATAAGATTAGAGTGGAATATCTAAAACTCTATAAGACCGCCATGCTCAACCTTAGCAAAGGTTCTGAATTCATCTCTATTGAGGCTATCCCACGTGAGAAAAACCTATTAGCCGACTCTATAACTAATTCATCTTCTCTTTTTTGTCCAAGAGAAGATTTGAAAGAAACTGAGTTCATTGTTTTAGTCAGACCTGAACCTCTAATTCGAAGAATGCCAACTAATCCAATTTTGGCATATGTTGAGGTTAAGAATGATCCTGTCACTATGGAATTTTTGGAGAATGACGAGGTAATCCTAGGATTCCTCAATACATATAATGATCTCGATCCCACTCACCATAAGAGAGGATTTTCTCTTAGACATCACAATTCCTCCTATTTTGGAGATCGCACATTGTGTCTTTCCTCATCAGAAGGTCTAGATATCTATGAGATAGAGGAAGAGGATTTAGAATTACCTCCAACTCCACCTGAATTTGAAGAGGATTATGCCTCTCTTACTGAAGGTACCATTGATATCAATATAGGGAGGGAGGAGGAACCAAAGATCTTGAAGTTTGGTTCTTCTCTTACTCCGGATGAAATAAAAGCACATATAAAGGTGCTCAATTAATAATCTAAAGCCTTCGCTTTCAGTTATAAGGAGATGACATGAATTGCTCCCCATGTTATAGTTCATAACCTACTAACCAAACAAGATGTTAAGCCCATAAAGCAAAAATCAAGACCTATGAAGTTGAAAGTAGGTTTGATGGTTAAAGAAGAGGTTATGAAGCTCATATAGGTGGGATTTAGCAAACCACTATACTACCAATGTAGGTTTTGAACACAGTCCCCGTTATTAAAAAGAGTGGGAAAATTTGTATATGCGTTGACTTTAGGGACATAAACAAGGCATGTCCTAAAGATGATTTTTTGTTTCCTTCATTGACATCATTGTAGATGCAACATTTGGATATGATTTGTTGTCACTTATGGATAGTTTTTCAGGTTATAACCAAATTAAGATCTCCAAGGAGAATCAAGAAAAGAAAACTTTTACCACTCCTTTGGGAACATTTTGTTACACGGTCATGCCATTTGGCCTAAAAATGGTACAGCTACATCTCAACAAGAAATGACATACATATTCCATGATCTTATTCATAAGATTGTGGAATCTTCCATTGATGATGTTCTGGTTAAGTCCAGGAAACAATGCAATCACCCTAAGGTGCCTCGCATGATCCTCTCTCATCTCATTGAATACAGGGTAACGTTAAATCTGGAAAAGTGCGTATTTAGAGTGATGGGAGGGAATTTTTTGGGATACATTATCTCCTCATGAAGGATTTATATATATCCATTAAATATTTGGGTGGTCTTAGAAACTACCCTACGCTCAGACGAGTCAAGCATCATGTCCTTTCTCGGTAAGCTTAGATAAATATCTAAGTTCATTCCTGATTTAACCTGCGTTGTTCATTCAATTAACAATATGTTAAAGGATTGTAGTAAAGAGTGGAATTTTGAATGTCATGAAGCATTTGAGTTAGTTAAATGTTTCCTCATGTCACCACCCACACTCATGCCACCAAAATTAGACCGTCCTCTAATTTTGTACTCTTGGGCTGCCAATGTCTCCTAGCTTGTATGTTATCATAGGAAGATGATGATAAACATGAATGCATATTTTATTTCATTATTCATACCTTGATAGACTATGAGACGTGTTATATGCAAGTGGAAAATGAATTCCTGTCTATAGTGTTCACAATGAGGAGGTTAAGGAATTACATGCTTAACCAAGAAACACGAGTAATAGTCAAGTCTAACCAGCTATGAATGTTTTTAACTCAAGGTTCCTTGTCTCAAAATGCTGAACATTTCCTCACTCTGATGGGTGAATTCAAACTCACCTTCATCAATCATAAGTCCATTAAAGTATAAATTATTGCTGACTGGGTGGCAAATACCTCGATAGATTGCAGGGAACTAGTAGACTTGGATTTCCCTAATGAGTACGTGTTTTATGGGGAAGTAAAATGTAGTCAATTTTATCCACCTACTAACTTCTAACCCCATGCGTACCTACCTATCACCCAACGAGCATCAGGCACTCACCTAAGGCACGTGTGGGCATTGTGCCCCTCTTTTATGTGAGAATTGTGAGAATATCTTGCCATTGTTAGAGGATTAGATGAAGATAAGTAAATGTTCATGCATTCATTTTAAAAGCATAGGATGAGATATCACATCTATATACCCATGCACTTAATAACAAGGGAAACATCATGGCATGAAATACAAAGAATAGATTTACCTTATAAGTATGAGGAAATAACACTAGGGTTTACACCTATGAACCATATGTTAAGAATAGAGCCATATATTTATATTAATCATAGTCTCAGTAATCACACTACATTCAAAAAGGTTGTATCAGACTGAACATATCAAGATAGATATCTTACCCATATATCAGAAGTCCTAGCTATGCTTCCCTTATTACTAAAATTTTACAAACCCGTCCCTTGGACATGATAACATTCCTACACTCCTTTAATGAGAACCCCAACTCCTAGGGCCTCCTAATATTTTCTACAGAGCTTCACTTTCCTTATGTTATATGTCTTCCATCTATGTCTTCCTTTGTCTTTGTTCTTTGCTTCCAAGCATCTCTCTTTATAGCATCAGCACCCATTGTCATGCCTTTTCTCAGGAGTATATCGGATGCCAAGTGTCCATGTGGTCCTTCAATGGTGCATGCTTATTCTATTTTGAGCTATCCACTTTCTGCAATGATGTCTTCTAAGAATAATCCATGTGTGGGATATTCTTTTCTTGACCTCCAATGTTCTAGGATGGCACCTTATCCACTCGAAATGCCTAGACGGGTCATGTTTTTCCTTAAGTTCCTTCAGAATCCCAAATATGGCTAAGTCCTTTAAGCCTAATGTCCTTCCTCCCCACATGTGCCCTGGTCTCTCATAAACCCTTTCTTACACCTCTTTTTCCTGCACTCTTCTCCTCACGTGCCCTTCTTCTTATTGTTCCCATGTGTGTATGCCTTTTGGTACTTAGCCAATAATTTGGGGCCCAACATCACCCCACACTAAGCTTGTTTTCCATCCTAGGAAACATCATGCTTCCCCAAAGAATAAAGAATGGTGGGACTTGAAAAATTTGAATAAATAATAAAAGAATGGAGGAATTAAGAATGGAAGAAAGGGAAAAATCCGTTATTACTGCAAGAGGAGTGGGAAATCCTTCCTCGGTTTTGCCTCAATCTTCTCTCAGGCATCCACTTCACCCTACGCCTACTAGAGTAGGTCACCCACTAAATCACTCACCTCTTCAAAGCTTAATTCATTGCCCTTAGCATTTAGTGTATCTGCAATCCCTTCTAGCTACTTATTAAGGTCGTCCAACGCATCCATTTTGTGAGTGACCTGGGGGTACAGTTCCTTAATCTGATTTTTAACCAAACCTCGCAAGGTTTCGATTGCTTTCATTTTCTTCTCAACTTCAGCTAGGATTTTATCTCGCTCCACCCTATTCCCCTTATTATTTTCCTAGAAATATTTCAGATCCACCTCATGTGTAGTAACTAGTATAATTTCTACCCTATCTCTGTCAGCACAGTTATCATACACGGCCTCGGCCATTCATGTGATGGTCTTCACAGTGGGAAGGAGCTCAGAAAACTGAGTGACTATCTCCCCAATATTCTATTTCTCTTCCTCCTTCTGGCACACCAATACCTCTTATGTTGATTATAAGGTGAGTGGTCACCTTTCCATGGTGAGGATGTAGGTTTAGTCTTCCAATCATTGCAAGGTTGACTTATATTTCTGCTCAGGCAAGGTCAAGTCTAGATGCTTTAAGATAATGGCATCTATAATCATCTCTATCTTTTTGTAGACCTCATGCACCTTTTCCTTTTCCTCCCTTAGTTCATGCCTTAACTATACGCTGATCAAATCCTCCTTCTTTAGAGCCTTGCTCTTCTCAATGAACTCTTCATCCTTCTCCATTTCTCCCTCCATGAACCTTACCCTATCATTCCTTATGAATATTCTCACCTCAACCTCAACTGATACCTTATTGAGTGCATTACAAACTTTATCATCAGATAAATGATGAGCATTTATCAAGGGTTTCACTCCATTAGTGTCTGGTATCTTCATTAGTGCCCCTATATTGACCTTGAACTCAGGCTCATATACGTGGGACTCAAAATCCCAAGATATCATCTTCCTTGTTTGTGGATACGTGCCTTCTCCATATTTTCCATCCCATGAGTCTATGGATACAGATGACACTGTGTTTATTACCTCTATATTTTTGTTTTATTCTCCAACATCACTTTGGAACTGATCACTTATTAGTTTAGGAACAAGAATAGATCCTGTCGACACTAAAATTTTCCTCCGTAATTTCTATTTCATTAATGTATGATAATTAGTAGTAGCGTCTGATAGAAGATAACGGTGCCGCCAGTACGGTGCCGCCAATAATGTGGAGTACGGGTAACAGTCAAAGTACAATAGGAATGTTGTAAAAAGTAATTATTTGTCGTAAGTGGTCCGGTGGTAATGTTAAAATGTCAAAGTTTGGGTAATTAGAGAAGTAGGGTCTACGTGATTAGGAATTAGAAATATTATATTAGTAATAAGGACAAGGAGTGAGGTCATAAATATTTTGTGTATTTTATTTGTAAAAAGACTAAAAATGTGGAACCCATGTAAAATTGATAAGGTTTATCTTATCTTAAGAGATAAGCTTACATGTACATATAAGAGTTAAGGTATGGAATATGATTTGTCAGAGTGGAATTCTTATCCTATCTTAGAGATAAGATGGATAAGCCTGTAAGTTCTATAAATAGAGAGGCCTACCCCCCTCATTTAGCATAGAAAGAAGTAGTGAGAAATATTGTAGGAAGTGTACGAAGGAAGCCATCAGTTAAAGGTGTGTTGAAGAAGCCATTAAGAGGCGTAATTGTAAAGTTTCTCCCATAGTCTTGTTGAAGTACCTCATGGGTGAGATTGTAACAATTTCATGTTAATATTATTATTTCCTTTGATATTTCTGATTTTTCATCATTCTGTCTTATCATCGTCGATGGTATTCTTGTGTTATGTTGTTGTTCTGTTTCCAGATTACATCCACCAAACTAAAGGTTGTGCATTAGTAAATAATCATAGCACGAGGAGTTCCCGGTGAAGAATTATCATAGTGCCGGATTGGTGTTGACATTTTGGTTCCGTTGCCGAGACCATTCCTCGTTGGTGGATTTTCTAGAGAGATATTCCCACTTAGGCAAAAATTAATTGGAGGGTAACCTTGTTTTTACTGTGCATAGTATTTATCATGGTAAAGTCATTTTTACCATGAATAGTAGTTACCATGTTAAAGTCATTTTTTCCATGGAATAGTAGTTATCACTTGGTAAAGTCACTTTTTACCTGGGAATAGTAATTACCGCAGTAAAGTCACTTTTTTACCGTGAATAGTATTTACCGCAGTAACTTCACTTTTTACCATGAATAGTGTTTACCACAGTAAAATCAGTTTTTTACCGTAGTAAGTCAAGTTTTACCATAGTTACCGTGGTCATTTCTATTTTACTGTAGAAAGATGTAAAGTCACTTTCTATTACAGTAATTCCAATTATTTGTGCACATAAGTCTTGTTGATTGTACTTGTGAGTTGGTGTTTCACGGTGGTTACTTTTGAAAATGGGAAAGATTCCCATTTTTTCAGCTCAATCTAATGAAGATGCTTCTTCTTTCATTCAAGAATTTAAGCGATCTTGTATTTGTAATGGCCTTATAAGAAGGGAATAATGGACTGGATTTTTTCCTACCTTTTTGGATGGTTCAGCACTTAGGTGGTTTGAAACTCTAGGTGATAATGTGAAAAATTCATGGGATTTATTAACTGAAAGTTTTCTTGAAGAATTTGGTGAACAACAGAGATATGCAGATCTCATGATCGATATCACAAAGCTAACCCAAGGAGAGAAGGAGAAGATAAGGGATTATCATGCTCGTGTTCTAGAGCTAAGGAGGAAGCTCGATGCCCAGATCCGGAAGGAAGGATTAACGGATGGGTTGATGAACGGCGTGGCTAATCTCCTCTGTAAGCACTTCATTCTTGGGATGAAGCTGGAGATCAGACAACGAGTGAAGTATGACTGCCCAGCTACCATTGAACAAGCAAAGGAGATTGCAAGAAGGCAAGAAGAAAGCATGGAAGAGGAGCCCAAAGAAATTTTTGCTAAAGTAGAGCCTACACCAGCACCTTTGGTCAAGAATCCACAACCACTCCCGGTTGAGCACAAATATTTCTCCTAGTACATCTACTGAGTATAAAGATCTGCTCAAAAAGATGGGTCAGTTAACTATTAATCTTCTTCAAGGAAAGGAATTTAGTTCTCAGGGAGGAGATAGAGGTCCAAAAAGAAATATTTCTGAAGTTGTTTGTTATGGTTGTCATAAAAAGGGTCATTATAAGTATAATTGTCCAGATAGAGCTTCTACATCTGGTACAAGGAGATAATGATAAAGGAAAAAACACATGTGAATTCTTTTGATGTAGTAGATAAGAGCAGAAATAATGAAGTAGATGTGTTTGTAACAAAAAGAAAGAAAGAAAAAGATAATCAAGATGGGAACTTGTGTGAAGGATCCTAAGAAGATGAAAGTAGAAACTAGTAAGAAACATAGGAGAAGAAAGTTGGGTGTGCAGGATTTTCTGATTTCACAGGGGCAAGGACCATACTCCATCTTGGAAGATCTGTCCAAAAGGCCTGCAAATATTACATATGGTAAACTCTTGGCTATGTCTTCTGAGAAGAGGCGGGAGTTGCGAGGTGGACTCAATGCTCGAAGAAGGAAGGAGGTTGAGGTCCCTGTTTTGGAGGCAGAGGCAGATCCCTATGCTCCACAAGCTGAGGTATTATGTAATGGTATTTCAATTCATGATGTCTTAGTTGATGGAGGTGCTGCAGTTAATGTAATGACCGAGTCTGTAATGAATATGTTGGGGTTAAAAATTGATCGCCCTTCAACACTTATGTTAAGGTCATTAAATAAGGGAAAAACTAAACCAGAAGGTGTAATTTCAAATGCGGCAACATCTGTTATGGGTGTGGTATGTGTGGTAGACTTTCAGGTGATGAAAAATTGGTATTGTTGCGTACCCAATGTTGCTAGGAAGACCATGGCTAAGGATAGTTCATGTAAGAAAACTAATGGAATGAAGGTTTCATGACACTTGGATGTGGTAGAGAGAGGGTGAAGATAAACGTGATCCCTCGACATCATAAGGCAGAACCTGTGGATTCAAGTGATGAAACTGATGATTGGACATCCTCTGATTACTCTAGTACCAGTGAAGTGGACACTGAAGATGAAGAAAGTGAGTTTGATGTTTCAGTCATGGATATCCTTCCAGTCACACCAACTCATGACCCCATAAAATTATCTGAAGAAGAAGTTGATGATCGTCTCCAACAAATAAAGATTGGTGATGCTGTGATGGAGAGTGAGAAGGAATCCTACCTCCAGCTCTTTCGAAGGTTCATACACCTATTCACTTTCGATTACAAGGAAATCCGTCAAGTAAGTTAGGTAGAACATTCTATTGAGCTGGTAGATGGTGCTAAGCCTATAAAGCAAATGCCATATAGAATGAATCCTAATTTTTCCAAGACTGTAAAAGAAGAAATAGATAAGTTGCTTGATGCAGGATTCATATTTACTGTGGAGAATTCAGAATGGGTTTCTCCTATTGTGATCTCAATAAAAAAGAATGGGAAGCTACACATTTGTGTTGATTATAGGAAGCTCAATAAGGCAACAAAGAAGGATCATTACCCTCTTCCATTTTCAGATCAGATCTTGGACGAAGTAGCTGGCCAGGAGTGATATAGTTTTGCTGATGGATATAGCGGCTACAACCAAGTTCGTATAGCAGAGAAAGATCAGCTGAAGACCACGTTCACCACTCCTTGGGGAATTTTTGCTTATAGAGTTATGCCTTTTGGGTTGTGTAATGCTCCAGTAACATTCCAACGGTTGATGAATAGGGTGTTCGAACCCTACATTGGGACCTTCATCAGAGTATTTCTGGATGATTGTTGCATCTATGGGAGCAAGTTGGACCACTTACACCAAATGGAGACAGCATTTCAAAGGTTAGATGAAGCACAAGCCTCACTAAACCCTACAAAGTGTGTCTTTGGATGTTCTAAAGGCGTTTTGTTAGGGCATGTTGTATCCAGAGATGGTATTGGTACTGATCCTGATAAAGTTTCAAAAATAAAATATTTACCATTTCCTCTTAATAGAAGTAAGTTGAGATCATTTTTAGGCCATGTGGGTTACTATAGAAGGTTCATCAAGAATTTCTCAAAGATTGCACAGCCACTAACCCAGTTCTTAAAGAAGGATGTTACTTATGAACCAGGAAATAAGGCGCATGAAGCTTTTGGACAACTGAAGGAAGCCCTGGTGTCTTCACTTATTTTGAAGAATCCAGATTGGAGCAAGCCATTCATTGTGTACACTGATGCCTCATATACAGCACTAGGAAGTACTTTGAGCCAAAAGGATGAAAATGGGAATGATCATCCAATTTACTTTGGGAGCAGACAAATGAGCAGTGCTGAGGTAAATTATACTGTAACTGAAAAAGAGGCTCTGGCTATCATTTTTGCTGTAAAGAAGTTTAGAAATTACTTGCTAGGGCAAAAATTTTCTAGTTGTAACAGATCATCAGGCTCTAAAATATATTGTAAATAAGCCTAACCCATCAGGGAGGATAGCAAGATGGATAATTTTGCTACAAGAATTTGAATTTGATATTATAGATAGGCCAGGAAAGAAGCATGTAAATGCAGATGCACTCTCTCGAGCCTATGATGGTTTTAGGATCATCTTGTGATGATGATGATTTCCCTGATGCAGCATTGTTATCCCTTGACACAATCCCTAGTGAATACATAGATATTTGGAATTATTTGAATGAATTCAAGTTTCCTGATGGTGCCAATGCAAAGACTAAGGGAAGGATTACTCAAGTCAGTTGTCCATATTCTATTCTGCATGGAGTATTATTTCGAATAGGACCTGATGGACAGTACAAGAGGGCAGTTGGACGTGATCAAGGGAAGGAGCTGCTAGAAGAATTCCACAATGGTACATGTGGAGGGCACTTCTCTGGACAACTTACAGCAAGAAGGATCTTGGATGCAGGTTATCACTGGCCCACTCTTTTTAAAGATTTTTATAATTATTGTAAGACATGTGATATTTGTCAAACACATGGTAACCGTAAGACTTCATCAGCTCCATTATGTCCTATTCTTCCACTTGGTCCCTTTGAAAAGTGGGGAATAGACATTGTAGGTCCACTTCCAACTACATCACGCCAAAATAAGTATATTGTAGTTGCCACAGATTATTTAACCAAGTGGGTTGAAGCTAGGCCATTGAAAACAGCTTCCATGGATGAAGTGGCAAGGTTCATATATGAACGCATTGTCACCAGATTTGGTTGTCCATTAGAAATTGTAACAGATCAAGGAAGCCACTTCATTAATGAGGTGGTAGAAGCCCTAGTCAATAAGTTTTCTATTAAGCATAGGAAGGCAACAACATACAAACCAAGCACAAATGGACAGGTGGAACGAACAAATTTTGTGTTGTGTCAAATTCTAGCAAAAGGTGCAGCCTTGCAGGTACATAAATGGGATAAAAGGATTCATGCAGCATTGTGGGTATATAGGGCAACATCAAAGTCAGCAACAGGATACTCTCCGTTTCAGTTAGCCTATGGCATTGATCCAGTTCTTCCTATTGAGTTTGATATTCCCACTATGAGAGTTATGAAAAATGAAAGGATGGATGAAAGTGATTCAGTAAAAGAAAGGTTGGTACATCTTCATTTGCTAGAGGAAATGAGGGAAATAGCTAAGGATACAAGCCATAAGAAGAAAATGAAGCAAAAGAAATAATTTGATCAAAAGATCCTTTGGTCTCCATTTCAGGTGAATGACTTGGTTCTAGTATATGATTCCAGATACAAAAAAAAGAAGACAGAGGAAATTTCTTCCAAAATGGATGGGGCCCTACAAAATAGCAGTTGTGCATGAAAATGGTACGTACCGACTGGAGGAATTGGATGGCACTCCCATTACGAAATGGGTCAACCACGACAAGTTGAAGATTTTCCACACACCATAAGAGTCTACTCCGAGGACGGAGTAGAAGCTAGGAAGGGGGAAGATGTCGACACTAAAATTTTCCTCCATAATTTCTATTTCATTAATGTATGTATTAGGAATAGAATTTTGTTAAGTGTAATTAGTAGTAGCGTCCAATAGAAGATAACGGCACTGCCAGTACGACGCCGCAAATAATGTGGAGTACGGTAACAGTCAAAGTACAATAGGAATGTTGTAAAAAGTAAATATTTGTCGTAAGTGGTCCGGTAATGTTAAAATGTCAAAGTTTGGGTAATTAGAGAAGTAGGGTCTACATGATTAGGAATTAGAAATATTATATTGGTAATAAGGACAAGGAGTGAGGTCATAAATATTTTGTGTATTTTATTTGTAAAAAGTCTAAAAATGTGGAACCCATGTAAAATGATAAGGTTTATCTTATCTTAAGAGATAAGCTTACATGTACAGATAAGAGTTAAGGTATGGAATATGATTCGTCAGAGTGGATTTCTTATCCTATTTTAGAGATAGGATGGATAAGCCTGGAAGTTCTATAAATAGAGAGGCCACCCCCCCTCATTTAGCATAGAAAGAAGTAGTGAGAAATATTGTAGGAAGTGTGCAAAGGAAGCCATCAGTTAAAGGTGTGTTGAAGAAGCCATCAAGAGGTGTAATTGTAAAGTTTCTCCGATAGTCTTGTTGAAGTACCTCATGGGTGAGATTGTAACAATTTCATGTTAATATTATAATTTACTTTGATATTTCAGATTTGTCATCATTCCGTCTTATCATAGTCGATGGTATTCTTGTGTTATGTTGTTGTTTTGTTTCCAGATTACATCCACCAAACCAAAGGCTGTGCATTATTAAATAATCATAGCACGAGGAGTTCCCGGTGAAGAATTATCATAGTGCCGGATTGGTGATGACAGTGCCACTACCACACCTTTTCCCCCCATGCATGCTACCTTAGGAAAGATCACCACCAGGCTAGGGTCTCCACCCATGCTTCCATATTCCTCTCCCACGATTTCCTCCTCTATCTCCTTGAGCACTTCATCAGCACTGCACTCTACCTCTTGTTCCACCAAATCATTTATTTTTGTCACTAATTCCCCCTCTGTGGCATCTTTGATCTACTCCTTGGTGAGGATTGGGGTTCTCTGATCTTTTTTTTTCACCTCCTCACTCTCCCCTTTTCCTTGGGCACCTTCTTCTTCCCCATCCTTTTCTTCATTTCCTTCATCTTAGTCGTGTACATCATACATGGGATGGTCCTGAGCCTCTTCGTGCTCTTCATCGTCCTTTTCCCCTTTGTAGGCTTCCAGGATCTATGTTTCTTCTGAGTCTTGCTTCTCCACCACCCTTTTCTTCTTTGTAACTGGTGACTCCAATATAGGGGATTCTTCATTCTCATCTTCTTCAGTAGGAAATTCTTTCCTTGATGAATATTATTTTACAAGGTGCTCTTCTTGCTTTGGCGCTTCTTCCTCAGGTGTCTTTTCTTTTTCCTTAACAGGGGATTTCTTCCTCTGTGTATATGTGCTTGGCCTCACTCCTGACTCCTACATGCCTACAGAGTGCGGTTGTTATGCACTCAGTGCCTTTTTCTTAAGGGTATCCTCTCTCTCCCTCTTCCTTGGCACAACCTTCTTCCTCTCGATGGGGTCTTCTGGGATGGAGACATCATTCTTCACTTAGGAACATTTCTCATACTTGGGCCTAATGTGCAGGTATACCCTCGATGCATTCCTTCAAGAAATTGATAGCATCATAGGTTTCATCATATATACCTCATGGGAGACATACTTCTCCACATAAGCATGCTTCTTGGGGTATACTAGCTTTTAGCCATAAGCAACACATCCCAATCTTGTCTTCGCACATCAAAAAATTTTGTCATTATGTGACTTAGAATTTTAATAAACATCTCAGTGGTTCCATTAGCTTATGGATGATATGGGGTAATTTTATGATGGGCCACCATGAACTCTGCCAATAAAATCCTGACTGTTTCATTCAAAAAATGTGTACCCCTGACACTAGTCAAGCTTAAAGGAAATCCATAACTGTTGATTATGTTCTCCCATAATAATCTAGTAGTTTTCACCATTGTGCAATCTTTTGTAGGTGCTACCTCCGCCCAACTTGTTAAGTAATCAGTGCAAGTGATGATATATCGTGAACCAGTCCTTCGCGTGATAGGTGAAATTGGTCCTAAAAAATCAATTTCCCATTTTTAAAATGGTTTTGCACTGGCTATAGGTCTCAAGGGCATCTCATATATTTTTCCTAGCTTTCCAATGCATTGGCAATTATCACAGGCCTTGAAAAACTCAATGCAATCCTGGTAGATAATGACTAGAATCTTTCACATTATGGCATTCCCTGCATATTTCACTCCTTCAATCCCACCATGCATTTCTTCGATTATTGCAACACACTCATGTTCTAACATGCATCGGCGTAGAACCTCATCATGGCCTAATTTGTATAAGTCTCCACTAATTAGCATGTAGGGCACGACGCATATAACTAACTATTTCCTCTCCAAAATTTTCATTCCTTGTGGCACCACACCCATTTTCATACATATAGCAATATCTTCCAATTCTGAGGGTGTGCACCATAACATAAATAGTTACGCATCTAGCATAGCATCCTTAATGTTATGTGCATCCTCCCCTGAGTCAATTCTTGAAAAATGGTTAGGCCCTAAGTTACTCTTTCCTAGTTTCACAAAAATAGTAAACTCAAATTCCTGAAACAACATGACCCACCGGCATATGTGCCCTTGTAAAATGGGCTTGTTCACTAAGTACTTCAATGCCATGTGATCCGTGTAAAATATACAGGGTGTTTCCAAAAGATACTGCCTGAACTTATGTAGTGCGTAGATCATCGATAGTGCTTTGCATTGAGTAGTGGCGTAGTTCTACTATGCCGGTGTTAACTTCCTACTAGTAAAACACAAGGGGTGTTCAACAATCCCTTCTCCAGGATATGTTAAGACTGCTCCAATTTCCATCCTCAAAGCATAAAAATGTACGTGGAATGGGTTATCCCAATAGGGAAAATGTAATATGGGTGCAATGATGAGCTTATCCGTCAATGTGTCAAATTTCGTCTGTTGCGCCTCTCCCCAGTGAAAGGCACTCTTGTGTTTTAGTAACTTGTCCAATGGCATGGTGATCTTGGCATACCCCTTGATAAACTTTTGGTAGTACCCTATACGCCCAAGTAATCTGCGCACTGTGCTCTTACTGGTAGGCTCCCCCAATCCCACAATAATGGAAACTTTGGCTGGATCCACCAACAAAACTTCCTTACATATAATATGCCCCAAAAGGGTCCCAAATGGAGTAGCAAAAACACATTTCTTGATGTAGAGGGATATTCTCAACTGCTGACATCTCTTAAACATACCTCTCAAATTTTCACAATGGTCTTTCACTAGTCCATATATTGTCTAATAATCAAGGTAGACTTGCAGAAACTTATGGATAAAATTCTGAAATGCCTGGACCACTATGCGCAAAAAATAGTAGGCACATTCTTTAGTCCAAAAGGCATGACTATATAGGCAAAAATTCCCCATTTAGTGGAAAAATTTATCTTCTCTTGGTCTTCTTTAGAAATTCTAACTTGATGGTATCCTGAGAATACATCTGTGAAGGAATAGAATTCACACCCAGCCACTGCTTCCAAGATCTCTTCGGTAAAAGGGGTTGGAAAAGGATCAATTAAACATACCACATTTAAGTTCCTATAGTTAACACAGATCCTTATCCTTCCATACTTTTTAATATTGATGACCATGGGGCTTACCCATTCTAATTCCTCCACATATTCAATGATGCCTGAAGTGATCATCTAGTCTATCTCCTCCTTGAATTTGACACAAATATTTGGATTCATTCGATAAGGCCTCTTATAAACTAGGCTTTGTTGGGAAAATAAAGTGTGATACTTAGCGGAAGGCACACAGGAGATTCACACGTGAGAACATGTCACATTCAAGTGTGCAGAAGGATAGGATAGGAAGCACGCGTGAAAGACAAGGATAGATTCAGGACTTAGCCATTTTCGGAGCACATAAACCAGATAAAGAATTATGTGATACACACTAATTATTTTTGGAAGAGCAGCTACTAAGTTCTTTTCATTGGTGTGGGATAATAATAGAATTGTTACTACAAGTTAACCAGAAGAGGTCTATTATTAGCGCACTTACATGTTTGGCTATTATTGTAAAGGTACATGGTTGTTTTCAGCATGCAACCTATTTTGGAAGTTATGCAAGCGGTGAAGGGCAAGTCTCCACTCTTATAAATATGTAGTGATCTGCGTAGTATAGAAGGATGATGTGAGAATTGAATTGATATGAGATTATGTTGCCAGATCTGATGTGTGCATGAGCTTGTGGTTTTACTTATTGTAATAAGCTTATGTGTATTCATTGTGTTTAATATAATGAAGTGTCTTGGCTAAATCAGAGTATTAATCCTGAGTATACTTGGTTCTTGCATGATTGACTTCATTATGGATATAGTTTAAATTTGTTACTCTATAGATCTAGATTTGGACATGCTCTGTAGAATGTTATATTAATTATGGATCTGAATGCCTTAGGTATTCATCATGCTAACATCCTGTAACAACAACCTTAAAGAGGGGCCTAGTACCTTTGTGTGCTTTGGGTGAGCGCTCAATCTAGGCTGAGTGATGTGCTACTGCGCCTGGGTTATTACTCATAAATTCTAGGTTGCATCATCAATTTCGTTGCCAGGACCTATTTTCAGTTGTGTTCAAGATGGTTCGTGATGAACACATATCGGTTGACCTTAAAAAGTGTTGAGGAGTGGATACATGATCTAGAAGAAGAATATGCATGGAGGTTCAACATCTGATTTGAGTTTAATGCATGTGCATGGGTGGAACAGAATTTGTATGATAGTTTGTATGAGAGCTTCTTCACTATTTTTCGAGTGGAACTGTACGAGTGACTGGTTCCTTATGCATCTAAAAGGTATTGGAGGTATCGCACACTCTTTTAGACACAGGAATAATTTTAGACCCTCTATGATGCTGATCTAATTTAGACACGTGTTGTGGATTATTTCCCAGAGGTAGAAGAATTCTAGTTTTTTACGATATCCCAGGAGAACTTACCTGCAAGGCATTACACTTGCGATCAAAATCTTGATGGTAACCCTAAACTTGGAAAGCAAACCGATGGCTAACTAAACCCCACCATGCATGGGGGCAGGAGAAGGTTTGGTAAAATATGGCAGACCTAGCGATAGAAAGGAAGAAAGAGGAAAGGTGGCTTAAGTATAATGAGGCACATGAGAGGGAGATAGAGAAGCAGCGAGATGTTGCAGATTGAATGGAATTGTGGAGAAAGATGGATCATGAAGGATTTTAAGTTCACACAGAAAATGTGGAACCAGAGCATTAAGAAATCCCCCATTTGGGAAAACATGACAGGGAACCCCCCTCGGTCTCACATAGAAGTGCGACAACAGAGATGACCTAGGCCACAGGGGTGCATCTGAATCTACCTAGTAACCTTGCCCTTGCGTTTATTCTTCCAATATCTAGTACGATAAACAGTGAGCAAGCTAATTTAGGCAGTGGGAGAGAAAGAGTATGTCATATAGTAATTACATCGATGGTAGGGCAAACATCTTCATTTTTTTTTGGAGGTACCTCTTTAGAAGTATCATCCACACAGAATTCAAGTGCGTAAAATTTTGAACTCACTTCTGGGAGTGGTAACAATTCACAGACTATAGGGGTGCAGTTCAGTACTAATGTTGGGACATAGGGAAGTACATTTTTTAGTCCATCTTCAGCTATAGGTGGAGGATCAGGAGGTATAGGTGGTTCTAGTTCTGATGGATCTAGTGGTTCTTGAGGCAGAGGAAACACATGAGGTTTTGGATCAGGTGGGAAAGGTTCACACGAACCCTAGAATATTTACATGGAGATGTCTCTTCATCTTCCAAAGTATAGGGGCATAAAAGATGTTATTGAACACATGCACGTGTGTGAAATCTTGTGGCACGTAAAAGGAATCACGACTTCTGAGTGTAGGGAAATTCAATTTTCCACTAAATTACAAGGACGCGCACATAGCTGGTACAAAATTTTTGACCCTGATCAGACTTGTGTAGACTATGCAGCTTTAAAAGATGCTTTCCTTAAAGAATTTCACATCCCTGAGTTCGAGCAGAAGAGTATAAGTGCGCTCAAGGATATTAAGAAAAAAATACTAAGAGTGTCAGAGAGTATGATGCCCATTTCAAAATGCTTTTATAGACTGTGAGAAATTTCATTCAAACCATGATGCCAGCCACTACCCATTATTACAATGCGTAATAAGGAAGAACGTCTCTTGTTACTATTAAATTTATAGGTCCATGACTCACGACATGGAATACTACCGGCTGATTTGTTAGATCCATGATGCTATAGATATTGGTGTAAGACAGACAAAATTATTAGATAATTCTAAAGGAAAGAATGAGCATCAGGATCAGGATCACAATCAAGCGCGTTGTGATCAGAATTAAGGGTGTTTTGAAGGAGGTTGTGGCAGAGGTCGAGGGTACCATGGTGGATTCAAATGACAAGGCCGTGGTGGTGGATGAGGTGATTTTCTTTGCAGAACATGTTATACATGCAGATCTCTTGACCACTACAGGTGCTAATTTCCTTAGAATGTATAATATTATTTCTATGGAAAGAATCATAGTTATGAGGAATGTTCGGACCTATATGAGCATCTTAGTAAGCAACATAAACAAGAAAAAAAATGTGTAGGGATGGTTAGGATACAACTCACTATGGAAAATGAATGGATGCCCAACTTTGAACCAGATTCCAAGGCATTTCCTGTAAATATCACTACCTATGTGTAAGTGGCACACACCAAAGAAGCATTACAGTAGAAGCCTGCCATCACTAAGGAGGAGGTTCTACATGCATGGTACCTAGATCATGTGCGTCAGAAGGATGTTTATCAGGAAACCATGGAGGTATCGTAAATCTTCAGGGTGAAATACAGTATTTAAAGGAGCAATCATGAAATATGGATCAAAAGAATGCAACATAAACAATCCAATCTGATATGGATGACTTGAAAGAAGTGTGCGAGATGTTGTGCCAAGAGAATATCATTCTACGGTTAGGGAATTGGTTAAATGGAAACATTCCACACATAAGTATTGAGAGTGGATGGAAAATCCTACATGTAAATATTCCCGCTCATAGTTTAGATCATGACAAGGAAATCACTCTGAATGTTGTTGTTGATGGATGGGTTTTGAGTAATATATTGATTGATACATGTGTGGGATTCAATGTTCTTACTTTAGATGCATGGGTACAAATGGGGAGACCTCCATTGCAGCCATCTTCAAATGTACTATTCATGGCTAACCAAACTAAGGACACTCCCATTGGATTTTTAAAAGATTCATCCATTACCATATAGGGATCCAAGTTCACTGGGGATTTTGAGGTTTTGGCGTTGGAAAAGGAATATAACTTCCCAGCTCTACTTGAGAATCCTTGGTGTTATGCAAATAATGTTTATATTCAGTTCAATGAGGGTTATATGAGTTATGAAAACAAGGAGGAAAGAGTTAGTATACCTTTAAAAGATGGAAAATATGTGCCCTATGTGGAGCCTTTGAGTGAGGAAGACCTGAATAGGATTTATGTACGCACCATCCGAGACCCATAGGTACTTGATCCATCTAAAGAAGTAATCCTTTAGTGGGAAGATTCATAGTTTTTTAGTGATACTACAATTGTTGCTTTTCATAATTGGGCTCATAGTACTTATGAGTTTGTAGGGCACGAAGTAAAGAGCACATTTGCATGGGACAGTAGACCTCATTGCATTAGGAGAATAAGTAACAACTAAGTGCCTCGCTACACTAGAGAAGGAGGTCCTACGGTTTTTTTGTACACTATGGAGGAATAGTGGATAGACTAGTTGGAGAGATGGAATATGCTAGCATATACCCTACGTGGGATACTAGCATGATGGTGGGTGGTTTACAAGGATAATCTTGTAGGATGGAATGAAATTAGGATTTCTCTTTCTACTAGGTTCTTCTGGAGCAATGCACCTTCTCAAATATACATTTATCATGGTAATCAACTTGTTTAGCACCACGTTCAATAGTGTGAGAGACTTTAGATAGAGGGGTGGGAAGCTTTACCACCTTCGCTTTGGGTGTAGAAAATTTTATTCCACTTTACAAGGTTGCGCACGTGTTTGGTATGTATATGCGGAACTCCATAGAGAAACTAGAAATTGGCAGGATTTAATTACATGAATGATCCAGATTTTTGACTTTTTCTCTACTAAACCTCCGGTAGAAGAGGCATTAAATTTAATAAAGTTCTTAACTATGGGAGATAGTGCCATGGTGGAATAACTCATTTAGGATTTATTTGATGAAGAAAACTCAGGAGTGCATTTTGCTGAAGAAATAGAGACAAATGCCGCACTACTTAGGTTCTCTTTCCTTGAGAAGGAAAAAGGAAAGATGGTCTACTTAGTGGATGATGAAGAAGTAGAAAATTTGGATGTAGACCATTCAACAGGTAGGAGCGAGGTTTTGGATAGTGTAGATAAGACCACACATGCCTATCATGAACCTATGAAGATAAAGAAAGTGAATATTGGATCAGAAGTTGAGCCTAAGGAGGCCATAATTGGGGACTATTGGTCTGACTCTGAAGTGGAAAAAATCATTGATTTGCTACAAGATTATCAGGACTTATTCCCTCAAGGATACCATGAACTCAAAGGCATGCATGAATCATTAGGGGAAATTAAGATAAATCTTATGGAGGGTGCACACCCAGTTAGAAAGAGACCCTATAGGCTGAACCCCAACTTGCATGAAAAGTTCAAAGAAGAAATTGACAAAATGTTGAAATTTGGAATCATCAAGCCCATGGATGAGTCAGAATGGGTTAGCCCAATGGTGATTAGTATCAATAAGGGTGGTCAGATTAGGATCTATGTGGACTACAGGGAGCTGAATTCTACATGTGTGATTGATCTCTTTCCTATGCCATTCACCAAGGAAATACTAGAAGGCATTGCAGGGCATGAAATCTATTCGTTTACAGATGGATTCTTCAGGTATCATCAGGTTAGGATTGGATAGGAGGATCTAGAAAATACTACTTTTACTACTGAATGGGGAATATTTTCCTATAATTTAATGCCTTTTGGTCTAAAAAAACATGCATGTTGTATTTTTGTGCATAGTTGTTCAAGCATTCAATTATTTTATTCACAACTTCTTGCAGGTTTATTTAGATGATTGGGCAGTGTATGGACTTGTTAAGGATCATTGTCTAAATTTACGCTTAATGTTTGAAATATGTCGATAGTTAAGCATCTCTTTGAACATCAAGAAATGTGTATTTACTACACCATTTGGAACACTGTTAGGGAACATCATTTACAAGGAAGGTTTGTTGGTTGATCCAACTAAGGTTGCAGCCACTTTCAACCTCAAAGAGCCTACCAATCAAAGTGAGGTGCGTGAATTATTGGGTCACACTGGGTATTATAGAAAATTTATAAAGGGGTATGCTAAGGTTGCCGCACCCTTGGAGGAGTTACTAAAAGGAAAAGGGAAGTTCTACTAGGGAGAAGCGCAACAACACGCATTCGAGACATTGAAGGAGAAACTTAATACTGCACCTATTATGTGCTTTACTTCATGGGACCAACCGTTTCATGTACATGTGGACACCTCTGGCACAGCCATTGGCACGGTGTTGGCTCAGCCTGGAGAAGGTATTATGGATCATCCTATTTGTTTTTCTAGTAGAAAGTTGACTCCTGTAGAGCAGAATTTTACAACTATAGAGCGCGAAGCTTTTTCAATGATCTATTCGCTACATAAATTTAGACATTATCTACTAACAACACCATTTTTATTTTATACGGATCACATGGCATTGAAGTATTCGGTAAACAATCCGGTTCTATAAGGGCACATATGTAGATGTGTACTCTTATTCCAAGAATTTGATTTCACAGTTGTGGTAAAACCAGGGAAAAGTAATTCTGGACTAGACCATCTATCCAGAATACAGTTAGGAGAAGAAGCATAGGTAATTAAAGATACCATGCCTGATTCACAATTATATAGGTTACAATGCACGCCATCATAATTAGAGGACATTGTTGTATTTCTATGAATAGGTATGGCACCAGAAGGGATGAAATAGTTAGAGAAGAAACAACTTGATATTTTTATAGAACCATTTATGTTGATTAGCAGTGACCTCTATAAGTTAGGTCAGGATGAATTATTGCACTGTTGTGTACTTGAACATGAGCGTACAGATATCACAGAGGAGGCTCATGGTGGTATTGCAAGTGGACACTATGTAGGTGACACCACAACAAGTAATATTCTACTCACTGGATTATGGTGGGAGACTATGTATAAATATTGTAAGGCATTTTGCAAGGCTTGTGATCACTATCAGCGCCTTGGAAAACTAGGTCAAAGAGATGAAATGCCTCTACGACCTATTACTAGTAAAAAATTGTTTGATAAATTGGCTATATATTTTGTGGGTCCTATTTCACCAGCCACACACAAGACTGGATCGGGCTATATCATCACTTGTACATATTATCTGATAAGGTGGGTAGAAGCAGCACCTACAAAGGATTGTACAGTAGCTACATCAGCCAGGTTTCTATGGGAAAATATTATTACAAGGTATGGATGCCCGTTGTGTTTGACCAGTGATTGGGGGCACACATTTTTTGAATGAGACAATCATAATTCTATTGGATGAATTAATGATTGCACACCATAAGACTACACTGTATCATCCTCAGGAAAATGGGACCTCTGAGGCTTTCAACAAAATTTTGAGCCAAACATTGAAAAAAAAATTTATGTTGGAAGAATGGATTGGGATGATAAATTTTATGCAGTACTTTGGGCGTATAGAACAACATATAAGTGGTTAAACAAGGCCACACCCTTTCAATTGGTGTTTGGTGCAAAAGCAGTTGTTCCTATGGAATTCATGTTATCTTATTTATGTATTGTGCATGTTGGAGACCTAGCTGATGAGAAAGCATTAGAATAAAAAATTGACAAGTTGATTAAGTTGGATGATCGATGAACAATAACACACTAGAGTCAGAAGCAAGAAAAATACAAGCATAAAGCATGACATCATATGCCTATTAGGGATAAAAAGATTGAGATAGGGTAGATGGTGCTTCTTTATGATTCTAAGTTTCTGCACCATCCAGGAAAACTCAAAGTACATTGGTTAGGACCATATATTATCACTCACATACTTGAAATAGGATCTTATTAGTTAGAAATGCTTAATGTAATACAGTTACTTCAACAGGAATAGGGTAAAGCCCTACTATAAATAAATCTACTTGGTGTTTGTAATAAGGAATTGTTACCATTTAGATTAGGTTTTCAATTATGTATTCCCTTAATGTATTTCCTTCTTCGTCGCTATGCTTTTTCAATTTATTTGGTGTTTTGTGAATTAAGCGTGTTTGCACGCTAGAAGCTAATCACCATTTATAGTATTTTAATGTGCAAAGGAATGCACATATCATTTGTGTGGGGTGGTTATTGAGAAATGGGTACACATAAAGGAACAAAATGCTACAGGTCCTATTCAAAGTTTGAAGAGTTGGTGAACAGAAGATTGCTTCAAAATAAAGACCATAAATGGAGATAAATGAAGGAAAAGTGTAACACAAGGTAAGCAACGGATATGGAGACTACTTGGAGAAGGTGTAGTGATGAGGTACTCAGGTGCATTAAAGCATGCCAAAGAGAAGTCTGTAGCCAGAAGGTAGGAAGGCACGCTAAAAGGTTATATCTAAGGTGTGAATATGTACTGCACGGAAAAACATGAAAAGGGTCAATTAATGAGGATCGTTGGTAGGTGAAGGAGCAATAAATGTACTAAATTTTTCAAAATATATATAAGGGATACAAGTTCAATTTTACCATTGTAAATAATAAAAATTTGAACGAGCCAAGTGCAAAGCAAGCTAAGTGAATTGTGTTGAGGTGTGGAGAGTGTAAAACAAGACGTGAGGAGCATATTTGTGTGCAGGAGAAGCTTACATCCCCATTGGTGAAGGGTTTGAGTGAAATTAGAGCATTGCAGAAGAGCTAGGGCACACGATTTCAACTAGGGCATGCAGATTCGAGTTAGGGTTTGAGTTTGCACGTTGCAGAAGATAGACGGTGAGTAATTAAGGATAGAAAGTTATGATTTTTAGATGGCACCAAAGAAAACACCCGATGTAGGAGCCAAAGGGAAGAAGAAAGTGGAATCAGAGGTTGAAATTTCTCCTGAGAGTAATTTTTCAGAGATGCAATACCTAGAAGGCATGATAGTGGGACAAGAATGGGATTCTCATGTCTGAAAGTGCAAGATAAGTAACTACAACCACCACACATCGGATACCAAAAAGGAATTGGATGTATTGTTAAGTAAGAACATGAACAAGCGCATAGCATAGGATATGTCTGTGTATGATGACGCTGGAGAAAAGCTGCTAAAGCATATTGGAGTTTACTAGTTGTATGAGCTTTCATATTTTGGAAGTATGAACCTTTGTACCAATGGTTAATGAGCAGGGTACATGAAGACTTTTTCTATTTCACCAGACACAAGGTAAAGATAATAGCCGCTTTGATTTCAACTATAACAGGATTAAGGGGCACAAGAGTGGATCTAAATAGTGACTTGATAGATAAAGTAATCATCTTGGAAATGTGGAAGGAGTTAGGGTATACCAAGGGTCCATGCAGAATGGATATCAATAAACTGAAGAAGTACCCAATGGTATAGGTAGCTGCACATTTAGTGACCAAATTGAATGATCAAGAGAGATGGTCCTAGGTGAATACAATGTGACTATACATTATAAGAAGAATGTCACAGGGTATAATTTAAAACATGTTGGACTATGTTGTAGAGACTATCATCGAGGAAGTGTGCACAGGTGATAAAATCAATTTCGGAACTTTCCTATTGTCCCTGGTATTTATGGAAATTGGAGTGCCCGATGGGCCAAAGAACAAGATCTGGGAGTAACCCATGCAGAATAAGTCCTTTGCAGAAAGATTTGAGAAATACTTGTGTGAAGGGTCAATGATTGGGTCATTCAAGAAGAGTGTGGAGATGTGGTATGACAGGGTTTACGTGGAATTCGAAGAGGAGTGGTGCATCCCCAAAGTGTTACCTTCTATGGTGGGAAAGGCAGTCTAGTTCACGGTATATCAGCACTTCTGCATCACATGATTTGCGATGAAGGATGGAACTTGGAGCCTCTGGTGTAAGTTTTCATATGCCTTCACAACGCGCTACTTCAAGGCATTAATCCATCGGTTCAATAATGCACAACGCCTAAATTTTGTTGCAAATAAGGTAGACTGTGACTACCACATGTTGCATAAGACTTATGTATATCCATGTCAGACTGCCTACATTGAGAGGCTAATTTCATATATGATAAGCATGAATCCCGTGAGTTTTTCGATTAGAGAAAATGGGGCAATGCTTATCTACCTTCATCTTAAGCCTAAGTTAGAGGGCAACAAATATGTGGAGAATGAGTTTGTGCTCCCAAGGCCGCCTAATGGAAAGCATATAGTGGATAATGTACCAGCTCTGAAGCCCACTGAACCTATAGAGGTAGATGATGAGGAGGAATATCATGAAGATAGTGGCGGCTTGGTACATAGAGGATAAAGGCAACCCTCGGATAGGGTAGAATTTGAGCGCGAAAGTAATCCACCCTAGGCACAAGAACAAGGAAACGAATAATTGGAGGTAGGAGTAGACCTTGAAGAACACCGCTTTAAGAGGGTGTTCAGAATGACAAGAACTCAAGGTGCTACTCCACAATCAGTACGAAGATCACCATGACTCTCTCCACAGAAGGAAACAACTAATAAATGGAGGAGAAAATTGAAGTTGGCCGAGGAGACAGAGGAGTCCTAAGAGAGCACACCTAAATCTCCTACACAACCAGAGGACGTGGGAGAGTTGAAAGATGAAGAAATGAAAGATGAGGATGTGAAGAATGGAGGAGAAGGGGTAAAGGAAGGAGAATTAAGACCAGATAATGCTCAAGACATAGACGATCCAACTCCAAATCTTGGTGCTCCAGTTCCTAAGGGGCCAAGAACTAAAAGAACAAGTGGAGAGTATAATGTTCCATCTTTGGGCTATGCTGAGGACATAAGTAAAATTTTCCACACTTGTTTTCAAAGCACGGTGAGCCCTAAGGAGTTATATGGATGGGAGTTGATGGATGAAGACATGGACAACATGCACACATAAGGAAGAAACTATCTTGGTCTTTTCACACACACATGGATGAGCTAGACTTCGACGTATGTGAAGAATCATGTGTGTCAAGAAGGTTGAAGAAGTCACCTCAAGCTAGAAATATAAGCGTAAAACCCACTGTTATGTCTGATGAACAGGTAAGTGATTCCTTGGTAAAAGTATCTACAGAGGTGGCATAGAAGAACATAGAAAAATCTGCCACTATTAAAGCACTAAGAGAAGAGATCAAGGAAAAATATGTAGAGATCACATGCTTGAAAGGAGAGAAGGACCTAGAGCAGAGGATATTAGAGACCATTTCCTGAAATCGATACCACACTTAGAGTCCAAGGTACCTGAAAGGTTCCCTTCAGTTATGCACTATGTGCATATATTAGTCAATTTGGTGCTTGAGGAGGGACCAGTTCAGATGCCAACACCAAAGAACCCTGAGTAGGAAGTAGAGTGAGGAAAGGCTTTAGTAGTGTGAAATATTTCATCATATGAGGCACTGCTCCAAACCTTGCAGGAGGAGCTGAAGAAAACGGATCAAGTGTTTAATATTTGTACATATTCGGAGATAGTCATAAGAATAAGGACCATGGTAGAGGAAAATGAGGTCATGAATTCAATGAAGGATGAAACCTTGGGGTGCGCGTAGAGAGATTGGCATTGGTAAAGCAAAAGCACGAGGCCCTTACAGCATACCAGGAGCCCCATAAGAACAAGTTGGATGAACTTAGGAAACTTACAGTGTAGAAGATGGATCTTCTAGAAGGGAGAATTTATGTAATGTCTAACATTATGTTAGTATTACATAATGAAAAGGGAGAAATTTCCCATGATGAGTTGGATTCTATTATAGTAAATATTCCAAAAAAGGAAGAGGCTATGCGTTGACTGAGTGCCAAACATTAGAGACAGAAATAAAAGAATAATATCCAAAACTAATTCTTCCAATTGAAGAAGAGGATGTTGCAGATTAAATAATTATTCTTTGTATAGTAATTATTTACATTCATCCATTCCTTATTATTTATTCATTCCATATTACAAAGGAAGCCATTATCAGGGCGGCAATGTAGTTTAGTGTGGGGTAATGTTGGAGAATAAAAAAGTGTGATACTTAGCGGAAGCACACATGAGGTTCAGCAGTGAGAAAGGGCACATTCAAAGTTGAGGAAGGCATAGGGACATGACACGTGCGCGAAAGACAAGGTAATATTCGGGACTTAGCCATTTTCATATGTATGGGCTGTTTTTGGAGATAGCGTGTAGAGCACACAAACCAGATAAAGACTTGCACGACACGCATCGGCTATTTTTGGAATATTATATACTAAGCGCTTTGCATGGGTGTGGGATAATAATAGAATTGTTACTACCAGTTCACAAGAAGAGGTCTATTGTTAGCGCACTTGCATGTTTGGCTATTATTGTAAAGGCGCATGGATATTTTCAGCATGCGACCTATTTTGGGAGTTATGAAAGTGGTGAAGGGAAAGTCCCCACCTTTATAAATATGTAGTGATATGCGTAGTATAGAAGGATGATGTGAGAATTGAATTGTTGTGAGATTATGTTACCAGATCTGATGCACGCATGAGCTTATGGTGTTACTTATTGTAATAAGCTTCTATGAATTTATTGTGTTTAATATAATGAAGTGTATTGGCTAAATCAGAGTATTAATCCTGAGTGTAATTGGTTCTTGCATGATTGACTTCATCATGGATATTGTTTAAATTTGTTACTCTATATATCTAGATCTAGACATGCTCTGTAGAATGTTATAATAATTATGGATCTGAATGCCTTCATTCTTCATCATGCTAACATAGTGACATAAAAACCTTAAAGAGGGGCATGTACCTTTGTGTGCTTTGGGTGAGCTCTCGGCCTAGGCTGAGTGATGTGCTAGCGCACCTGGATTATTACTGGTAAAATCTAGGTTGCATCAGGCTTGCACCCTCTTTTAACTTGATTTTCATTTCTCCCAAGGAGAGGTGGACACCTTTAAGCTCATGGTATCCATGCAGAAATAAGTCCTTAAACTCATGTAATAGATCAATGATCTTCGAAACTTCCTTCTCTGACCAATAATCTCCAATAGTGGCCTCCTTAGGTTATGTTTTTGAACCAATGTTAACCTTCTTTGTTTTGAGGGGCTCATAGTCATCAGCACTATCAATAACTTCACACGTACCTTCAGTATGGTTAACATCCAAACTCTCCATCTCTTCGCAATATATCACATAGACCAACTTTCCTTTCTCTTTCTCCATGCATGCATGCTCAAGCTGCACCTCTTCTGACTCTTCCTCATCAAAGCGCATTTCCAAGCCAGGTTCACCCAATAACTCTAGTATTCTATCTTCTATCATAGCACTATCTCACATCATTAGGTTCTTTACAACCTGTAAGGCCCTATTCACCAATGGTATAGTACTCTGATACTCAAATTTTTGAAGGAGGTCATCTGTCAACTCCAGCCATCTTCCTGTCTGACGGAATATCTCAAATTGAATATACCATGTGCGTGCACAGCCTTGTAAGGTGGAATACATCTTATGCACCCATAAAGAAGAAGGTAAGGCCTATGTACCTTCCATCCATGATTTCTCACATGCTTGGACATGAAACAAGGTGGGTTCCTTCCCATGGTGGTATCGTATTGCAGTGGGTGCATTGCTTCAGGAAAACCTGATAGATAATGTGATTAGCACTTTGTACCACTCTAGAAGGCTATCACAATGTGTCACCCACCAATGCATTGTAGTCCCAAACAAATTATAGTTGAGCATACCTCTTCTTTCAATCTCATTTATTCATTGATCCTCCATTTCGCGTGATAAATCATCAGGGTTGGCCCCTCCAAAGTAGCTCGACAACTTCTTCCCTCCCAGGCACTTGACTAAGTGTGCCTTTGTCACCCTTATAACAGAGCCTCTTAACTTTCACCCAATTAACTCATAAGTCTCGTGCACCCAATTTTTAGATACCACACTAGTATCACTCATGGACTGAGCATATTCAAACTGAATAACTCCCTTTGTAGGGTGAATCACCTCAGGGTCCCTGATAGAGTGCACATAGATCATGTCAATAACTTCTTCTCCCAAGGGCTCAATATAGGGTGCTTACTTCCCATCAATTAAGGGGATGATGACCCGCTCTTTATTATTCTCAAAAATTATGTATCCCTTATTGAACCTTAGGTCAACATTATTCTTATAACATTGAGGGTGCCCAAGTAATGCTAGAAAGTTGTCCGCCTCCACTAGCGCCAAGGCTTTGAAGTCCCTAGTGAACTTTTGCCCTTGGATAGTGATAGAAATATCCTTCAAGACACCAATGGGCATTTTCTTTGTCTTTTTAGCCATATACAACACAATCAAAGATGGTTGTAATGAGGGCCTTCCCATTCGATGTCATGTGTTTAGAGTGAGAACATTGACTTCCGCACCCATGTCAATCAAAATATTACTCAAAAGTCACCCATCTATAACAACATTCAAGGTAATCTCTTTATCATAATCAAGGTTGTGGTGAGGAAGGTTGGCGTGTAAAACCTACCTCTTACACTCTCCTCCAGTGTACATTACCTTCTCTCGTAACCACTCTCCTAGCAAGGGGATGATATTATCTTGCCTCAATATTTTACATACTTCTCTAACCTCATCCAAATCCTTCTGTGGAGCATCAACATTCTTCCTTTTCTCTAACTGTCTTGATTTATCTTTCAGGTACTGGATATCTCCTTGTATATTTTGAATCACATCCATGGTTTCTTAATACACTTATTTCTAATGAGTAGGGTCCAGATACTTTCAATGCACCATATATTCTCTAATAACCAACAATATTCTCATTGGTACTTCCCTGGCACACACATCCTCAACTTACGTTGTAAGTAGTACATAATCTAGTTCCAACCCACGCGCTCTCTAGATTTCTCGGCTCCCAGATAGAGAGAGCCATACCATATACGAGTTTGCCCCACCCCGGCCAGCCACCCTTGGCATCCATTATGAATCAGCCTTCCTCACGCTTACCATCCCAGCACCTTTTTCCTTTCAATGTTGTTGGCTCGTATGTTCAAAAAGCTCTAGGAACTCCTAATACTTATGCTTCTTCCCACATCAAGAGAATTGTAGCATATCAGGTCATTCACGCTTATAGTGCTCTATAGATCCATAGTTGTAACAGGTTCCACACGGGAACTCACTTCTTCCTCCTCTATGGTTTCCATTACCACAAAATCCTCCTCAAAAACTTCTTCCACATGCCCCTCCATCCATGTGCCATTCATAGTGATGACCATCGTCCTTGGAATTATTTGTGAGGCTGGTCTGGCAAACACCAATATCAATGGTGTCATGTATTTATTCAATCAATCTATAATCCTTGGTGTCATGAGTAATAGAGGTGAAAATATACATTCTTACGAATTGCGCACTGCAGTAGTGGGAATCTACATGCATCATGATCTCCATGGAAAATTTCACAGTCCACCATCATGGTGCATACCGATCTCCAAGGACAACTGTCCTTTGTATGCCCCTCTACCTCATAATCTGTGCACCATAGACCACTGCGAGTCTCATGCACCGATTTCATAGATAGATTCTTCATCTACTTCGCCATTGCAAAAATTTGAGCCTCAAGGAAGGGGATAACACCAGTATCCATGCTTCTAACAGCCTCAGTGCGTAGGGAAGCCTCCAAGGCCTCGTGTAGGTCTGTGAAAGTGCTCTCCTAAATGTTGTTATCAATCCTCCAACAAACCACTGAGCATAATGAGAGGGGTGAATATCATAAGATAGCTTTGATAATAGAGTTTTAAAATGTACTTTGTATTCCCGCACACTCATTTTCATTCCTTGTTGGACCTCCTTCAACACACTGATGCTCTTCTATTTAAACTCAAGGATATGAAATTCAGCCAAGAAGGCATTCCGCGACATGGTTTAATCTTCCACTATCTGATGGGGGTCATACTTATGGTACCAACTATGCACACATCATTGCAATGTTGTTACAAACTAAAATGCCTTCTGCTCTCGGGTAGTGATCCCTTTTACATGCCATAGCAGCTCACACTTGTGTACATTCTCTACACCATCCTCAACACCTTTGTAGTATGGTAGGTGCAAAGACATCTCAAAAAATACTTGCTAAGGTAGTTGAGGTCCTTGTTCGCTTAATCCAATACCTTGATTTCCTCTGGTGTTACCTCCACCACCAGATCCACTAGATCCACCATTTCTTGTCCCTCTTGATCCGCCAAATCCTCTAGATCCACCAGGTCCACTAGTTCCTCCAGCTCCTATACCACCATATCCACCTCATGTAGCTGGTAATGGGCCTGAAGTGGTTGCGCCTAACGTTCCCAATGTCCCACTGAACTACGTGCCAATAGTTTGTGATATTTCACTGCTACCAGATGTGTGTCCCATGTCACTTCCAAACGCGATACCCAAACTTTGTGTACTTAGACTTTTCCCAAACATCGTTCCAGACAATATTCCTCCAAACAGAGGAAATAAGTTTGTAGATATAGATGTACCAAATGAGAAATTATATCTTCTAGGTGTATATCAGTAACTCCCACCAATATCAGCTGGGTTAGCAATACTTATCTCTTGATTTAGAAGACTAAGTGCCAAGGGGTTGGTCACCAGACGGATTCAGATGGCATGCCGACGAATATCCTTTCTCTAAGTGACGAACTCTCATCAGAAGTTGAAGGGGTCTCTCTCTTGTGCTTTCCAAGATGGGGGTAGCACAGACTGCTCATTCTCCATGTCCTCTGTGTGAACCTCAATTCCTTCCCACAATGTATGCCTCCATAGATCCATCTCCTATAACCTCACATTTTCTAGCCAACTCCCTTTCATGAGCCTCACTATACTTGAGTCATCTCTCCTCCCTCTCCTTTTTAGCCGCAAGGTCTGTCATCTTCCTCCACCCTAGCATCATATCCCAACAATCAAAAAAGCTTAGCCAGCCATAGGAAATGCTTCCAAACTTAGTGTAATCATCAATATCTTTATGGCTAATGGGATAACCCGTTAAAACAATATTCTAGGATTCCTTAGGAACTCAAACTCAGTAATCTCTAGATAAATACATAGAAATAGCATATTCTAGGGTATAACTAGTCAGCACTCTTCTCTACCAATGATCAACAACACGTGTCCAAGTCATATCAGCATCCTACAACCTCTGATATTCCTCTTGGGTCCAAATGTGGTATCTATAGTACCAGCTTGATCTAGATGCATATGTTGAAATCCATTTATACAAATCCATGTGAAAACAACAAAATAAGGTCTCATACAACTCTTGATATAGATATTCTTCTACCCATCTACGTGCATCAAACTTAGGTCCAATACTAAATATCTAAGAAAACTCATCCTCCTTGCTCTTAAACCATGTTTTGTACACTGTCCCAAGGTCAAACACTCTATCATCACACATCATTCTCACAACAACTTCAAAAAGAGGTCCCAAAAATGGAACCAAGATGTAGTCAATTTTATCCACCTACTAACTTCTAACCCCATGCACATCGGCCTCTCACCCAACAGGCATTGGGTGCTTACCCTAGGAAAATGTGGGTGTTGAGCCCCTCCTTTATGTGAGAATTATGATAAGATATTTCCATTATTAGAGGATCAGATGCAGAAAATTAAATGTTCATGCATTCTTTTTAAAAGCATAGGATGAACTATCACATCTATATACCCATGCACTTAATAACAAGGGAAACATAATGGCATGAAATACAAAGAACAGATATACCTTATAAGTATGAGGAAATAACACTATGGTTTGCACCCATGAACTAAATGCTCAGAACATAGCCATATATTTATTTTAATCATAGTCTCAGTAACCACACTACATTCAAAAAGTTCGTATCAGACTGAATATATCAAGACATAGATCTAACCCATATATCATAAGTCCTAGTTATGCTTCCCTTATTAAAAACTCTTACAAACTCATCCCTTGGACATGATAACATTCCTACAGTCCTCTAATGAGAACCCTAACTCCTAGGGCCTCCTAATATTTTCTATAGAGATTCACTTTCCTCTTGCTATATGTCTTCCATCTATGTCTTCATTATGTCTTTGTTCTTTACTTCTAAGCATCTATCTTTTATAGCATCATCACCCACCATCATGCCTCTTCTTAGGAGTAGATCAAATGCCAAGTGTCCATGTGGTCCTTCAATGGTGCATGCTTATTCTATTCTGAGCTCTCCACTTTCTGCAATGTTTTCTTCTAAGAATATTCCATGCGTGGGATATTCTTTTCTTGACCTCCAAGGTTCCAGGTTGGCACCTTATCCACTCAGCACGCCTAGATGGGTCATGTTTTTCCTCAAGTGCCTTTAGAAAGCCAAAAATGGCCAAGTATTTTAAGCTTGATGTCCTACCTCCCCGCATGCGCCCTGGTCTCTCCTAAACCCTTCTTATAGCTCTTCTCCTTGCACACTTCTCCCCATGAGCCCTTCTTCTTACTTCTCCTACGTGCGCACACCTTTTGGTACTCAACAAATAATTCAAGGCCCAACACAAAACCTCTCATTGCATCATTTCAATGGTATTTTGATATCATTAATCACATTGTGGACTAAGCATATCCTGAGGGATAAACCTCGTAGCAAAGACAATAGCTACCGTCATAGGTGCCAAATAAGCAATTGTAGAAGAAGTGCTCTATCGCATAGCCTTGTTAGGATTGTGGAGCTGAATTTCTTCAGAGTTAGCATGATTTACAATTTTCTGGTTTACTCAGTAACTAGCACCGATCAAGGTAACCGACACCAGTTAGGGTAACCGTTTCCGGTTACCTGTGTGTGAAAGCTTATATTTAACTCATGGGAATTTAATCTAGATTTTATTTTAAAGTTTTATTAAGGGTGTAAATGTATAGCTAAGGTGCCCTAAGTTTGTCTAAGCTTATATAAGCTAGAAAACTAGGGTTAGAACATAAGGAATAAGGAAAGACAAGAATTGATATATCCTTAGTGGAAAGGATGAAGAAGAAGAAGAAGAAAAATTAGATTGTATGAAGATAGGAGATTTCATACAGAGAATGTGAATAGAAGGAAAGTGTAGGTACATTATTGGTGAGAAGAGGGAATTATCTTCTATTGTATTTCCTTAATATTATTTAGTCTCATGTAATGGCTTGCATAGCATGCAAAGCACTTAGTGTTTCTTCTTGTTAGGTTCACAATTTGCTATGATATCTTGTTATTGCTCATTCTTGTAGATCCACATGTTGTGAGATATTGTATTACAAATCCATGAGATCATGATGTATTGTTGATCCATAGGAATCTAGTATTGTAGAGGAATTTGTCTCCATTTGTTCACAGGTTGATGCAATGATGATGAAGAGACTTATTTCTTAGTGCATTGTTATGGTTCCACATTGGTAGACCCTTCTAGAGGTCTTGTTTACAGATTCAGTACAATGAGACATTGGTTGCACATTGGTAGGTGCAGGGTAGCTTTAGGTATGTGAGATCTAATGGTGTTTCAGAGGCACAATTGTAGTGCACTCAAGTAGATCCGGTTATAGATCTGGAGGATACACAAGTGGTGGTATGGAGGGATGGTTCAGTGTACTCAGGCATATCCAGTTGGAGATCTAGGAGGAAGAGATACTCTTGTAGAGACACATGTACTCTTGTGCAAAAGAGTTAGTTTGTAATCTCTTGTTATATTATATATATGATGTCTCTATCTTTGGTGGACGTAGCCCACATTGGGTGAACCAAGGTACATGTTGTGTTATGTGTGTGTACTTTTGTGTGATTTGGATTATTCTTATTTATACTTCCACTACTTTAGATTTTGTGGGGATTGTTAAATCTATATTTACATGTTTTGGATTTGATATTCTATAGTGTTAAATTTTTCCGCATAAACCCATCCCCAACAACTGGCACCACACCTTGGTTAACTTTGTTATTTCAGAGCAAGGTTTTGCTTCAGTATATTGTTAGTGGTATTACTAACATGTATGAGAGAAAGGTTTTTTTTATTGATGAGAAGATCAAAGGAAGAGATTCAATCTCAAGTGGGATCTAGAAGAGTAAGGTTGCTATAGAATACAATGATTGTCTTTAGTTAGGTGGCAACAAGCGTTGGCAGGGTGGCCATGGTCAGTTACAAGGTGATTGTGGTCGGTTACTGAACAAGATGGTTTTAAATAGAAAATCACAAATCTGAATAATTAAGAAGATGTATGGAATGTGTCTTGTTTGCTAAGGTGTCCCTGGTTCTTGGAGGCACATGCATGTTGGTCAGATTCCAGATCTTGGTTACAGAGGTGTGGTTTTATCTTAGTATTGTAGTGCTTGTATGTTTTGGTTGCACATGCATGGTTTTGGATTATAGATCTAGACAGAGAAAAGGAGCAAGTATGCATCCTTGGTGTAGTTAGATGCACAAGCTTCAATAGAGAGGTTGTAGCATAGAACGAAGGTGGGGCTTCCATCAGAGAAGCATGTTCTTCAGTTGAAGATGCAGTTGAGTATCTTGGTGAGGGTAAGGTGATGTATTTCATCTTTATGTAATTTATTTCATGGATTTGTTGTATTATTTTTTGTACGAGATTTGGATGCTTCTTGAAATGACTGGCTCAGTTCAACTATCCACTTCGGTCAAAGTAGGAACTTGGTGTGGTTTTCTATACCAAATTGTGTGGCATTGGGTTCATTCTAGCAGCATCGACATTGGTTTGAGAACTGAGGTTGGTCACAGAGGAATCGGTATCAGTCGGCTAACCATGGTCAGTTAGGGGATGGTTGTGGTGGTCTCTATGGAAACTTTTCTATATACGGTTTTTTACAGCATGAGAGGGAAGATGGTTTTTTGCCCTAGTTTGGAGGATCAATTTTCTTACACGAAGTGTACATGGTAGAAACAGTGTAGATCACTTCATGGTTTAGATCAAAAAGAGGATGGAGTTGGGTTAGTTAGTACATTGATATTTTGAGTCTGGTATCTCTATATGATTCATGTTTTATTTATTTCGTCTGGAGCAACTGATATTATGTTTGGATAGTGTGCATAGATTTACACCATAGTTTTTTTTGTGGTTGTTTAACTTTTATTTCCCGGTTGTGTGGAATATTTAGGATAAGGTTTTCAATTCTAAGGATGAGATCCTCAATGAAAAGTCATAATTAGACATAGTTGTAGGTAATGAGAGATGTTGAGTACACATGGATGGAAAGAAGGTGATTCACCTACTTCACAAGAAGTTCAAACTTTTGTGATGTAGAAGTATTCTCAGAGAAGAAAGGGAATCAATTTTATAGTTCTTTCATCTAGTTTTCTTTCTCACTGACATATTATCTTTTGATTTGTGTTAGAGGAAGTGCAGGGGAGTTCATGTTGAGTAGGAGCAAGCCATGGTTGTTGAGATTACAGGTTGGACACATATGCACATGCGGAGTGAGAAGAGAGTGCTACTATTTAGAGTGGTAGGAGGCACAAGTTGGTTTTGGAGAGCATTCACGGCTTTGCAACTATTTTTGAGTTTATTAATTTGTGATCTCGATTCTGGTTTATTTTTTGGTGCCTGGATATTCCTTAGGGACGGCAGTTGATGATTGATTCAGCTAGTTTTAGATGATAGAGAAATTTTAAGAGTTTTAAGGGTGAAAATAGAGATAATCTGTTAGTTACAGAGACCGGTGTTGGTTAGGGTTAACCATGGTTGGTCATTTGGTAACCATGGTCAGTCAGGTAGTGACCGGGGTTAATTAGGAAACCGTGGTCAGTTTGATCACAGGTTTGAAAGAAATTCTTATTTACCATTTTTGGATGGTGCCCTTGTTTTGCTTTCATCTTGGTTGATTGTGCAGAGTATTTTGATGACATGTTTTCTAGTATTTGCACTCAGTATTAGTGGCATGGTTTAGCATGGATGTTTTTCATTGACATTGATGAGCACAGGATTCATATTCAACTTTAAAGCTAGTGGTGGAATAATTGGAGCTTCTAGAGATCTTGGAGATATAGATGGATGTACATGGTGAGTTTCTACATGTGGATAGATTCAATTTTTTTATTATATGATGGTACAGAATGTTTGATTTGCACATGCATGCCATGAGCATGAGTATTGGATGTTTATATTTCCTCTTGATTATTATGTTACTCCATGGAAGATGTTATCTATAGATGATTGTCTTGGACATGCTAGTTGTTTATGTAGGTTTTGATTTGTAGATTGTAGTGTTTGGATTCTTTGAGTTATGCATGTGTTTTTGGATTGATCACCCACTGGTTGCATGTAAAACTCATTTGGGTTGTCTTTCCCATGATCTTGTTTATTGCTTACGCTTATTCTAGTTTGACTTGTCTTTGGTCAATTGCATTGGTAGTTGCATGGAGACATGAATAGATGATTGGAGAACATGGTTGGTTTTGCATGTATGGTTATGGATGTGATAGAGGATCAGTACTTTAGTTTCAGTGGGAGATCTTGCAAGTGTGTTAGTCATGATGGCTTATTACATGAGGAGCTAGGTTTACTTAATTTTTTGATACCAACAATTGGTATGGTGTTATGATTCAGTCAGAGCTTTAGGCTTGGTGTCATGAATCAGTTGTAGCTTTTTGCAGGTTTAGAAAGTCATGGTTTTATCTTCTTGGTTTGAGAAGATGGTTTGATCTTCCTGATTTCATTTGAGATAATTTTTTATATAAATAATAGATGGTCTTCACGGTATGTAGAGGATGGTGATGTACATGTACAGGTATGGGTTCGGAAATTTATCTCCAAGTGGGATATTGTTAGGATGGTGGAGCTGAATTGCTTCACAGTTAGCATGATTTACATCTTTTTGTTTTACTCAGTAACTGGAGCCAGTCAGAGGGAAACCGGTGTCGGTCAAAGGGAAACCAACGCCAGTCAGCATCAGGGTAATAGGTGTCAGTCAACATTAGGGTAATAGCACCGGTTACCTGTGTGTGAAAGTTTATATTTAACTCACGGGAATTTAATCTAGATTTTGTTTTAAAACTGATTTAAAGGTTGTAAATGCATAGCTAAGGTTCCCTGAGTTTGTCTAAGCTTATATAAGATGGAAAAATAGGGTTATAATATAAGGAATGAGAAAAGAGAAGAATTGAGATATCCTTGGTTGAAAGGATGAAGAAGAAGAAGAAAAATCAGATTACATGAAGACAAGAGCTTTCATAGAGAGAAGATGAACATAAGGAAAGTGTAGGTACAATGTTGGTGAGAAGATGGTATTATCTTCTACTATATTTCCTTTGTATTATTTAGTCTCATGTAATGGCTTGCATAGTATGAAAATCACTTAGTGTTTCTTCTTATTAGATCCATATGTTGTTGTGAGATCTTTTTATTGCTCATTCTTGTAGATCCACATGTGGTGAGATCTTGTATTCTAGATCCATGAGATCATGATGTATTGTTGATCCATAAGAATCTATTATTGTAGAGGATGTTGTCTCCATGTTTGCACAGGTTGATGCAGTGATGATGGAGAGACTTATTTCTTGGTGCATTGCTACGGTTGCACATTGGTAGACCTTTCTAGAGGTCTTGTTTGTAGATTCATAGTAAAGTGAGAGCTTGGTTATATAGTGGCAGATGCAAGGTAGCTTCAGGTATGTGAGATCTGGTGGTGTTTCAGAGAAACGGTTGTAGTGCACTCAGGTAGATCCAGTTAGAGATCTTGAGGAGACACATGTGGCGGTATGGAGGCATGGTTTAGTGTACTCAAGAAGATCCAGTTGGAGATTTGGGAGGAAGAGATACTCTTGTAGAGATACATGTACTATTGTGTAGAAGATTTCGTTTGTAATCTCTTGTTGTATTCTATATATGATATCTCTACCTTTGGTGGATGTAGCCCACATTGGGTGAACAATGGTACATGTTGTGTTATATGTGTGTACTTTTGTGTGATTTGGATTATTCTTGTTTATACTTTCATTTCTGTAGATTTTTTGGGGATTGTTAGATCCGTATTTGCATGTTTTGGATTCGATATTATATATTTGCAAAAAAATTCGCATAGACCCATCCCCAATAAGCCTTTGACGACATGATTTTGAGGTGTGTAGACGAATAAAAATTAGAGAAGATCCTCTTCGAAGCCCATGGTGGGATTTGTGGTGGTCACTTTGTAGGGCATGCTACTGCTCGGAAGATTCATCGGATGGGTTATTTATGGCCCACTTTCGAGCACGATTTCATAGAATATGTACGTAGGTGCCACAAGTGCCAAGAGTTTACACATGAAATTCACATTTCTGGTCAGGCTCTCTAGCCAATTGTGACACCTTGGCCCTTTTCTACATGGGGTCTAGATTTGGTAGGGAATTTTTCTCCCTCATCAAGAGATGGCCACAAATTCATTAGTACGGCCATGGAATATTTCACAAAGTGGGTTGAGGCCATGCCACTTGCCACTGTACTTGGGTCTGTGATCACAAAATTCATCTTAAATCAGATCATCTGCAGGTATGGATTCCAACAGGTCATTATCTTGGATAATGTCACATCTTTTAAAAATGAAGAGGTGTGTGAGTTGTGTTCGCAGTTCAAAATCTCACATCACACAGCCTCTTTATATTATCATCAAGCTAATGGACAAGCTGAGGTGACATATAAAACATTGAATTCCATTCTCCTCAAAACAGTCAAGGAGAATAAATGTGACTCGAATCTGAAGCCATTTCTGGCCTTATGGGTTTATAGGACATTGGTATGGATGCCTACGGGGGAAACCCCCTGTTCTTTAGTCTTTGGATGTGAATCTATTATTCCGCTAGAAGTCGAGTTACCAAAACTTCGCATATCTTTGTAAGGAATATTAGATGAAGACGTGTACCATGAAGTGCAGTTGGTACAACTAAAAACCCTTGATGAAGCTCGACTTAGAGTTGAATAATGCCATAGAGTTTATGCTGACAGGATGTGTTGTCAGTATAAAAAAAGGTTTATGAATGAGAGATATATGTAGGACACCTATTACTAAGACTAGACAGTCAGACAGATAAGAAAACTAACAAAGGAAGAAAATTCAGAGCCAAATGGTTAGGTCCATATCAAGTTATGGAGGACTACAAAAACAGCGCATATCGCTTGTGTATATTAGAGGGTGAGGAATTTGGTGAATCTATCAATTGACTTCATCTAAAATGATTCTATGCATGATTCATCTGTATTTCCCCATGTACATTATTGCATCCATATTGCAATTCATTCATTAGATCATATTGTAAAATTGTAGTCAAGAAACTTATTTTTCAAACAACTTCCAAAACTTCTCAATATTGGAAAAATCATTCAATCATGGTTTTTCCAAATATCCACCATATTATCATCAACAGTTCTAATAATTTCTTCATCTCAATAAATTAAGATAGAATTTTGACATTGATTGTACCAAGTCTTACATACTTGGCTGTACTCATAGTTTTCTTCTAGCATAGGTGTCTTTGCTCATAGTCTATTCTAGAAGCTTCTTGATATCACATATTTCCCAAGAAACCTATTTGGTAACAAAAGCACTCTAAACGCTTTACCCTGATCAATTTTCCACCTATCTCATCCTTTGGTTATGATCCCTTGCATCTTACTAGTTGTGTGGGGTTGAGGCTAGGGGCAAGCTCTCCCTCCTAAAATCACAACTCAAACTTAAAATAAATGATATAAGTTAATCAATAAATGCAAAAATATTTCATTTAAAAATAAAACTACACTTTCTTTCCCTACCAATATTTGGTGATGAGCTCGTGCCTCATAGTAGTGGCATGAGGTTATGAAAGGAGGGAAGTTCCCTTACTCGCCTATATCTCTTCCTTGGTGATGAGCCCATGCTTCTTATTGGTAGCATGAGGCAAGGTGTAGGGGGTATTTTCATAATAAATTAGTAAGGCATAAGTAATTTAGCAAATAAAAGATGCTTTAAAACTTTAAATCCCAAGAAATTGAATTAGATGTATATGTTCCAAGAGATTTAAAACCTTAAAATGATATTTTCTCAATCAAGAGGCTATCTACGGATCTAAGTCTAGATAAAATTGCAAGCAAATCACATTTTAGACTATGTAGTAAATTTTGTGTAGAGTTAGGTTGTAGGTTCCTAATTGGATTTTTTTAAGATCTTTTCTTCCTTTCATATTTTCCATTCATCAAAAATATATAACTCACGTCCCTTCTAGTTCTTGGTGTTGAGCCTTCACATCTTACTAGTTGCATGGAGTTAGAAGAGGAGTGGGTTCATTCTCTTATTTTATCACATTCATCACATTTTGCTAATAAAACAAGAAGTACTAAATATTGTTTGAAAATCAAAGTTTTAGGTTACATTTTGTTTACATAAGCATCATATAAAGTAAAAAAATGAAAATAAATCATTATGTTAACCATCATCATCCATAGCATGCATTCAAAAAGAATATATAATATCGGAAATTTTGAGCATCTAAGAGTACACAAGTGAAGTAAACCATCAATGAGATATAATATTACATGAAGATAACCAAATAAAAAAGATATGTGTGTGTGTGTGTGCGCGCGCGCGTGTGTGTGTGTGTGTGTGTGTGTGCCCATAATAATCGAGGTTTGTATACAATGCCATCACACTAAAAAGTGTGGTCAAAATGCTCTTAACGAGCATGAAATCAAAAAATCATATATATACGTCTCACAAAATGACATCAAAGCAATAAATGCCCATGGCATATACCTCCCTATGGGATCCCTCAGAAGGTGCATGGATAGGGCTCCTGTTGTGGCTCCTATGGCATGAATCTAATCCTCCATGTGCTAAACAATGAGAATGATTGTGAGGCAGAGTTAGCGATCTACCACTAGTGGTATCGTTGTGAGAGTGGCCTTGTTGTTGTATCCTCTCATCTAACCAGAATGTGGTGAGCTCGGTCCTCGTCTCGGAAATAATATCTATGGTTTTCCAAACCAGTGTGAATACATTAGTATGACAGTCATCTTATAACGAATTCCCCACATCTACAAGCAACTCATCTCTAGTATTCTCCATGGAAATGAGCAATGTGTTGACCAGGATTCAACGAATAAAATATCACCATCTATCAGCACTTGCTGCAAAAAACAAGTGAAAACAATGGTGAGTTAGAAAACTATTAAAAAATCAAAAAGAAAGAGAATGTGAAATCCACTAACATTTCTAAGTAATAGAGTCGAGGGAAGAGTATCTACATACTCAGATTTCCTGGCATCTAGGAAGGTTCGGTTGGTACTATCATGGTGGTAGGGCTACTATAGGTACCTCCTCGGTGGCTGCCTCTCCTGAATCATATCATTGTCCCATAACAAACTTCTCATCACCACTTCCCTCATGGGAAAGAGGCTCCTCATAATAGAGAATCTCCTTCTCCGCCTTCATTTTTTCTCTCTCTGCAATAGAGAGCTCTCCAATAACCCTCCACTCATCGTCACTATCCTCTCCTCTAGCTTGGCCCTCCTTGAGAGACTCCTCTTCAATATCCTCTTCAGTATCTCCCTCAATATATGTCTCCATTTCTGTCCTAGCCGCCTCCTCCTCCCCACTATGTATGGGAGCGGTCTCGATCTATAATATAACTCTGGGCATGTCTGGATCTAGAGAAAACCTCTCTACGTTAATAAGAACTCCAGAATTCATAATTTTCAAATCAATTTGTCCCTTAGGTCCGGCTCGAGCCTCTCTAATCCTGCGATAGACTATAGGAATAGTAGGAAGTGCATCAATATATGACAACCCAAATTGTTTTGGAACTCTATCTATAGGATAGGATTCAACTATGGTTGTCCTATCAACCAACTAAGCCATTGTGTTGCATGTAATCAGTGTAAGTCTGTCATCACCCCACAGTATGACCATATCCTCATATAGACGTGCGACCATATCATCAGTAGTAAGCATGGATACAAGATGATGTGCCACCCTGAGAGGACCCAATACTATCCACCTTGCTGCCCTGATGGCCCCTAGATCATCTATCCCAACTCCCCTCTAGTAGGGAATCATCCTTTCGTACACCCAAAACATGACCAAAGTAGGATGGCTCAGTGACTTTCCCTAGAGTTTGACAACCCGATACAAATCATGGTAGGTAGTCCCCAATATATCAATGCCCTAGGCATAAATCGGACCATGCTACTCAATAGCCTAGATAATGGGAGCCCAACAGTAGAGGAGCTTGTCCCTACCCTTGTCTCCCACCAAACGTGAAGCCAAAATACCAATGATGGCCTTGCATAAGGAAGGGATAAGTGCGGAGGTAACAGGAAGTAATCTCATACCCTATTTGACGCCCACATTGGGCACCACACGATATCCCATATATGTGGCCCACTATCTATAAATAGCTGTCGACCCCAACTATCCAATGTCAACCTCCTTCATGTCATAGGAACACCTAGGATCCTATGTACATCCTCCAGAGTAATGGTCCACTCTCCTCAGACCCCAGGCATCCGGAAAGTGTGGCCATGCCTATGTTTAGATATTTAATACATCTTGTTGGTTTTTGAAGCCATAAATATGAGTTTCCTTCTCTTTCCCATTCTCTCTCTCTCTCTCCAATTTTCTATATATTAGCAATTTGTGCACATTTGTAAAGGTTGGACCCTCTCATAATACAAATGTACCGTGTTAAAGTGTTTGCAGGAATAATACAGATGCACCATGTCAAGGTGTTTTTTGCCTTCTTCCACTCCTTTGCAATGGTTTGTGCATACTTTAGGCAATAAAATCTAGCTTTGTGGTTTTTTCTCTACCCTGAATTGGTTTTATTTGTAATCTTGCTTCCTTATTATTTTTGTGGTGTGTTGTGCATACATTTTCTCCTTTGAAGGTTCCATACTTGTTGTGCATTGTGAGAAAAGTGAATATTTAATGATGTTTTCATCTATGGCATAATTGTTCGCCCTCTCCTGCTTTATTTTCTTCCCATTTTCCCTTATTAAGAGTGTCGTTCCCCCTTTTCTTAGTGTTATCACCTCTTTTAGCTCAGGATTTCTCTTTCCATGCACCTCTTTCTAACCCTGGTCCCTATGAATGCTTAGATTAGGATTAGCTAGTATCAGAGAAGTTCCACATATTTTTTGGTTCAAAGAATGTACAAGTAAATGATGTGAGGCATGAATTATTCCAAGACAAAACAAAGCACGCATATAAGACTGCAAATTACAAAAATACAAAAGAGATAATTGCAATAACACATAAATAGCTCCAACTCAATACAATTGAATAGAATAATGCAAGATATGTACATATAGAAGGTGAATGTGTAACCTCTTCCTAGAATCACGACAACCTCCACCTAGAATAGTGGTAACCTACATAAGAGAAATAGTCATGCAATAGACAAGTGGCCAAGGGTAGTAAATACTGCTAACTAAAATAGTGTGGTGAAGTGTACACCTAAACAAGCATATCTCATAAGTGTAGGGAAAGTCCAAGTGAGGTGGAATATCTTAATTAGGATAATACAACTAAAGTGAGGAAAATAAATCCTACACTAACACCCCCCCATAAGCACAACTCAAGTTGGGTAGTGAAAAAGGAAAGTGGGTCCCAAAAACAAGGCTCGATGAGGTACCCACATATAATGCAATCTCTCATAAGATAGAGAAAAGGAGAAAATCTGAAGGGAAAAAACTCCCCCAAAAGAGAGACATGAAGAAGTGAAGAGGCTAGAGGGTCCCTGATGATGATGAAGTTTCTGATGTAGACTGTACCCCAAGAAGAGCTCGTCGATGAAATAATCAGATTATTACTACCTGATCTCGGACCCTTGTAGGCTTTAATTATTTGCCGATAATTTACTCCTTTTAAGTAATCAATTTAAAATAATGCAAGACAATAATGACAATTGCACACAGATTGATTACGGAGTTCGGCAATTGCCTACGTCTCCGGGTTCGTGGTCGAACCGTTCCACTAGTCAAAACTTGTAAGTTACAATAGTACTTTCACAAGAAAACCTAATGGAAACTATTTAAACTTGCTTAGAAGAATAACCAGACCTTCGGACGACAAGGGTGAAAAATAGCACCCGACTTCCACCTTCCTGGCGTACAATCTCCTTCGGCTTCGATCGGCCTTCCCGACACTATCAATGCGACGCTAGCACTCCGGTCGACAATCCAGGATTTGCAAGTAATTGGTGTGGCGCTATGGGCCGACTAGGTAGTTTGAATAACTCCTAGCCACAAATATTTAATTTATTATTGCCTAACAAATAATAGGTCAATAATAATAAAAAATAACAATGCCTAAATAATTTAGGTCTTCACACAACAATTTCTCATTCTCCTCTTGGCTCGGACTTCACCTCCAGCGCTCTAGGAATGAGCTTGTCTCTGAGTTGTTTGTGTCCACAACAAGCTTAACAAATAATGCTTGTGTGTTTACAATACAAAATAGGTACCCTATTTATACAATTTTAGGGCCCTTCAAAAAATGCATTAAAAATTATCCTTAGGCTAATATTAGCCTTACCCGTAGCATGTGTAATGGGATTAAATCGGATTGCATGTTTTAATGGGATTAAATCCCAAATAGGGAGCGGATTGCATTTTAAATGGGATAAAATCCCAAATGGAGCGGCATTTGTTAGAGGGAATAAATCCCACATTTTTAATATCCCACATTAGGTAAGGATAATTTTTAAGGCTTTAAATAGCCTTCCCACGCATATGTGAAGTGGTCAAAAGACCACATTAGGCTTAACCGCCCCCATCTCCACCGCTTCACCTCCCTCACCACGTGGACCTCCACGCATGGCATATGCATTTGGCAGGCTATGTGGGTAATTTGCTAACCATTAATACATGGCTGTTATAATTAATACCCCATGTTAGTCATGTGGCATGGAAATGGGTTTGTAAGTGGACTTACCAAGATAATATAATTTCGACCCATACAATGTGGTATAGAAATAATTAACTCGGTAAATAGCATATATTCCACTTGTCGTCTCCTCGATAGGAAAATCGAGTGAATTCGATGAGTGGTGGCAAGCCACGTGGTGGCTTGTGGACCCACCACGTTGGTGATAATACCATAGTCCACACGGCGGCCGGGCTCCCCTCCGTAATAAAAGTTGAGCCTCTTGTTCCCGTGCACCATTTTTACGCTCGTCAAAGACCGGTGATCGAAAACCAACAAACAACTCCCTTTTGCCTTTTTGCCACGTGTCGCAGTGCCATTGGTCCAATATTGACCAGTTGACCAGAGTTGACTTTCCCGCTGTCTGAACTTTGACCGAACATATCTAGAGCTCCCGATGTCCGTTTGTCGCGTTCTCACAGTCGTTGGAAAGCTCTCGAGATGATCTTCTGCACTGACACCATTTAGGGATGTTTAGGGAACTTTCAAAAATGATCCCCTGATCACACCTCCCCACTGAGAAAAGCTTTTTGTCCCAAAAAGCTTCCATACTGTCCTGAATCTGAAAACTCTGCTGCCACCTCGGAAGTGCTGTTGTAGTAGACCCTTGGGTCTTCTCCTCCAACCTTCTCACTTCGAAAACTCTGCTCCGATCCTGGGACCTGTGGGTTATGGGCCCACGACACTTCTGCTGCGCCACTTTGATATCTGAAGAAGACCTCCACGCCTCCGCTTTATGGTGCTAAGTTTCTGAATGAAACCTCAACGCTCCTTCTGTGCGGTGCTAAGCTTCTTGATATCTGACAACAAGGATCTTCTTTTACTCTATAACACAGCTCCTGGCTCCAAGTTGATTCCACAGAATCTGAACTGGTTTGAAGGAACTCCATGTTACGTAGAGCTTTGATTGATCCGATGTCGGTGATGGACAATGCCTTGTCCCTTTACAGACCTCAACGCCTCCGATGCATGATGCTAAGCCTCTTTCAAGACCTCGAGCCTCCGATGCATGATGCTAAGTCTGTTACAGACCTCAACGCCTCCGATGCATGATGCTAAGCCTCTTTCAAGACCTCAAGCCTCCAATGCATGATGCTAAGTCTCTGTAGACCTCAACGCCTCCGATGCATGATGCTAAGCCTCTTTCAAGACCTCGAGCCTCCAATGCACGATGCTAAGTCTCTGTAGACCTCAATGCCTCCGATGCATGATGCTAAGCCTCTTTCAAGACCTCGAGCCTCCGATGCATGATGCTAAGTCTATTACAGACCTCAACGCCTCCGATGCATGATGCTAAGCCTCTTTCAAGACCTCGAGCCTCCAATGCATGATGCTAAGTCTGTTGATCAGCTACCATTCGTATGTGTGGTCGCAATGCCTTGACACCGAATGACGTTCCGAGCTAATCCTTTGAGAGCTCCTCTTGTTGACATACTAATATCAGGTACCATTCTGCTGCACGGTCGCAATGCCTCTACACAGAATGAAGTTCCGACCTGACGTCAATGCCAATGGTGATTCAGCTACCATTCTGCTGCACGGTCACAATGCCTCTACACAGAATGAAGTTCCGAGCTGATCTCTGTGAACTCTATTGTCTGCACAAATGGCAGATCAATCTCCAAGCTTTATATGAGTCAAATCCTGTATCCAAGCTGTAACAGGTACTCACAAGCTGATTAGGAGATATGTTTGGAGCATTAATCAAATTTTCTAAGTAAGAAAATCCACTGAGTATTGTAAACCTTTCTCTCAGCATTTTCTCACAAAATCTGATCTCCAAACTTAATACTGCATACGATTCATCAATCTGAATTATGCAATATATAATTGAAAAATTGTTGACTTACCCATTTTAAAGGACTTTCACTTTCAGGTATTACCTGGTCCTGGGTTGACTTGTCAACTGGTGGTGGAGTAGAAACTTCTTCTGCCTTTGCAATAGGCCTCCATTCCATCTTTGGCTTGCCATTACTCTGATGGCGAGATGGATGCAGTTTCCAGCAATTTTCCACCTGATGCCCATTCCTCTGGCAATGAGCACAAAAATTCCTCTTAATCTCCTTCTTCTGGGATGAGGAACTCTTTCTGCCATTTCTCGACTCTGCATGACGAGATTGGTCTTTCTGATTTTCCTTGTTCCTGATGAACGACATCAACTTCTTCATCAGTGTCCTTCTCTTCCAGCATCTGGCCACTGAATGATTATGCAATCCACAAAAAGTACATGGAAAGGAATTCCACATCTTCTGAAAATCATAACCATACTTCTTAAGCTGAAAAAGTGGATCAGAAGTTTTACTGTGCTTATGATTATGGTAAGAAACTGGAGGTGGAATCTCATTACCTCTTCACTGATTTCTCTTACCACATCTTGCCTGTGACGACGAAGCACAACTTTCCTGCTCAGAATCTTCTTGCAGGACTAGTGGGGTAATCACTTTGCTTTCGGAAGCTTGTCTCCCGTCAGCGTTCTTGGAGCATTCTCCAATTTCCATTCCCACACTAGGATAACCCAAACCTGCAAAACGAGGATGATCCTCGACCTGTATTGGGTTAGCAATACCTTGGCCATTTTTACCAAGGCCTCTTCCATCAAATCCCATTTTATCTAGTAACTTGGATCCAATGCCTCTAGTATGCTTTTCAAACAAACCAAAGACTTCATTACCTGAATCTGAAACCGAATGGGAGGAAGAAGAAGATTCCCGTGGTGAACAACTTACAGTGCAATCATCTGCCATGGCCTCTGCATCTGAAGTTGAAGGTATTTCCTTCCTCTGATCACCACATTGCAACCTTGCCAAGAGCTCATCCTTGGTTTGCAGTTCTGATTTCAAACGAGCATTCTCCTCTTCCAAGGAGTAATACATTGATCACAGGAGAGAGTTCTCTTCCTGGATCTGGTGATTATAAGCTTCAATTTCTTCGAGCTTTGCCTATTTAGACATCTTGCCCATAGTGCACTTGTACCCTGTTCACACAAACTGAACCAACTGCACCAATCTTGAAGCAATCACTTTGTTAATCAGATTTACTGAAAAACAAATATGGAGCTAAACCAGCTCTGATACCAAACTTGATCCGAAAATAATCAGATTATTACTACCTGATCTCGGACCCTTGTAGGCTTTAATTATTTGCCGATAATTTACTCCTTTTAAGTAATCAATTTAAAATAATGCAAGACAATAATGACAATTGCACACAGATTGATTACGGAGTTTGGCAATTGCCTACGTCTCCGGGTTCATGGTCGAACCGTTCCACTAGTCAAAACTTGTAAGTTACAATAGTACTTTCACAAGAAAACCTAATGGAAACTATTTAAACTTGCTTAGAAGAATAACCAGACCTTCAGACGACAAGGGTGAAAAATAGCACCCGACTTCCACCTTCCTGGCGTACAATCTCCTTCGGCTTCGATCGGCCTTCCCGACGCTATCAATGTGACGCTAGCACTCCGGTCGACAATCCAGGATTTGCAAGTAATTGGTGTGGCGCTATGGGCCGACTAGGTAGTTTGAATAACTCCTAGCCACAAATATTTAATTTATTATTGCCTAACAAATAATAGGTCAATAATAATAAAAAATAATAATGCCTAAATAATTTAGGTCTTCACACAACAATTTCTCATTCTCCTCTTGGCTCAGACTTCAAGCGCTCTAGGAATGAGCTTGTCTCGAGTTTTGTGTGTTTCCAAGCTTAACAAATAATAACTTGAGTGTGTGTGTGTTACAATAGTTACAATAAATGGGTTCCCTATTTATACAATTTTAGGGCCCAAAAAAATGCATTAACATCATCCTTAGGCTAATATTAGCCTTATCCCGTAGCATAGAAATTGGGATTAAATCCCAAATTGGGTTTGTATTTAAATGGGATTAAATCCCATTTGGCGATAGCATTTTAATGGGATTAAATCCCATAATGGAGCGGCATTTAGTGAAAAGTGGGTATAAATCCCACATTAGGTGGGTTGGATTTTTAAGGCTTTAAATAGCCTTCCCACCATATGTGAAGTGGTCAAAAGACCACATTAGGCTTAACCGCCCCCATCTCAACCGCTTCATCTCCTTCACCAGGTGGACCTCCACGCATGGCATATGGTTTGGTGGCTATGTGGGTAATTGCTAACCATTAATACATGGTGGTTATAATAAAACCTGCCCCACTTAGTCATGTGGCATGGAAATGGGTTTGTAAGTGGACTTACCAAGATAATATAATTTTGACCAATATAATGTGGTATAGAAATAATTAACTCGGTAAATAGCATATATTCCACTTGTCATCTCCCGATAGGCAAATCGAGTGAATTCGACGAGTGGTGGCAAGCCACGTGGTGGCTTGTGGACCCACCACGTTGGCGATAATACCATAGTCCACACGGCGGCCGGGCTCCCCTCCGTAATAAAAGTTGAGCCTCTTGTTCCCGTGCACCATTTTTACGCTCGTCGAAGACCGGTGATCGAAAACCAACAAACAACTCCCTTTTTCCTTTTCGCCATGTGTCGCAGTGCCATTGGTCCAATATTGACCAGTTGACCAGAGTTGACTTTCCCGTTGTCTGAACTTTGACCGAACATATCTAGAGCTCCCGATGTCCGTTTGTCGCGTTCTCACAGTCGTTGGAAAGCTCTCGAGATGATCTTCAACTTTCAAAAATGATCCCCTGATGATTTGGTGAAGATGTCAACAACCTTCTCTAAATACTAGTAGAACATCAAATAGATGACCATCTCATGAATGAGTTCCCAAATAAAATGTATGTGAATCTCAATGTATTTGGCCCTCTAATGAAGGACCAGATTCCCACATATCGATATGGTGCTCTAGTTGTCAAAAATATGACTATATGATGCCTGATCTAGATGCCAAGCTCAGAAAGAATCCCCTAAATCTAAATAGCGATAGTAGTTGTGTTAACAACTCCCTTGTATTCTACCTATATGGATGATAGATCAATAACATTTTTCTTCTTTCTTGACCAACCAATATGACCACAAACTAATGAGAAATGGTAACCTGAAGTGGACTTACGACACTCATTGTCACCATCCTAGTCTGAGTCTTTGTAGCCAACCAAGTCAATGTTTGAACCAACCCTGTAGTAAATCCCATATATGTGTAAACCCTGAATGTAGTGAAAAATCCTCTTAGCTTCTTTCCAAAGTAGATCATGGGGTTCCTACATGAACCTCAAAACAGTTGCAACGACATATGAGATATCAGGTCCAGTGTGAGTCAAGTAAATAAGGATTGAAGTTCATTAACCAACTATTTATAATCATGCCATATAGCTTCCATGAAGGATTACCAATCAATATTGACATAAACAATCTTATCTTATTGATATTAAGATTGAATCTAGAGTTTTCAAAAAGACAAGAAAGAAATAATACTTACGATATTTCTTAATGGAATAATACTCAACCTAGTTCCATCTATAAGTGTATTTTATTGTTATTCTCACACTCAATTCAGGATTTCAATCAAAGTCAATGTGCATGAGATCAAATTTTCATGTACTTCAAGATGTATAATGTAATAACATCCACGTACTAAATAAAATATTGCCATATAAATATAAGCACATACCAAACCAAAGTGTAGTGCAAACCACTTAACAAAATTGATTTGTGTAGTAAAATTTTTAAAGACTTTCCCAGTAGATATTAATTACTTTATAATATTTGCTTAAGTTATTATAAGTCCCTTAACTACAGCCCAAAAAATCCAAATGGAGATTCATTAGCAATAGTATTTAGAAGTTCACCTGGAAAGTCTCCAATCCAGGATCGTTGGCCTTCGTGGAGGACACCCATATTCCTCAAGAAATTAGCCACTCTATTGCCCTTGCGATATATATGTTGAAATGTTATATGTTGAAAGTGTACTTACAAATCTCTAATGTCCCTGAGAATATTACTGATAGTCCATTTACCAGGATCATCAGAGTTCATAATATTAACCATATTTAGAGAGAGGCTTTCCACAATGAGCTTACTCGTACCAATGTTGAGAGTCAGTTCCAATCCTTTAAGAATGGCCAGAGCTTCAGCTCTGTGATTGGTACTAGAGTCAAAATTGACTGCAACTGCAGCCAAAGGTTGACCCAAATCATCTCTTAGGATAGCTCCACCCCCTGAAGCACTAGGATTACCCTTAGCAACATTGTCAATGTTAAGATTAAGCCATCCGGTCGGAGGAGGGAGCAAAAAGTGTTTGATCTAACCGAAGCTAAGGTTGGTGTTGTAATTGGAATCATCAGTTGCTTAATCTAGAGATCAGAGGGACCTAGATTAATTTTTTGCTTATGCTTCATCCAGATGTAGTTGTTTAGATTTTCTTGTAGACTGGAAACAAGTCCAGTGAAAACCTGTCCCAAGTCACGAGCATGTTCTTTAAATATTTTCTTGTTTATTTCTTTCCAAATACCAAAAAGAGTGTGGGGTAGCAAGAGAGTGTAGAATATGACTAAGAAGGTGTCGTAAATGGGCATCCGATAGTGGAGTGAAGAATAGGGAATTAACAAAGTGTCGATAATTGAATGGATTGGAGGAAATGCTAAGTGTAAGCATATTTTAGGTGTCTACAGTTTTAGCAGAAATGACACACATTAGGGTAAAAGACAACTCAAGAGGGAGGAATTTGCACCATATTAGGGTAGCATAGGTATCATGAGGATGAATATAGGCCTAGGTGAGTTGTAAAGAGGTTGTTTTTGTTGTGTGGCATTGCTCAACTGAGGAAAACATGGAAATGAGAGATTTTTTAGAGTTGATAAAGAAGCCCAAAAATGTCCAATGCAATAAGATACAAGTGTCTACAAGGTTTTTTTAACCGTTTTAACTCGTCTTTAGACTTGCAACAAGGGAGTGAACAAATTCCAATAGGTGTGGCGAGTTGGAAGGGAGGTTTGAGGGTATTCTTAGGCATGCAAGAATTGAAACTCCTTGTGAGAGTCAAAAAACATTTTGCAGTGGCCTACAACTGTGTATATATCACGTTGAAATCTTCATAGGAACCAACATGGGATGTCTAAGCCTTCAAAACCTTCCACAAATGATGAATAAGCAGTTCAATAGCCTTCAAGGGCCTGAAAATCAATAATAACATCTATATTTGTATGATATAAACTTGTAAGAGGTAGTGCCAACATGAAACAACAAGAGAATACACAACCAACAAATAACCAACAAACCAAACATGCCCAATACCAAATCTATGTAAAAAATAATCTCATGTAAAACTAACAAAATAATAACTAGATAATATTAATACCAACATGACTCTGATACCATATCAAGAATGCCATGGATAAGCTAAATTGAAGAATTCAGCAGTGAGAAACATAAGACATGAATTGCACAAAGGAAAGACTAGGCATACAGACACAAAACTAAAAGTTATGAAGAACAATGAGATATTTGTAACACAACAAGAAATGACTCCAACTAAACCAACTGGATCATAATAAAATGATGCAAGTGATGTAAATATAGGAGGTGAATGAGTAACCTCATATAATAACAACCTCTATCTAGAATAGTGGTAACCTCCATACCCAAAGTAGCCAGTACACAGAGAATCGGTCAAGGGTAGTAATTACCACTAGCAAAAATAGTGTGGTCAACTATACACCTAAGAAAGCATATCCTATGAGTGTAGAAAATCTCCAAATAAAAAAAAATACAAGGAAAATGAATATCCTACACTAACAATAAGGATGTATACAACTAACCACATCTAATCATATGTATAATCATATTTTCTTTTTTGATCACACATTAAGATAATATAGTAGGTTATTATAAACAAAGTCACAAAATAACAATAAATCATCCTAACTAGAAAATATAATGTAAGCACTAACAAATTCATAACATTCCCACCTTGGTGTGATCAAAGGGACTAAGCATACCACAAAAACTGGAAATAGAAACACATGTCTGTATATGCTCTAGGTATGCACTTTATTACTTACAATATATAATCCACACGATCACCTACATATAGAAGCACTTCTTGATGCAGCCTAGAATTACCAAATAACACCCTAGTCGCGGTGGCACATCACTCAGCCTAGACTGAACGCTCACCCGAAGTGCACAAAGGTACCAGGTCCCTCTTTAGGGTTGTTGTAGCAGGATGTTAGCGTGATGAAGGAAGAAACATAAAGATCCATAACTAATCCATCATTCTACAATGCATACCATATTCGGATCTATGGAAGAATAAGATTTAAACAATAATCATGATTGAATCAATAACATGCACCACTCAATTACACATAGGAATGACACTTAGATTCAGCCAATATCTTCCATTTATTACTAAACACAGAAGCTCCTTACAATAATGTCAATCTATACCAATGCACGCATGGATCTGATACAATAATCCAATAATATGCGCATATCTCTATATCTCCATACATCCATCTCTCTTTTACACTCTCTATATATCTTCTACTATGTGCTTCACATCATATATATAAGGTGGGGACTTTCCCTTCACCACTTATCTATTCCAGAAATAGGCCGCATGTTATTAATAGCCACGCATCGTTTACAGGCATAGCCACACATGCAAGTGTGCAATCTATAGACCTCTTACAGTTAACTGAAGTGACAATCCTATTCTTAGCTTATCTCCATGTAAAATGCTTCGATCCGATCCTCTAAAGATAAACAATGTGTGGCGCACACATCTCTGCATCGTTGGTGTGTTCCGCACGCCATCTTCTAAAAATAGGTCTTCATGCTCAAAATCGGCTAAGTCCTTAATACTGAACTTGCCCTCCGCGCGCGGGTTCTTCCTGTCTCTCCGCACCCTTGATCCTGGCTTTTTCTCCCGCGTGGACCTTTTGTGTGATATCTAACAAGTATTCTCTTATCAACATTACCCCACACTAATCTCATTATCGTCCCGACAATGGTTATCTCCAAAAATTGAGGTAAAGAATAAAAGAATGGAAAGAATAAGAATGAAAGAATGTAGATAAATAAAGAAGTTTTATGAGGCTATTAGGCAGCCTCCTCTGAATCAATTTGAAGTATCAACTCTGGATACTCCTCCTTTATTCCGGCCTCCAAGGCCTACCATTCAACGAGTGTTTGTTCTACTTTCTCTAGAATGTCCACAGCAATGGATTCCAACTCATCCCTCGCAATCTCTCCTTTTTCATTATGCAGAACCAACACAACGTTAGACATCGAGGTCATTCTTCCTTCTATAAGATTCATCTTCTGTGTAATGAGCTTCCCAAGCTCTTCTAGCCGAGTCTTATGCAGCTCTTGTGCTGCTGTCAAGGCCTCGCGCTTCTGCTTAACTATTGAAAATCTTTCTGCGCGGCCCAATGTTTCATCCTTCATTGCTCTTTCTGATAGGTGAATCCCAATCTTGGCTGACGATGACTCCTTCTGGATATTACATTTGTAAAAAATCACTTTCGGGTGCCATCTCTTCTTCCTCGACGACCACCTTCTTCTTTCCTTTTGCTCCTGCTACAGCTGCCTCCTTAGGTGTCTTTTATTTTTTACCTTGCAAACGTCTCCTCTTTTTAATGCTACAATTTGCGAATCAAACCCTAGCTCGATTCAATCGTGCCCTAGGTGGAAACTTCGTGCCCTAACTCCTCTCTGTCTCCCTGCTTCGTTTAAACCCTTCACCACCGAGGACGTAAGCTTATCACACAGATCTATTTGTCACGCTTGGTTTCACACCCTTCGCACCTTAACCCGATCACTTGGCTCTTCGCACTTAGCTCTTTTCTCAATTTCTCTTAATCGCAATGGTAAAAATGTATTTGCATCCCATCCTTATATTTACTTGACCTTCAAATTATAATCAAGATTGAGGATATCAAGTCTAGTGTGAGTCAAGTAAATACTTGACCATTCTAAGGGTATTTCATTAACCCTTATGCTCTTATAATCCTTGTTGCTCTAGCCAGTGCAAGATGAACCCATGCACATGGTCGTGGGCTTTGTAGTGTCGATCACTCAAGGGTTGTATATCTATCAAATATTCAATATTGCAGACATTTATAGCTTCCATGAAGGATTGCCAATCAATATTGACATAAATGATCTTATCTTATTGATATTAAGATTGAATCTAGAGTTTTTAAAAAGATAGAGAAAATAATACTTACAATATTTCTTAATGGAAGAATACTCTACTTAGTTCCATCTATAAGTGTATTTTATTGTTATTCTCACACTAAATTGAGGATTTCAATCAAAGTCAATGTGCATGAGATTGAATTTTCACGTACTTAAGATGTCAAATGTAATAACATCCGCGTACTAATTAAAATATTGCCATATAAATATAAGTACATACCAAACCAAAGTGTTGCGTAAACCACTTACAAAAATTGGTTTGTGTAATAAATTTTTTAAAGACTTGCCCAATAGATATTAATTACTTTATAATAGTTGCTTAAGTTATTATAAGTCCCTTAACTATTAAAAAAAAATGATTATGAAAATTTTCAGTCCATAACTGGCTCATAATATTTATGTGTCCTCTTGTCACATCTTTCAAGAATTATAAGTGTTACATACAATTACTCTCCAAGTTAGATTGATTTATTTGCTTGTGCATGTTGATTCTATACTAATTCGTTAATACAAATGTAAATATTTACCATATTGGTTTCAAAGAACAGTAAAAAGAATGAAATACTATAAATATATGTATATGGTATGTTGAACTAGTATGTATGTTTTACCATCTAAAATATATGTTGACATATCAATTTTAAAATCTTTTATTTAAAAGTTAAGGTATTAGTTTTTAATTGAATTTTTAGATTTAAGGTTAAAATTTATTTAATTAATATTTTATTAAAAAAAAAATGTTGAGTATAATTATAATTGTAATACAAAAAAGTATAATATTAAAATATATTAAATAATATAAGGGAAAATATAATTATTATAATGGAATAAAAAAATGTAATGCATTTTTTTAATGGATGATACTTGACATTTGATATGTTTTGAATTATGTCATTAGAAGACATGGTATATTAATTTTAAGTATGCATTTTTTTTAATGGATTTACGATGGATGATAGTTGACATTAATATGTTTTGAATTATGTCATTAGAGGACAGTATATTAATTTTATATTGTTACTGAGTTGGAATTCCAAGCCATTCAACCAATGAAAAACTTGTAATTATTTGTCATTTAAAATAAATAAATTAAAATACCATCCTAATAAACCATTCTCCCAAACCAAGAATGGATAATTATTCTTAGTTTTTTAATGTAATTTTCCTAATACCCATTGAAAAGATCAAACAACAAAAGTCTGTGAACCTTTTTTCTAGAAAATCTGTGAACCGTTATATAGAAAGAGTGTACAATATTATGGTCTCAAATGTCTATTCCTTGGACATTATTAACATAATTAAAAGCACTTAGTTTATAGCGGACAACATTAAAATTAATCAGCACACACTGAATAATAATATAGCAGAGAATAATAATATTAATAATTAGCAGAGAACGAGTGAGGTTTCTATTTAAGCAACAACATTTATTCTAAATCAAAGCAGTCAATGAAGAAGCTTCTCCAACCAAAACCGCTACACATTTCAGCACTGTCAGAAAATGTGGTATGCGCCTCGCCATTGCAGTTGTATTGGTTGTAAGCAGAAGCAGTCTGTCCTTGGTATACAAACTCATATCCTCCATGCAAATCGCTATCTATATTAGAACACCCACATTTGCTGTATACAGCAGCTTGATTATTGCAACCAGGTCCCTCCCACACAGTAAAATAGCTGCCCATTGATGGCCTCGCCATACTTATGACTAAAACCAAAAAACATATCCACACCATCAATCCCTTCTTCATCATCATCATTAATAATGCAAGCTCCCAAACAGATAAACTCTCACAACAACTCAAATGGGTAATTCGCTTCATATCCAAGCCTCATTATTTATAGCCATTTATCCTCTACTGAAAACTCTGTACAGGATAACTAGGTCATAAGTCAAATATACACGCCTTCTTTTTTAAGGATTTCTTCATACACGCCTTCTTTTTTAATGCTATGGTGGATCAGATATAGCCACACCAAACATGGTTTGCGCCACGCCATTGCAGTTCCACTTAGTCTTCCATCGTTACATGGACCATCTAAAAGGATAAAACTATGAGAACCGAATTTTTCTATCAGAACTATATATTTATCCATTGTTTTTTAGTCTTTTCATTTCAAAATTTTGCTATGTGATAATATGTCACATCTTCCTTTCTCGTCTTTGATTCCTAAATCTTAGTTGGTGACGATTTATGCATACTTAACCAGTTAAGAGTTGGTGACGATTTATGCATACTTGACCAGTTCTCCTTACAAATATCAATGGTTAAGCTGTTTTATAAAAGATAATTAAATCTCCTCCCCATCCAAATGATACGTATTTATTATGACTTTTATGGAGAGCATGTATAAATGTAATGCTTATCAGTATTTATGACTTAGTTGTTGGGGTGATATAAAGCAAGAAATATTTTAGAATTAGCAATTGTACTTTGGACTAAATGTCATTGTTTTTATTCTGTAAAAAATGTTACTGCCCAGATTTTGTAGGCATTTTTTTTTTTAAGGTTTAGAATTAATCTAGTCTTCTTTAACGAGAGTATTTAAGTTAAAGGTTTGAGGGGTATCCATTCTGTTAGAGTCGGGATACAATTCTTACCTCATAAGGTTTGAGGGGTATCCATTCTGTTAGAGTCGGGATACAATTCTTACCTCATATTTTACTAAAAAGTCTAGGCCGGCCTCGACCCTTATTAAGATGCCTAGACTTGAACACTCGGCAAAATTAGTCCCTAATAGATTTATTGTGAGCCTAACAACTTCACCAATAGACCAACTACTGATTGACATAAACATTAATTTTGATTTCTATTAAAAACTCAAAATCTTAATTATTACAGTACAATAGTCTTGTTAGTATGTACTGTAAATCTTAATTATAATGTAAAAAGCAGTCTCTCCAATAGGCCTGAAATTTCGAATTATCAGTGCCAGTCAAATCAAAATTTGTTGACAGCTGAACTCTTTCTTCTAACTGTAAATACCAATATTTTTGTATGGTTTGTTCACATAGACATATGTAAATTTTATATTTTTACATATTATATCTAAATATAAAGAAGTAAATAAAAAATTATTTAATTTTTTAAATTTTTAACTTGCCATTATCTACTCATTCCTGAAATTTTCACCGATAATATACAATTAAAATTTAAAAAAAAAAAACGGCCCACAGCCTATTAATTTCCAGAGACAATCTTATGAGTTGTGTGAAGAACCAAAGTTCCATGTAGTGCTTCCTCGAAATACATAATGCAGTTCCACTTTAGTCTTCCATCGTTACATCGACCATCTAACAGGATAAAACTCTCTTCACCGAAAATTTCTATCGAAATATTAATTATTTCAATTAATTTAGTTTGTTCGTCATTATATCTTAACTATATATTTATCCATTGTTTTTAGTTTTTTCAAATTTTTACTATGTGATAATACGTCACATTTTCTTTTCTCGTCTTTGATTTTAAAATCTTAGTTTCTAATAACATGGGGGCGATTATTTTGACCAAAAAATGGTGAATGTGGCTGCTTTTGTTTTATTATACTAGCAATCGCATGTGTACAATGCAATGTGATCGCTGAATGGTGATCAACAGGAAAAGGCATGTCTAGACAAGCAAACTTAAACTTTTTCTTAAGAGGGTATAATAAGTTAAAAATTTGTAAGTGGCAAAGGGTTTGGTGTTTCGTTATGGACTTACATTTACAACTAAATTGACCCGACTTCAAATCCCTGAACAAATCAAGTTTTCTCACACAACATACATCCATTCAATATACACCAATTTGCAAATAGCATACAATAGCCATGTTTGATATTTGTTGCTATCTAATAACAAAAAAAAAGGTGATATTTTGTTGCCGTAAACAATCATATTTCAACATACATCAAATTGCACAACTATCACATAAAACAACATGAGTTCCAAAATAGCTTTACATGTGCATCCTTTTTTATGTACCTTGCAACTAGTGCAATTATTAGTGTATATTAGTGTTATCAAAAGAGGTAAGTTATTTAGAGACAATACATCAGACCCAGATAACTTGTACAAGGTACCACTATGTATGGATGGCGCATTGAAATAGATTTAAATTTCATAACCTGAAATTTGAAATCCAATGTTGAATGGAGAACCAACATTAAATTTTCAAATAGCTTTACAAAGTTAATAAAGTTACCAAAGCCAAATGGTCTTACCAATTGTGGTTGGAAGATACCAATTCATCCATTATAGAGAATTGCAACTTGCAAGATTGTAGTTTTCATACAAAGGTTATCCAATGCATTTTGATGACAACCTAAGTGCTCGTAACTTCATTTATTTCTTCAATTGTCATATGGTGTTTGCAATACATTGAAAAGGCACAACCTTTACTTCTACTATCATTGGTGTCACATTGTATATATTTTCCCCATCATAGTTAGATGATTATACCACGGTTTGCATACTCGTATTCGGCAAACCAAAAAAAATTGACTTCGCAAAAACTAGGTAAGACTAGGCAAATATTCAGGGATATTCGCCCACTTAACAAATAGACAAATTTCTTAAAAAAAACATAAATTTTATGCAAAATATAGCTACATAAAGTGGTAGCATGCTTTTAGGGAAATTTTGCAAATAGTATCAAATAGCTAACCTTTAGATATAAAATTTAGATAGACAATTTCATATCATGAACAAGAAAAAGGTAATATATTATTTTTGGTTTTCTTTCTACATCTTTTTTGTTATATATCAGTGTTACGCAAGGACGCGTCCCCTAGATTTTGGTGATGTCCTGAATGTTTCAGGGACTTGGGGACTTGGAGGGGACGTCTCCAATTTTTTTAAAATCTTTCAAAAGTTTTCTAATATTTTTACTTTTAAAAAGATGTTATTTTTACCAAGAACATCAAATTATAATCTTGAAAGCACCTAAAATACATTAAATATAGTTTAAATCCCTAAATGTCATTGACAAAACTTAAAATATTGAAATATTAATTTTTATGTATTATTTTAAAAATCGTTCCCCTGTCATCCTCAAAATTTGGGAATTTTTTTAGTTGTCCCAAAAACCCCGTCCCTCCGTACCCTTGTCTCCTTGTCCCTGAGACTTAGGTAACTATGTTATATATATAATTTTGGACATAAGTTTACAAGAAAATCTAAAAAAGAAATTGACCTTTAGTCGACCTGTTTGTATTAGATTGTTTTAAAGGAATGTGGTTACCAGCCATAACTTATATCTCCCAAAAAAACAGTTTTAAGGACCCTTATAAAGGGAGTTTGGGAGCTAGCAAAGGAAACTGCACGAATATGTGTTGATGAGGTTTGTTTCAAGTCTCAATTTTCTTTATACTGTTGAATTTGACAACAAAGTTACCACATGAACCATATAACAATGTCGAAAACTGAAATTAATATAGAAAACCAAAAACGTATTTTTCTTTTGAATATTAGAGAATTATTATGCATCAGACAAGTTTAAGGCTTGGACTCACCGAGTATTAGCGAATATTCATGAAAAATATTCGCCAATACTCAGCGACTCTGAGTTGGCAAGTTTTCCTTGCGACTATTCTTTTTCTCAAAATTTCGGCGAAAACTCGCCAAGGTTTCCTACTATGTATTATACAACTCTTCACAATTTGAAACAACTACAACTTTAAAATAATCAATTGTAACGTTGAATGGTGATTACTATGGATACAACACAAGAGGATTAGGGAAAGGTACACCTTTTAGGCATGCTTTTAAAGTGTTTATTTTCATTTTTTAAGCTCTAACTACCCTCCCCCCACTCCGGAGGGACATGTCCGAATGGTGAAGGATATGGGGACGCCCTCGACTTATCCCCTTTTAAAAAGGACAGCTTGAAGAAATCCCCACTACTTCCCATGTCCCTTTCAACATGGGGATGTGATATGGTATTTACAATACACTACAAAGGCACAACCTTTACTTCTACTAGCATTGGTGTCACATCGTACATATTTGCCATCATAATTAGACACTTATACAGCTCTTCATAGTAAGAAGTATTTGCAATTTCAAAATAATCAAATTGCAGTGTCGAGTGGTAATTACTATGGGTACACCTCAAACAAATTAGGGAAAGGTATACATTTATATGTTTATTTGCATTTTTTAAAGCTCCAAGTACCTTCACCCCATACCCAGGGACATGTCCCAATAGGGAAGAGAATGGGGAATGTCACCAACTTATCCCCTTTGGAAAAGGACAGTTCAAGGACATTCCCCCTACTTCACATGTCCCTTCCAACACGGGGATGCATCCCCTAGGAAATTGAGGGCCGGAGACACTCCCTCACCCCCAAACAACACATGTTTATCATGATGGGCTATAAATCTAATGCACCCCCTTCGCCAAAAAAATAAAAATAAAGTAATCAGAGTTTAACTCATAAGTATTCTAATTTTAGACATGATTTAATAGTCATTCTTGGGGTGGCAATTTCTTTCTCTTGGGTTAGGCATTAAGCCAATATTAAATGAGATATTAACTAATGCATTCCGCAATATTAAATGAAAGATGGCTGGAATTTGCCACCTCTGCTCCCGCCGCCATTGGACAAGATCCCTCGAGTTCCCCTTGCTATCTCTACCACACAGGTCGCGGCCGACAATGAAGAAGAGGACCTTGGTTCAGGTTGTGAAATTTCGGATGCCGGCAAGGACCTCCCTAGTTTGGGCTGCCCTGATGACTACAATTCCCCCTTCTTCTGGGATCTTTGCTGCAGCGACTTACTTATGTTTCTCTTGTTTTCATGTATGCCTAGGCGTCGCCTAGTACTTTTGTTGTTTTCCTAGGCTCGGCCTAGTTCGTTCATGGTTTCGGGGCGTGTTCGCATACCGCCCACTTTTTTGTTGAAAACTATCTTGTATATTATTGCGTTTGATATAATATAAGATCATTTTCATAAAAGTTAAAAAAAATAGAAATGAGCTTCTCTCTATGTGCATTGATGAGTAATTTTACATGAACTCATGACCAAAGCAAATATTCATTATTAATTCTTCAACAGAACTCGTGTCTTCTACTAAAGGATGAAAATCAACTCAAAATATCAGGAAAAGCACTTCCTCTTCTCATCTTTAGAACATTTTGTATAGACCTCACAATGGATATGCTTATCTTTTCCGTCTGAGTCACTGAGAGTATTAATGAAGCATTAGAATCATCTCATAGAGAGTTAAATTCACTGATTCCTCAAATATTTATTTGATCGCTCATATACTTGACTGAGAATGAAACCCCTAAAAATGAGGGGAAAGGCTATACTCTATAAAACAATGAAACGTATCTCATCAAAATATTAATATGATAATTACAATATATGATAGAATAATAACTATTTGAAAGAGGCCATTAAACAAAGTTATATACTTCTTTTGAAAAACCCAGAAACCAGGATGTGGTTTGGTGGTAGAGGACATCCTCATGTAAACAACCCTGGTTCAAACCCTAATGGGCTTAGAGCCCTATGTGCTTGAGATGGGAGTTTGACCTAGCAGAGTTGAGAGATCTCTATCAACGAAGTTAATTTGTCAATTAAAAAATCAGCATCTCACTGAAATGCCAGTTCAGAAAGGTCACTAAACATGCATGTTGAGGCCTTTCAGGAAACCCAGTAAACACTAAAAGAGAGGTGAGTATTTTCGCCCGGTACCTTAAACAAATTATCCACTAAAATGAAACAGCAAAAGTAAACCAAAGCGCTATCCATGCATAAATAACGAAACACCATTCCACTTTATTGCATGATATGACGGTATTGGACAGTTAAACCAGTGTTTTAAAAACCGGTCAAACCGGAACCGGAACTGGCCGGTTTGACCGGTTTAACATTTTAAAGCATGAACCGTTTAGTAAACCGGATCGGTTGACCGGTTTTAGCCCAAACCGGTCAAACCGGTCCGGTTTCATCCTGAACCGGCCGAGTCATGTAAAAACAGCATTTCTTTCCTTTTTTGGATTTTTGGTGAAAAAAACAGAAGTACAGAACCGGCCGGTTTGGGCTAAAACCGGTCAAACCGGTCCAGTTTCATCATGAACCGGCCGAGTCATGTAAAAACAGCATTTCTTTCCTTTTTTGGATTTTTGGTGAAAAAAACACAAGCATAGAATAAAATTTGCCATTTTTGGAAAGGGTTCGGGAAGATGTAGCAGCAAAAACTTGCATGTGCCATAACTTTCATTTTGTGGCTCCGTTTCAGGTGTCGTTTTCTCTAAAAGTGCATATTTTCTTGAGCTCTACACATTGATGGCAATATTTTTCTTATTTTCATAAAATCCATTTTTGCACCTTTTTGGACCAAGCAGCTTCTTGCAATCTTCTGAAAGAATCATGAGCTTTGATTGCCTGTAGACAATTTAGTATTTAAAAAAACTGGGTAGCTTTCCAAAACTCAGCGAGTATTCTGGCCAAATATTGCCGAGTTTTTTTTTTGGGGGTCTGCCAAGTATTTGCCGAGTGTGAGCATTCCAACTACCACTATATACATGAGCAAACTTTGCATATTTTGTGTGTAATTGTTGGAATCATGGTTTCTAATTTTTCAAATATATCATTTTCTTTAAAAATGTAATTTTTATGTGTTTTTTAGTAAACCGGTTCATAGAGTTTGAACCGGTCCGGTTCCGGTTCCGGTCCGGTCCAACCCTCGACCGGTTCCGAGTCCGGTTTCGATTTTTAAAACATTGCGTTAAACTGCCACAGATGACAAAATATCAGTATATTGGATACCCTCTTTCAGATACGTTCTTTACATTTTATTAGAAGATCACCAGTAATTGGAGAGAGGCCATTAGTTGGAAAAGTGCCAAAAAGAGTAGAATGTAAAATACCAAATGAAAGCCATTGACACAGACTTTCATTTGACATTCCAGCTTCGGGGTTCTGTTTTTGGCCTTTGCCCAATGTTGTTGGTCTTCCCATATCCATATATTTTTAAAAATGGACAAGTGCAATAGTATTAAATAACTATTCAAAAGCTTATAATCAGAAGCGAAATTCAATTAATACAGTGATCAGATGTCTGCAACTAATGATCACGGGTTGCAATATCAAATCCAATGATGTCCTTGACCTTGCGTAGATGACTGACAATCCACTTGTTGAGAGGCATTCCGTAATTGTCACCTTTAGAAGTATATTACGGTTCCCTTCCAGGCTTGTTAAGCCATGTCAGAAAGAGAGGACTGCGCATATGTTCACTCACGCCCTTCAGAACCACTTAGAAGAAATGTTTTCATACCCTGCAATCAATAACAATCCAAGCGTGAATAGTGGTGGCTTCTATGGCTACTAAAAGTTTTCACTGGAGGTTCAGTGTTGCACCTCTGATGTCTTTTTTATAGCCGATTGAAGAGAACTAACACTATAGAAATCTGTATATAAATTTATAATTAACCATGGTTCTGCAAATTACTGACAAGTTCTAGGAAGCTTCATTTAATAAAAGGTATTCCAGAAGGCACTCTCTCTGCATACTCAACGTACTCATAACCAAAGAACTGTCGCAAAAAGAACTCTTCATATCTTTTCCAGTAGGGTCAAGAATAGACAGGAACTTTCTTCATAGTTAAACAGAATGGATTCCCTAAGGTAGAAACAAATATTTAATCAAAGTTAAAATGATACAGAAGAAAAGGACTATTTATGAATAGAACATGCCATGTGTTTGGATACGCAATTCGATTCCGAAAGAAACGCCATGTAATCACCACATAGGCGATCGTGCACAAAGGGTTACAAAGCATCACTTGAGTTCCAACAGACCAGATGAAAAATCCAGAATATCCTGGATGCCGTATATACCTGTCAAGAAATGTGCACTGTTTTAATGTACACCAAGATCAAAAAAGATAAGTGGATAAGATTCCATATTATAAATACTGATAATGAAGAATAGTAAACCTTGTTTTCAAAAGAATGATGAATCAAAAGAAGTACACCACGGAGTATTAGGATAATATTATTATATGTATATGTCAGTCTATGCAAAGCATATTATTCTATGTCAGCACTAATAAAAATTAAAAAATGCATAAAAGCTTCGGTTATACAAACAGAAGAATTCACAAAGATTTACTAATGGAAATTTAAAATGAAATTGCATCCAAACTTGAACATATGAACATTTTACTCCTCTAGTAGAAACTTCTGAAAGAGTTGTAGGAAGGACTGACCAATGACCATCTTAATATATCAATATCTCACTGATGTCCCTATTGATAAATATTACAGTTTCAGAGAACCTACTACAGTGCACACCAGTTCAGGTCTATCGTCGACATGGTTTAAAACCTCTAAACTAGTAAAATGTCAGACCTGAAATATTAGCTACGGGAAAGTTCAAATAAACAATGCTGGAGTCTACAAAGTTGATTTTCCCTTCAAGGTGTGTCAAAGAGGATGATCTTTATTGATGCGACTTTTGAACACACATTCAAAGTTGCGATGGAAAAGTATATTAGACATTTCATACCTAAATCCATAACTAATAATCTGGCAATATCCACAAATACAATTATCACATAAAATTAAGGTAAAATCAGCTCAAAAGCTTATAGCTTGGTACAACTGAAAGTAAGGCAAAAACAGCTCAAAAGCTCATAGCTTGATGCATCTGGACTTGAATGAATAATCAGCAGCCCATTATTTAATTGAAATTTTTTCCATGACTAATAAGTCTCCCTATATCCACTGTGGATAGTTTCATATAATGCTACCTTATCTGGGTATGGAGTAAAATGTTTCCTCGGATTGAAGTCATTCCTAGCTTAAGATGTTGATTACCTGATGTGGCTGTAAAATAGCTGATGATGAATCCCCATCTCAAACTTTTGACGACAGGTGGTTCTCATTGTATGAAGAATGAAGAAGAAATGTAAGGTCGACTGGTTCGGTGCATAATAAATGGTTCCCCCTCCCCAGATTTATCATGCACCCTCGACCATATGAATGTTGTAGAATGATTTATATTTTTTATTATTATTTTTTTGCTAGTCAAAGTTTGGATGAGGTTACAGGCAACCTTTAGCGTAAGCTTGGATCACATTTGTAAGATCTGTAAAAATGGCTCATGCTTGAAGCTAGCCCATATTTTTAAACCGCAACCTTGCCCCATGTCCGCCATAGTTATGGAGCACTTTATTGCAATGGAGGGATTTGAACCTGGGTCATGCTCAACAAAAAGCAAATTATTCTTATATTAATGTCCAAAACTGACAAAGAAAAGGGCCATGTGACTTGAGAGTACAACACACAATAATAGCACATGGATGGTGCACAATGCATCTCCTGGAGATAAAAGTAAATGAAACTAGATCTTAAGTTTGTGCATCTCCTGTAAATAAAAGTAAATGAAACTAGATCTTAATTTTGTGCATCTCCTGTAAATAATGATGTCAATTAAGTTATAATGTTATCGTTGTATCAATACAGGAATCATGCATGCAGCATGTTTTGTTCAGTAAGGAGGGCTTAAGCTTTAACCATGGGAATTGGTGAATGGATACAAAGGCAGAGCACATATTCACAAAGCCGCTAAAGCGCATAGGATTGGTTTGACAGTAAAATTGGAGAACACTTAATTCACGGACAGTTTCTCCAGCTAGGCTTCGCAGCATATATATTGAAGCATAAAAAGTTGATATCAGTACAAATCATTGTTGTGAAATCTATATTGGTTGATGGAAAGCTCGGTATTTAAATCTGTTTTAAGGAATCGGCGACAAAAATATATTCATAAATTTGTATCTGAACTTTGAAGCATGATTATTAAAATAGGACTGCTTTTCAAAGGTGAGGACTACTTTTCAAAGGGGATAATGAACAAAGCACATTGGTGCAAAATGCAGTGCACTGAACTCCGATCTGTTCGAGGTGAACCCATAATTATTTCAGATGTACATGGCAGCTTAGAACCAACAAATAACAACGAAATGCTTAAAACACTGGCACAATTATCATGTTGGAATGTAGTTTGGCTCATGATTATATGCAATTGACCAAAAAATGAGTGAATCAAGATACAGTGACAGAAGAATATTGTTGGCACCATTCTCATTCAAATTGTCATTTCCCTGTTATGGCACTTTCAGAAAGCCAAAATCAGTGAAGGAAAGTAATAGCTATACAAAATTAATCACTTTTAGACAATGAAATTAGTTGGTATACTACACATCACCCATTAATTAAGAACAATGACCATGTTGGACTAGTTAAACCAACAGTGTCCCCAAGATTTTGATGTCTATAGCAGCTCATCATAAAACAGGTCAAAATAATAAATAATATGGCATTATTTGGAAAGGGCTTCAAGGGTCTTTTGGGACAGTTAATTTGCACCATATTTGTGCTTTACAACAAAGACAACACAGATTAAAATAGAAAAGGGCATTTTCCTTTGCCATTGGCTCAATTTTTACATTGGGGATAGATTGCAGCATCAACAGGAAAACAGACGGCAGGCAACACTGCAAGCCAAAAAAGAAGCTTGAAAATAAGAGCAAATCAGAAAAAATTCATGAAATCATCTTGGCAAAGCCTGGACAAGGCATCCAAGGAGTCACTGATCTGCAATTCTAGATATCAATGCACAATAAACCATACCTGTGCGTGAAAGCATGGAATTATATTAATTTCACAATAACTTAGGACAGGCCCAAAAATACCTCAGAAACTGATCAATTTGGTTATAAATCTGTACCCCCCCTAAAAACACTTTAGATTAGGAAATTAGTGCCCTAAAAGCAATGCACAAAATTGGAAATGGAAGACTTCAAGAAACAGGGCCTAAACCAAACATGTCAATAATCACCCCTTGTAGGTCTTCAAACAAGGTTCATGAACTGGCAACAATAAGTAGGCCTTCAACAACTGATGGAAAACTATTGGAAAACACAATTAAGCATGGAGCTGATGAAGATCAATGTAATGTCCACAATTCCAAGCAGTTGGCCTAGGAGGTTTTTCATTAGTCTTAGCCTTGGTCATACCCAAGGGGCTAAAGACTTTAGAGGCTATTGGGTATTCCACCTTGCTTACTTGTTATATTCTTGTGTTGGCATGGGTGTTAAGTGAATTGGTGGGGGCAAACGTTATGTTTTAACGTTAGGAGGTTGACTAATAACACTTTAATGTTATATTCTTTTGTTGGGGTCACTAATGTCCCTATGGCGACTTGGGGGAGAAAAGTAACTTAAGTTGCTTTATTTTTTAAAGGTCGACTTAGGTTTCTTGGGCCACAAGTTTTGGGGGAAATTATAAAAGGAGATTGGGAGGAGAAAAAAAGATTATTATTGCATACACACTTATGATTTCCTTTAAGCAACTGTTGTTTGCTTTTTCTAGCTTGTGGAGTAAAATCTCACAGGAACCCTAGCTTCGGTGATAAGAGATCCATTCCTAGTTAGCAGGGCATTCTTCGGTGGTGGAAGATCCACCCTAACTTGTTAATTGGAACTAATTCAGGGCTGATTTTCAGAAATTAATTTCAGGGTTTTCAGAGAAGGGTTTTGGCGGATTTTTGGGCTTTTTGGTGGAGAAAAATCAAGGGTTTCCACATCTGCTTTATTGCAGTGATTAGGGCAGGTTTGGTGCCACTTCTGGAGGAATTTTGGAGGGCTTGTGGTCTCTTTCAAGTGGGAGCAGCACATTTTGGGATTTTACAATGCTTTTTGGAGGGTTTTCAGTGTATTTTTCAAGGACTGGCAATTGGGTTTTCATTCATATTATTTATAGATGTTATTTCCAAAATTTCATAATTTTATCATATGTATTTGAAAAGAAATGGATTTTTAAGGTTTTCTAGTTGTCTAGGGTTTTCTGTAATTTTCTAGTAGTCTCATCTAATCCCAAAAATTCAAAAAACATCGTTCTAGGGTTCTTTATTATCATAGCAAGTTTCCTGCAAATTTTTATTTGTTTTGGGCAAATATTTTGAGAAAAATAAATAAAAATAGTTCACTGCCCTAGCTGAATATTTACGGCAAAAATCAGATCTTCTATTTGCTGCAATTTATCTTTAATTTGTGTGTTTTTGAGTGATATCCCATAGGAGATATTTCAGTGGTATCAGAGCAGTTGTTTCTCTAGCCTGTTGGGTTAAAAAGATGAGTGACAGTGAAGACCACGAAGTGGATTTGATGAAGCAGTTATTCACCAACATGGTGAAGCCGCAGGAAACCACTAATCTCTATTTGAGCTAGCTCACTAAGAGATTGGCACAAGTCAGGATTGGTACTCATACAAAAGGGGAGAAATGCTAGTAACAGGGGACACAACTGCTCAAAGAGGGGGAAAATGAAAATTCAAGGCAGCGGTCTCCCCACTCTACTACCAAGCCTTTGGGACTCCATGAACCTTCCGTTTTGAAGGATCCAGAAGTTTCAAAGGTAAGGCAGCTAGCAGCTGATTTGGATGAGAAGTCTTGTTGGGAAAGGTACCAATCATTGAGCGAGGGCTTCAGGGATAATATGTCTTTCACAGAAAACTAGAGATTGGGACAAATTTCTATTCCACACTTCGATGGTTCTAAGAAGTGCACCGCACAGTCCTGGATTCAAAAGTTGAAGACCTACTTTGACTTGAATCCCATGCGCGAATAGGATGCAATTAATTTTGCCATCTTACATCTTGAGGGAGATGCACATGACTAGTGGCATCATGGGATGATTACACAGTGGCAACATGACATATTAGATACTCAATGCAAGAATTCACACAGAGGTTGATGAGCAGATTTGACAAGAGGGACCCTAACAGGTATTTTAGAGAGTTGACTCACTTGAGACAGATGGGTTCCTTAGATCAGTACATTGCAGATTTTCAGAGATTATCTTTCACGGTACCCGATGTTTCAGAGATGAGATTGACCTCACTTTTTACAGCAGATTTGACAGATCAAATCTAGCCGGATTTGTTAAGGCATTTGAGCCTTCTTCTTTGCATGAGGCTATTAGGAGAGCACGTGATTTGGAGTTAGCCACTCCAAAATTGAGGTTTCCACCTCGAGTTCAGTAAAAGGAACTTCCATCTGGATCAAATGAACTTCAGCAGAAGGAGCCTCCACCGAGGCAGGACGTGGTTAAGAAGCCAGTCATTTAGTTGGCTAGATTTTCTGCATAGCACAAAACCTAGGCAGTCATGAGATAAATCTCCCTCATTTAACCGGTGAGGCTCCCGTGTCAGATTTGTCAATAAAAATGTGTTATTATCTATCAGGGGTTTTACTTTAACCACTTAGTTCATGAACCATAACTAAGAAGTTCTGCAGCAAGTAAGCAGCTGTTTAAGAAAGGAAGTATTTTATAGAAGAAATGGGGAAGATGTGCATCCCAATTAGTAGATAGCAGAGCTAATTGCATGCACATAGAAGAAACTTAATAGATATGAACACACAAAATTATAAAACAAAGGCAGCTCTAGATCCAGATCTAAAATAACACAAAGTTTACTTAAGAGATCTAAGATTTAAAAGCAAGAAACACAGTACACCGTGACACAAAGTTCTCCTGGAAACCTGCTCCTTTGTATTCCTTTGCTCCAAGTTGCTCTCAGGGGTTCAGCACAAAGTATAGAACACAAGATTGCTGCTTACAAATTCTGATCGATCATTAACCCGGAGGTTCTTCTCCTACTTATAGAATGTAGGAGGGAAAGTACAAATGGAAAACTCAAACTGAACTAAAGCATGAACAAGTAAAGATGACATTTGGCAATCATCCTCAACTAACTTCTCCTTAAGTGACACATGTATCACTTAACTAATAGAATGGTTCCACATGACTTTAAGTAATGGTTGCAAAACCAATAACTTAGAAGTTTTACAATTTCATCCGGGAACATAGAAAATAGAAGAAGAAAGAATAGAAGAAGTCATGCCAGCTGTAATGTTTATGTCTTCTTCTTGTTCTGATATCGGATATACTTGTCGAACATGTAATTCAGCATCCTTCCATCTGTTTTAGCCACTGCTTCCTTCTCTGTCCTGAACTGCAGCAACCCTTCATTCAACACTTTGATGCATGCTTCCACATCTTCCAAACTTGGCCCAAACCTCGCAATGTCTGCCTGCAGCGCCACCAATCTACTGATAGAATTCATCGTGAAAGGCTTGGTAGCTTTATCAATTCTCTTTTGTACCATCAGAAGAGAACCTTCCAGGGAATTAGGCACCTTGTTAGAAATGATCCACACGTATGAAGTAACACCTCCATCCACTCTTTCCTCAGTGAAAGTAATGATACTGTCTGGTAAATCTGATGTTCTACTCTCAAGTTCCTGCATCCTCTTCAGCAAAACTCTGCAGATTTCCAAACGGAAAGATACTGCAAACTCTAGCTGCTTCCCCTTCTCGACTGATCCATCCGGTACAATTTGTTCTGCAACCAATACATCTCCCAGCAGCTTGTTGATCTCGGCCAAAATACTCAGGTTACTCTCTGCAACTGTATTCATGCCTTCTATGTTTGCCATCAGTTGCTTTAGTTGATTTGCTGCATCGTTCATAACCTTTAGGCGGGCTGGCACTTCCCCAAGTTGTACAGAAGCTTGACGAATAATCAAATCCTTCCATTCGTCAATAGCCTTTACTTGATTGCTTGCATCTTCCATTTCCTGCATAAGATGATCACTCACCTGCTCTGAAATGGGCTGAATGGAAGGTTTAGCAACCTTGGCTATGATCTCACATAATTGAGATATTTGCTTCTGCAGCTCTTCTTTCTCCGCCTTTTCACTGTCAAGCCTAAGGAATAAAGCATCTATCAATGTCTGCGTGTCCTGCTTCAATCCTTCAGTGGTGGCTTGACCGAGTGGTACTTTGGTCACTGTCACATCTTCTGCCGTGAGCTCCTCTTCTATCTTTCCTTCTGCCGGAATTGATATCTCAGCAAACTTCTCTCCCGAATCCTCGATGATCAACCTAGAAGTTGCTTTAGCAACTTTAGGCCTTCTGTCTCTTCTGCTCAGATCCTGGAGTAGCTGCAAGTCATGCTCCTCTAAGTTCATCTCCATTCTTGCTTCTAGAACCAACTGCAAAGCTAACCATTCCGAGAAGTTACTCCTCGGAGAGTGAGAAGTCGTTGAGTGCACTACCATCTCCCGCTCTACATCCTCTCCGTCAGAAAGTGCCACAGTGTTATGGCTGCCATCTTCTGAATCATCCAAGGACAAAGCTCTTTCGAACTCCGCCATCTGCAGCTTCAACATCTCCTCTGGAACGGGTGCTGAATGAAGTGGCTGAGGAGAGAAGACGAATGTCGCCGGATTCAATGGAGGCATGGAAGCATCCTGCTGCTGCGGTGCAATAGTTGGTGAAGTTCTGGGTACTGGAGAAACTGGAGTCAAAGTCTATGGTCGTAGAACTGATCTTCTCCTTCTCTTCAGATCTTCTGTGTACTTTCAACTTCTCGAACCTTCGGCTGCTTTCTACTTCATGCTTCCGCTTGAGGGAATCTCCTGCGCCGAAGTTGCCCGTGACTTGATTCATCAATGCTTCATCAAGGCAATATCCCTTCGTCAGCAACCAGTTTGAAGTATTCACCAACACAGCTCCAGATCTTTCTTCAATTGAATGGCAGCCTCCTATGTTATCCTGCAGTATGGCTTTATCTCCTCCCATTTGATGGTAAGTGTCAAGTACCACATTCCCATCATCTTTAAGATCCGCAGGTATCTGTGCTAGTCCAAAGTCGAACACTTGCTTTGCTGAAAGCTTGCTGAAATCTTTCTTTCTAACCTCGTACTCACTTTTGCACTTCATCCAGAAATCTTCTAATGAAGGCACATGTGCGCACTCCTAGGAGATTGTCTTCCTGGCTATTCCAAATGGATCGAAGTTAAGCCGTGCAGGGAAGAACTCTTGCTCATACTCGGATAACATTTGCGCTTCCATCCCTCGAGCTCTGTGAATGCTAATGCAACTGTAATATCCCACAGTGATTGGGAAGAAGCCCGTAGACTTGTGCCGCTTTGACTGAAGGTCGTGTAACTCCACAAGTTGCCTGCTCAGCTCCATGGCGATCAATCTATCATTCGGATACCTGGGCATCTTTATTGGTTCTCCAGAAAAGCCCGTAACCCTGAGGTATGTGAAATCTGCAAATTGAATGAATAGACTGCCAATCTTGGACACTGCTTCCCATGCTTCCTTGCTTACCCTGTTGGTCTTCAAGTCTTTGTCTAGCCTGCAGATGAAATCGTAGAAGTCATCGTTGATCACTTTGAAGTCTTTCTCGCACGCAGGTACAGTAAGCTGTGGGTAGCACTCGAAAATGGGGTCCTTGGAAAGAACACCACATCTATCCAGCTTGGAAAAGATGGCCTTGTGAAGCTGCAACATACACCAAGTATGAAGTCATCTTGAAGCTGAAAGTACGCTTCACGTTCCGAAGTTGCTCACCGATGTTGTTGCTAATAATTTCCGACCAATTGATTATAGAATCAACCTTGTTGATTTCAATGGTCCTGATGAAAGCATACATCCATGTACGGAAAGTGTAGGCATTCGCTTCGCCATTCAACCTGCATAGCAATTTGACGACATCATCTGCCTCCTGCACCAAATTGGACCGTGGAAGAGTTCTCGGGAACTTTGAAGGCAAATAGATCTAGGCTTCTTCATGAACCGGCTATTCATTATGCTCACGGCAATCAGCTCTATGTTTCTCCCATCTACTGTCAGGCATCCTGAATGCTAATGGAAGTCACCACCTTTCGCACTGGAATCTTCAGACAATAATTGATGAACTCCGCATCCAAACGAATTATTGTCTTTCCCGCAACATCACGCACTGATCTGGATGAAGGATGATAAGATCTAGCACACTCCATCACAAACTCTGACAATTGGGTTGTACATGGGAAAGTTGCAGCTCGGATAATTACCACTACTTTTGACCGCACGCATGAGTGAAGTCTTTCCCGCTCTGGATCTATCAATCAAATCAGAATGAAGCTATCTGCTCCGTGGACCTTTTAATCACAAAAGGCCCTTTCCATAGTGAATCAAGATTTCCATGCATGCCTTTTGTTTCTCTTCTTTTGTCCCATAGAAGGACCCAGTCATTGACTTCAAACTTTCTTTCCCTGGCCTTTTTGTCGAAGATGACTTTCACCTTCCTTTGATGCTCTGTCAACCTATCTGCAACTTGAGTTTGTACTTCCCTCAATTCAGTCAGGTACATAATTCTTTTATCAATAGCATCCGTGAAAGTGGAATCCTCCAGGGCCTTAGAAAGTTGCAGGGCAGGCAGTTCCAAGGTAAGAGGCAGCTCGTGTCTCTACCATATAACAGCTGAAATGGGGACATGCCTATCACCCTCTTTCGGTGTGATTCTATCGGCCCATAATGCATCAAACAACTTTTTATGCCAAGTCCTTTGATTTTCCGTTACTAGCTTGCGCACGATAGTTACCAAGTTTTTATTACTAGATTCAGCTTGACCATTCCCTTGTGGATAGTAGTTTGAGGAATGAACCAGCTGGATCCCATAAGTGTAGCAGAATTCCACCAGCTCCTCAGAAGAAAGATTCGGAGTGTTGTCTGCTACAATTTTGCTGGGCACGCCAAACCTGACAATAATATTTTCTTTTATAAAATTGCACACCTCGGCGGAAGTGGCATTCTTCACAGGAATAGCTTCTACCCACTTACTTGAAATAATCAGTAGCTGTTAGAATGTAATGGTGACCGACACTGGAAGCTGGGTTAAGCATACCAATAAAATCCATTCCCCACTGTTGGAAAGGTTCTTCAATCACAATGGGTTTTAGAGGTAATGCAGAGAATTTCACACGCCTAACAAAATGTTGGCATGCTTGACACTTAGCTACCCAATCTGCAGTATCTTGAAAAAGGGTGGGCCAGTAATACCTTGCTCTTAGGATCTTGTGTGCAGTGACTCGGGCTGAGAAATGACCACCGCAAGCCATGTCATGAAACTGTTGTAGTAGCTGATCCTGTTGAGCTTTATCAACGCATCTGAGAAATATGCCATCAATTCCCCTCTTGTACAAACCATTATCCCAAAGAACAAAATCTTTGGATTTTAGTTTGATGGTTCGTTTCTCTTTTCTGAAAAGTTGATCTGGGCATTCTCCATACGTCAGAAAGTAAACAATGTTACTGTACCACTCCTCTACTAGATCTATAAAAAGTACTGCAGACAAATCTCCATCTATCTCATCTTGATCCACTTCTGGCACTGATGTTTTCATCTCCGTCATTAATTCACACAAACCTCTTCCTCGAACCAGCTTTGTTGGTTTAATATCCAGGTCATATTCTTGAACCTTTGTCACCCATGTGCCTCTCAACAATCCTAACTCTTGCTGAGTAAGGATAGATTTAACTGCAGTATCTGGAACCAAAACCACAGTGTGTGAGGAAAGAATATAATACCTGAATGCTTTGCACGCCTTCACCACTGCATATGCGTGCTTTTCCATGGGAGTGTATTTCAACTCATAGGATTTAAGAGGCGTACTCATGAAAGCAATAGGAGCTTCTGCGTCCTCTTGATTTTTCTGCATCAGTATTGCTGACATGGTGTGTTCAGAGGAATAACAGTAAAGAATAAATTCTTTACTGAAGTCGGGTGAAACCAAGACTAGAGCTTTTGACAGGGCCTCTTTAATTTTCTCGAAAGCTTCCTTCCCTTCGCTGCTCCATTTAAAATCTTGTGTCTTCTTCATCATATTCGAAATATGACGGGTTAGCTCAGCAAAGTCAGGAATGAATCTCCTGAGAAAATTAACTTTTCCAAAGAAAGAGTGAACTCCTTTTTTGGATGTGGGCAAAGGCAATGTCTGAATGGATTTGACATGCTCTGGATCTATCTTTGTTCCTTCTTTGGAAACAATGTGCCCTAGTAGTTTCCCTTCCGTTACAGCAAAGATGGATTTCTTGGGATTCAAAGAAATACCATGCTTGTGGCACTATATGAAAACCTCTTCCAAGTTTGAAATGTGTGCACTTCTATCTTTGGAAAAGACTGTCAGATCATCCAGGTACATAACTATGCTTATATCTTTGAGATGAGCAAAGGATAGATCCATAGCTCTTTGAAATGTAACACCAACATTAATCAGACCGAACGACATTTTCTGGTATGCAAAGGTTCCCTGAGGTGTGATGAATGTCGTTTTGTATTGATCTTCCTCGGCCACCTTGACTTGATTGTAGCCTGAGAAGCCATCAAGCATGGAAGAGCATCTCAGATCCAGTGACCACCTGCAGAGGGTGATCCATGATGGGGATGGGGTAGTTACCTTTTAAAGAAGCTTGATTAAGGTTGCAGAAAATCTACGCACAACCTAATCTCGCCGCTCTTCTTTCTTACAGGGGACTATGTTGGCCAACCATTCCGAATGATGTATGGGATAGATAATCTTTGTGTCTAACAATTTCTGGATTTCTATAAAGATGGTTCCTGAAATGGTAGGGTTGTGCCGCCCACAACTTTTGCTTGAAAGGCTTCTGTTCTAGTTTAAGCGGGATGTAGTGTTGGACTTTCCGTAGGCTGATATGTTTTTAGATCTTGGTAAGACCAGGTAAAAACATCCATGTATTTCTTAAGAAACTTAGTGAAAGCTTCTCTTTTCGGCCTCTGAACAACACTTACCCAGATTTACTAATTTGGGATCATTGCCAGCTCCCAAATTTAGTAAATTATGTGTCAGAGGAAGAACCTTCACTCACTTTCTTCATTTTTCTTAAGCATCTAATCATGCTTATCAAACATTTCCTTAAGAGATACCAAGCCTTTGGGAATTTTATTTCCTTTTAGCTGGATAATCTCCTGAATTCCTGAGACATCCACATCCATTTCTCTGACAGTAGTCTACCTAGGAGGTGAATTGCTTCCCTTATAGTAGATCTCTTCAAAGTTGTCTTTCTGTTGGAGAAACGCAACAAGCTGCATGTTATCGTTGAAAACCTGCCATTACTAGTACGTTCTCATGAAACCTTTGGGTGAAAGATCATCTCAACCTTGTAGTCTCCCTATCTAAAGAATGTGGGAGGGTGATCTGGATTCAACAAGGTTGTTGTCACTACAAGTGAATCAACTCTTGAATTTTGTTCTCTCGGAATATAAGATATCAAGAAATTTGAAAAATCCAGGATAGCAGAGTAGACCCTGATCTCTATAGTGCCACAATTTGTCTTTTTTGACTTGGTAGAGACCTCTTATCTGTTTAAACGATCAACTCAACATCTCCCTTTGCATGTAATAACTTAATTCCCATTGTTCTTGCCTGCTCCATGCCTAACAATAATGCTTCATACTCAGCTGTATTGTTAGTATTTTCAAACATCAATTTGAAGGAGTGTGCATGCACCTTCCCTTCCGGAGAGATAAGAACAACGCCTACGCTGGATCCAAATGAACAGCAACTGCCATCAAATTCCAGAGTCCAAATCTTGTTGTCAAGTTGATGCGGCTCTTGAATCACAGGCTGAACATCTTCTTTATCCATTTCTAAATAATAGACTCCGTGATCCGATTCCTGAAACAAGATCTGAGATCTAGGATCCTCAGACTTTGATACTGCGTACTTAGATTTCTTCTCGGGTTCCAGCTTCTGATTTACTCATTTGACTGGATGTGCGCACAAGACCAATCCATTTTGACTTCTCCACTCATCTCTTTGCAGAAATTTCTACTCAACAGCATGCCATAAGAGACTGGAATGTCTGCTACAAGGATAGTCATTTTCAGTCTTTTATCTGGAAAAGAAGCAAATATTGCCTGCGCATCTTTGATTTGCCCCACAAGAGGGACTTGCCTTTCCATTGAATAACATCTTCCGATCGTTTTTGTCAATGTGAGACCTAAGGAATCAACAACTTTTGCAGGCATGACGTTGTCAGAAGCTCCAGAGTCCAAGATGCAATTGCTTAGCTTATGTCCATTGATGAGCAAAGATACATAGAATGGCTCGATCCTTTCTGATGTAGCAGGAGAAGAAGTGGAAGGAGAAGAACTTGCAGCAACATTATTTGAAAGTGGAGTAATCTTTGGACTTGACAAGATACACCGTGAAGTATTATTTGTTGGGTTGGGACCGTTACTTTGCACATATTTGACCAATCTATTTAGCTGATCAGGAAATACTCTCAAATACTCATCTTCTGACATTTGGACCTTGTTCCTTTTGCTGTGATCAATTATGTCGAAAGCTTGACTTGCTTCAGCAGGATGTGCGTTGACTTTTTGCTGCGAATTGAAAAAATTTGAATATTTATCCTTAGGTGCTAATGAAGAAGGAAGAGTGTACCTCTTTTCAAGATAGTAACATCCAGGCCAGGATCTTCTCTTTCTCTTTGGCCGCTTGTGGATGCTTCAGCATTTTGGCGCGTCTGAGACCTTGTAAACACCGCAAAAGTGTGACCATCTAAATCTTCAAAAGATTCATAATAGCCATCGTCAGATTCGTAGTCCAGGTAACCAATATTGGAGTCGCCAGCGGGATCTATAAAGTCTTCATCATCGAATGATTCATCAATGCCGAGATCCTCTTCATTAGTTTCGAGGTTATTCCTTGGAGCAGCTTCTATTGCCAACCGCTGTGGTGCAGCAGCAAGTCTGTTTCGGTTTTGATTTTGATTTTGACCATTAAAGGTCCGGGTAGGAGCTATTCTTGAGGGGGTTGCATTCCATGCTTGAGAGATCTGCTTCTTGATCTGCAGCATGTCATTAGCCAATCTCTGCAACAAAGGATCTTAAGTACTAGAAGAAGCACCATCACCTTTGTGAGATGGTTGTTTGAGTTTCCCAGCCATGATCAAGTCGTCCTCAACTTCCACGGCAACATTTTGTGCTTCAAGTAGATTTACAGGTCTTGCCCTTCTCAGCTGATATCCAACTTCGGGCAATAGAGCATTTATAAAAAACGTCTTTTGATTTTCGTCGCTCAATGTGGCAAAAGTGGGGATTTTATATAAAATCCTTTGGAACCTTGCAATAAAGTCTCGCATGTTCTCGCTTGGCTCTTTCTTCAACTGCGTCAGTTGGGTGATCAACGTGCTAGCATCCTCTGCGGGCTTGAATCTTTTCAGAAATTGCTCACGCATAGTCGCCCAGTTGGTTATGGTGTTAGGAGCTAGCTGATAGAACCATTCTCCAGCTGTTGGCTAAATTTTCTGCATAGCACAAAACCTAGGCAGTCATGAGATAAATCTCCCTCATTTAACCGGTGAGGCTCCCGTGTCAGATTTGTCAATAAAAATGTGTTATTATCTATGAGGGGTTTTACTTTAACCACTTAGTTCATGAACCATAACTAAGAAGTTTTGTAGCAAGTAAGCAGCTGTTTAAGAAAGGAAAGTTATAGAAGAAGGAAGTAAAGGAAATACAGAGAAGAAATGGGGAAGATGTGCATCTCAATTAGTAGATAGCAGAGCTAATTGCATGCACATAGAAGAAACTTAATAGATATGAACACACAGTATTATAAAGCAAAGGCAGCTCTAGATCCAGATCTAAAATAACACAAAGTTTACTTAAAAGATCTAATAAGATTTAAAAGCAAGAAACACAGTACACCGTGACACAAAGTTCTTCGGAAACCTGCTCCTTTGTCTTCCTTCGCTCCAAGTTGCTCTCAGGGGTTCAACACAAAGTCTAGAACACAAAATTGCTACTTACAAATTCTGATCGATCATTAACCCGGAGGCTCTTCTCTTACTTATAGAATGTAGGAGGGAAAGTACAAATGGAAAACTCAAACTGAACTAAAACATGAACAAATAAAGATGACATTTGGCAATCATCCTCAACTAACTTCTTCTTAAGTGACACATGTATCACTTAACTAATAGAATGGTTGTTCCACATGACTTCAAGTAATGGTTGTAAAACCAATAACTTAGAAGTTTTACAATTTCATCCGGGAACATAGAAAATAGAAGAAGAAATAATAGAAGTCATGCCAGCTGTAATGTCTACATCTTCTTGTTCTGATATCTGATATACTTGTCGAACATATAATTCAGCATTCTTCCATCTATTTTAGCCACTGCTTCTTTCTCTGTCCTGAATTGCAGCAACCCTTCATTCAACACTTTGATGCACACTTCCACATCTTCCAAGCTCGGCCCAAACCTCGCAATGTCTGCCTGCAGCGCCACCAATCTACTGATAGAATTCATCGTGAAAGGCTTGGTAGCTTTATCAATTCTCTTTTGTACCATCAAAAGAGAGCCTTCTAGGGAATTAGGCACCTTGGTTGAGACGATCCGCACGTATGAAGTGTCATTCCCGTCCATTATTTCTTCAGTGAAAGAAATGACACTGTCTAGTAAATCTGATATTCTACTCTCAAGTGCTTGCATCCTCTTCAGCAAAACTCTGCAGATTTCCAAACGGAAAGATACTGCAAACTCTAGCTGCTTCCCCTTCTCGACTGATCCGTCCGGCACAATCTGCTTCGCAATCAATACATCTCTTGGCAGCTTGTTGATCTCGGCTTGAATACTCATATTACTCTCTGCAACTGTATTCATGTCTTCTATGTTTGCCATCGGTTGCTTTAGTTGATTTGCTGCATCATTCATAACCTTTAGGCGCGCTGGCACTTCTCCAAGTTGTACAGAAGCTTGACGAATAATCAAATCTTTCCATTCGTCAATAGTCTTTACTTGATTGCTTGTATCTTCCATTTCCTGCATTAGATGATCACTCACCTGCTCTGAAATGGGCTGAATGGAAGGTTTAGCAACCTTGGCTATGATCTCACATAATTGAGATACTTGCTTCTGCAACTCTTCTCTCTCCACCTTCTCACTGTCAAGCCTAAGGAATAAAGCATCTATCAATGTCTGCGTGTCCTGCTTCAATCCTTCAGTGGTGGCTTGACCGAGTGGTATTTTGGTCACCGTCACATCTTCTGCCGTGAGCTCTTCTTCTATCTTTTCTTCCGTCGGAATTGATATCTCAGCAAACTTCTCTCCCGAATCTTCGATGATCAACCTAGAAGTTGCTTTAGCAACTTTAGGCCTTCTGTCTCTTCTGCTCAGATCCTGAAGTAGCTGCAAGTCGTGCTCCTCTAGATTCTTCTCTACTCTCGCTTCCGGAACCAACTGCAAGGCTAACCATTCCGAGAAGTTACTTCTTGGGGAGTGAGAAGTCGCTGAGTGCACTACCATCTCCCGCTCTGCATCCTCTCCGTCAGAAAGTGCCACAGTGTTATGGCTACCATCTTCTGAAACATCCAAGGACAAAGCTCTTTCGAACTCCGTCATCTGCAGTTTCAACATCTCCTCTAAAACGGGTGATGAACGGAGTGGCTGAGGAGAGAAGACAAATGTCGCCGAGATCAATGGAGGTATGGGAGCGTCCTGCTGCTGCGGTGCAATAATTGGTGAAGTACTAGGTAGTGGAGAAGTCGGAGTCAAAGCTATGGTCGTAGAAGTGGTCTTCTCCTTCTCTTGAGATCTTCTGTGTACTTTCAACTTCTCGGACCTTTTGCTGCTTTCTCCTTCATGCTTTCACTTGAGGGAATCTCCTACGCCAAAGTTGCCCATGATTTGATTCATCAATGCTTCATCAAGGCAGTATCCCTTCGTCAGCAGCCAGTTCGAAGTATTCACCAACACAGCTCCAGATCTTCCTTCAATTGAATGGCAGCCTCCATTGTTATCCTGCAGTATGGTTTTATCTCCTCCCATTTGATGGTAAGTGTCAAGTACCACGTTCCCATCATCTTTAAGATCCGCAGGTATCCGCGCTAGTCCAAAGTCGAACACTTGCTTTGCTGATAGCCTGCTGAAATCTTTCTTTCTAACCTCGTACTCACTTTTGCACTTCATCCAGAAATCTTCTAACGAAGGCACATGTGCGTACTCCTGGGAGATAGTCTTCCTGGCTACTCCAAATGGGTCGAAGTTAAGCTGTGCAGGGAAGAACTCTTGCTCATACTCGGATAACATTTGCGTCTCCATCCCTCGAGCTCTATGGATGCTAATGCAGCTGTAATGCCCCACGGTGATTGGGAAGAAGCCCGTAGACTTGTGCCGCTTTGACTGAAGGTCGTGTAACTCCACAAGTTGCCTGCTCAGCTCCATGGCGATCAATCTATCATTCGGATACTTGGGCATCTTTATTGGTTATCCAAAAAAGCCCGTAACCCTGAGGTATGTGAAATCTGCAAATTGAATGAATAGACTGCCAATTTTGGACACTGCTTCCCACGCTTCCTTGCTTACCCTATTGGCCTTCAAGTCTTTGTCTAGCCTGCAGATGAAATTGTAGAAGTCATCGTTGATCACTTTGAAGTCTTTCTCGCACGCAGGTGCAGTAAGCTGTGGGTAGCACTCGAAAATGGGGTCCTTCGAAAGAACACCACATCTATCCAGCTTGGAAAAGACGCCTTGTGAAGCTGCAGCATACACTAAGTATGAAGTCATCTTGAAGCTGAAAGCACGCTTCACGTTCCGGAGTTGCTCACCGATGTTGTTGCTAATAATTTCCGACCAATTGATTATTGTTGGTTTCAATGGCCCTGATGAAAGCATACATCCATGTACGGAAAGTGTAGGCATTCGCTTCGCCATTCATCCTGCATAGCAATTTGACGACATCATCTGCCTCCTGCACCAAATTGGACCGCGGAAGAGTTCTCGGGAACTTCGAAGGAGATCTAGGCTTCTTCATGAACCGGCTGTTCATGATGCTCACACAATCAGCTCTATGCTTCTCCCACCTACTGTCAGCATCCTAAATGCTAATGAAAGTCACCACCTTTCGCACTGGAATCTTCAGACAATAATTGATGAACTCCGCATCCAAACGAATTATTGTCTTTCCCACAACATCACGCACTGATCTGGATGAAGGATGATAAGATCTAGCACACTCCATCACAAACTCTGACAATTGGGTTGTACATGGAAAAGCTACAGCTCGGATAATTCCACTGCTTTTAACCGCACGCATGAGTGAAGTCTTTCCAGCTCTGGATCTATCAATCAAATCAGAAAGAGGTTCCGGGCCTAGATCTGTGTCTCCTATGTCTGCAAGTTTGGAAGCAATGCATGAATCCATCGTGCTCTCTTTTTCATCTCCTTTCGCCATGGCTTTGTCTATCTTCATCTGAATAATTCTTTTTCTTCTCACTTGGCTGGATTTCTTCAATACTAGTGTAGATCTGGACAATTCTTCAGATTCGGAGGATATTTGCAATGTATTGGACATTGATAAAAACTCCTTTTCTTTTGTAAAGCACCTGTAATGAATTCCTATAATTTATTCAGACAAAAATGGCCACTAGAGCATGAATAGTGAATTTAAATTATAAAAATCTGCACTTTTCAAGCCTGCTGCCCCAAAAATTGGTGTTTAATTTGCACATAAAGAGAGCATGAATCCTTTCAATCAACACATGAGCTCCTGTAACACCTGTGGAAACAATTATGCAGACAAAGATCAACCTCCTCTAACGCATGCGTCAAATCTGGAAGCTTTTAACCTTGTTAGCACTTTGTCTGAACAAAATTCTTCCTCTAATGGGGGCGCACTTTTTCTCCTGGCTGCAATTCTTTACCTATGAATCAAATAATTCACCGATATGGCTGCCCATGCTTATATAGCCTTCACAATTCTATAATTAATAATTGCCCTCACAATTCTAGGCAATTAATTAATTAAAAATCATGCTTTTCTCTTTTAAAAATAGCATGTTTAACGACAGCCATCCAATAAATTAAATTAATCCAATTTAATCCTTCACACAACACTTCACTCAAGCTTCACAGTGTGCTTTGACCATAGCCACTGAAAATAGAAATTAATTTAATGTTTTAATGGCTTAAAAAACATTAAAAATTTCCCAAATGGGGCCCACTTTTTGAGAGGAAGAGGGCAGCCATTAAATAAATTAATTTTAATGCTTTTAAACCCTTTCTTTTATTTCATCTTTGACTTGTTGACTTCCTCCAAGCTTGGGCGCACTTTTTGAGAGAATAGATTAATTAAAATAATCAATTTAATGCTGCCAGTCTCCACCAAAGGGGGCGCACATTTTTTGCACAGGTAATTCCGACCAATTGATTATTGTTGGTTTCAATGGCCCTGATTGAATGAAAGCATACATCCATGTACGGAAGTGGAGGGCATTCGCTTCGCCCATTCAAAAAAATCTGCATAGCATTGACCGACCTCATCGGGCCTCCCTGCACCAAATTGGACGCGGGAAGAGTTTCGGGAATTCGAAGGAGATCTAGCCTTCTTCATGAACGGAGTGTTCATGATGCTCACACAATCAGCTCTACTGCTCTCCCACATAATTCAGACATCCTAAAATGCTATGAACGTGCACCACCCTTTAGCACTGGAATCTCAGGACAATAATGATGAACGCCGACCATCCAACAACGGAATTATGTCTTTCCCACAACATCACGCACTGATCTGGATGAAGGATGATACGTCTAGCAACACTACTCACAAACTCTGACAATTGGGTTGTACATGGAAAAGCTACAGCTCGGATAATTCCACTGCTTTTAACCGCACGCATGAGTGAAGTCTTTCCAGCTCTGGTGGATATATCAATCAAATCAGAAAGAGAGGGTTTCCGGGCCCTAGATCTGTGTCTCCTATGTCTGCAAAGTTTGGAAGCAATGCATTGAATTACATAGTGCTCTCCTTTTCATCTCCTTTCGCATTGGATTTTCATCTTTCATCTGAATAATTCTTTTTCTTCTCACTTGGATGGATTTCTTCAATACTAGTGGAGATCTGGACAATTTATTCAATTCGGAGGATTTGCAATGGTATGTGGACATTGATTAAAAAATTCCTTTTTTTCTTTTGTTAAAGCACTGGAAGAGATTCCTATTAATTATTCAGACAAAAATGGCCAACTAGCGCATGAATAGTGAATTTACGATAAAATCTGCACTTTTCAAGCCTGGCCCAAAATTGGTGTGTAATTGCACATAAAGAGAGAATGAATACCTTTCATCAACACATGAGTATTGTGTATGTAACACCTTGTGTTGGGAAAACAAGTATGCAGACATAAGATCAACCTCCTCTAAAGCATGCGTAAATCTAGGAAGCTTTAGGTAAAACCGTGGTTAGCACTGTGTAGCTGAACAAAACTTCTTCTTATATGGGGGAATGAGGCCAACTTTTTCCCTGGCTGCATTCTTACCTATGAATCAAATATAGTCAACCGATGGCTGGCCCATGCTTAATAGCCTTCAAATTCTATAATAATGAATGCCCTCACAAGTCTAGCTAAAGAATTAATTAAAAATTCATGCTTTTCTCTTTTAAAAAGACTAGCATGTTTAACGACAGCATCCAATAAATTAATTAATCCAATTTAATCCTTCACACAACCACTTCACTCAAGTCTTCACAGTGTGCTTTGGACCATAAGCCACTGAAAATAGACCATTAATTTCTGTTTTTAATGGCTTTAAAAAATCATTAAAAATTTCCAAAGGGGGCCACTTTTTGAGAGGACGAGGGCAGCCATTAAATAAATTAATTTGTAATGCTTTTTAACCCTTTCTTTTTTATTTCATCTTGACTTGTTGGGACTTCCTCCAGATTGGGCGCACTTTGAGCGCATAGATTTACTTAAAATAATCAATTAATGCGGCCATTCTTCCTCCCAAGCGGGGGCCGCACTTTTTGGTGCACATGTAATTATATTTTAAGAATTTTCCACCATGGGATTCTGTACCTTGCAAGGAAGGCCACCAAAATCCCATGATCAACTTAAGTGATTGACTTTGACAATGGGATTATGTACCTGAAAGGCAAGGCATAAAATCCCTGGATTTCACTTAAGCTCACTTTCCTTATTAGATCATGGGAAACTTTTTCCCCTGCAAGGCAGGCAATAAATTCCACCTGCCTGCAAGGCCTCTATTTTCCCACGCCAGCTTAAGTGATCTAAACATGGGAAAAAAGTACCCTGTCAGGCAGGTATAAAATTCCCGCCCTGACTCGGATTATATGTTTCCCATGCAGCGTAAATCCTTTGTTTTCCAAAAAATGCGCCCATC